>OY253747.1:3852496-4452496 GCA_958009045.1 Oxytorus armatus | reverse complement strand
CTTTCGTGCACTAGCGTGAAAGAAATGTGGGAAAAATTGTATCTCATCCACGAGCAAAAGTCGCAGTCGAATAGACTCGCGTTGCTAGAAAAATTTCATGCATATCAAATGAAAGAAGGCGATGTGGCAGTACAGCACGTGGCGCGAATGGTGAATCTCGCGGGTCAGCTCAGTGATGTTGGTCACCGACAGTCGAACGAAACGATAGTCGCAAAAATTCTTGGCAGTTCAACACCCAAGTACGGGATGTTAAAAATCGCGTGGGACCGTATGGACCCGGCGAGGCAGACGCTAGAAAATTTGCAAGAAAGGCTAATCAAGGAAGACGCTCGACTGGATAGTGAAGACCAAGCGACGAGTGCGTTGACAGTGTCTGAAAACAAAATCAGAAGTAAGGACAAAAGAAAAACAAAAAAAGACATAAAGTGCTACAAGTGCAACGAGATGGGTCATATTGCGCGGGAATGCGAGTCGAAGGCCAAAGGCAAAGATGGCGGCCGTGGCTCCAGCAAAAAGGAGCAAGTGTTCGCATTTGTAGCGGAAGCGAACATGAGCAGCGCCGCAGGCACGAGAGCGGAGTCGACTGGTAAGCAGATTCGCGACATAATGGCGGCAGATATACGAGATGTCTGGCTTATCGACAGTGGTGCATCGCCACACATAACTTATCGACGTGAGTGGCTGTCGAGTTATCGTGAGAATCCGCGCGGTCGAACCGTAGTACTGGGAGACAACGATGCGTGTGACATTGTCGGTGAAGGCACAGTACGTATAAAAACATTAGTCAACGGGCTTTGGAAAGATTCGCGCATCGAAAATGTGTTGCTCGTGCGAAGTTAAAGAAAAACTTGTTTTCGGTTGGCGTGTGTACGCAAAAGCAGTGTACCGTGATCTTTCAAGGGAACGTCGTGCGCGTGAAGCACGAAAACGAAGTAATCGCGAACGGGTTAAAACAATCAAACGGAGTGTGTCGCATGTTACTTAAAACGGTTGCGACAGGCAGCAACGAAGAAGCGAATTATGCGGCAACAAATTTGAACGTGTGGCACGAGCGACAAGGCCACGAGGGCGAACGCACGATACGCGAACTCGTCAAGAACGGGCTAGTGACCGGAATAAAAGTGTCGGAGGAAAGCAAAATTTTTTGTAAGCCGTGTCAAATTGGGAAATCGCATAAATTGCCCTTCGATCAGAGTCCGAGAAAAGTGACTACCGAGCCGGGCAAAAAATTCATTCTGACGTTCGCTAGGTGGCACGCGCTATTTCCTAACGTTCATTGACGACGCGAGCGGGTATCGAACCGTGTTTTTCTTAAAGAACAAATCGGAGGTAATCGGCAAAATCAAAATATTTGAAAGAAGTGTCGCGAACAAGTTCGGTAGTCCGTTAAAAATTTTGCGCACGGACAATGGACGAGAGAACGTGAACGACGAAGTGAAAAAGTATCTCGAGTCACGCGGAATTATTCATGAAACAACGGCACCGTACACGCCGCAGCAAAATGGAAAAGCGGAACGCGAGAACAGAACAATTGACGAGAGTGCGCGCACAATGCTGCACGCGAAAAACTTGCCGGTTAAACTCTGGGCGGAGGCGGTCAACTGCGCAACGTACGTGCTCAACAGAACCGTGTGGGCGCAAGGCAAAGTGACGCCATACGAGAAAAGGGTCGGAAGCCCCCGAATCTAACACATTTGAGGATCTTTGGCTCAACGGCGTATGCAAACATACCGAAACAATTTGTGAAAAAGTTTGACGCTCGTGCAAGAAAAGTTATTTTCGTCGGCTATCAACAGAACTCTTCAAACTGCCGAGTCTATGATCCCGCGACCGGAAAATTAAGCTCGACGAGAGAAGTAATTTTTAACGAAAAAATCGGTAACGTCGCCGCGAGTGAAGTCGAAGAAGAAAACGACGACGAGATAATTATTCCGTGGAAAGCTAACGTCGAGCAGGAACGAGAAGAAGAGGGGGAAGACGAAGAAGCACTCGAAGAAGTGTTCGAGGAAGAAGTAGAAGAGGCTCCTCCCCCGCAACGAGAGAACCAAGCTGAAACGCCATGAGAATTGAGGGATCGAGCAAGCATCCGAAGGCCAAGCCGATACGAACTCGATTATGCGGAATACGTACTTCCGAATAATCTCGAGGAAGCAGCAAATAGCGAAGAAGCCACGCAGTGGGCGGAAGCTGTCAAAGAGGAGTTCGCGGCACACGAGAAAAATCAAACCTGGATTATCGTACCGAGGACCGCAAATATGAGATCGATTGATTCGAAATGGGTTTTTCGCATCAAAACGGACGAGCGCGGAAAAACTCATCGCTTCAAGGCCAGGTTGTGCGCGAGAGGGTTCCTACAGTGAGAGGGGATAGACTACACGGAAACATTCGCACCGGTGATTCGATATGACACGTTGAGATTGTTTCTGGCAATCACAACCGAAAAAGATCTCGAGCTCAAGCAATTCGATGTGAAAACGGCATTTCTCTACGGGCGGCTTCAAGAGGACGTCTTCATGGAGATACCGGAAGGGCTCGACATCGGCAGAAGAATGAAGAACAGTGTGTGCAAACTCCAGAAATCCTTGTACGGCCTAAAACAGGCGCCTCGGGGTTGGAACCAAAAATTCACGAGTTTTCTCAAAGAATTCGAGCTCGTAGAATGCGAAGCAGATCAGTGTATCTTCGTAGGAAAATTCGGGAGTGATACAGTGTATCTAGGTATATTCGTCGATGACGGACTCATAGCCTCAAGAAAAATAGAGACAATAAAATATGTACTGAAAAGACTGAGCGAAAAATTCGAAATAACGACCGGCGATTCTAGCATATTTGTGGGCGTACAGATAGAACGCGATCGCCAAGAGAAAACGATGTTGATTCATCAGACCGCGTATACAAAGAAAATAATTGAAAAATTCAGAATGGTAGACGCGAAGCCGTTGTGTGTGCCTGCCGATCCAAACGTAAAATTGTCACCGTACTCAACGGAAGACGAAAAAGTAACGAATGTGCCATACCGCGAGGCAATAGGCTCATTGGTTTTTCTAGCCTCGATAACACGGCCAGTATAGCCTTCGCGGTAAGCATGGTCAACAGACACACAAATGAGCACACGGCAGAGCATTGGAACGCCGTTAAAAGAATATTTGCATATCTCAGTGGCACCGTTAACCACGGAATCGAGTATAGAAGCGGCGGTAGCGAGTCTCAACTCATAGGGTTCTCAGACGCGGATTTCGCGGGCGATCTCGAGACGCGAAGGTCAACGACCGGATATATTTTCTGTCTCGCGAACGGAGCAATAACATGGAATTCGAAAAGACAAAAAATGGTAACGTTGAGTACGACCGAGGCGGAATATGTAGCTGCGTCAACCGCGATAAGAGAATTAATTTGGCTCAGAAAACTCTTAATGGATATCGGATGTCCCTGCAAGAGCGAAACGGTCCTTTACGTGGACAACCAAGGCGCAATAAAATTAGCAAAGAATCCGGTTTTTCACAAACGCACCAAGCACATTGATATATATTACCATTTCATACGCGAAAAACTGGCGGAGAACGTTGTAAAAGTAGAATACATCGCCTCCGAGGAACAACGCGCCGACATGCTAACGAAAGCTGTACCGCGCGAACGTCTAAAAATGTTAAAAGAAACAATAAATATGAAATCGACACAAGCGATATGAACAAACGGCGGTAGTGATAAGAATAGGTTTGTAATATCGCACGTTTAAGCAGAAACAGTTGGTCGGCATGCTCCATGTCGAGCAAAGCCGAGCATCACTCGGGTACCTTCGGTACTTGAGACTACTCTCTCCGTCCGCTCGAGAGTCAGTCTGAATCGTCGTCTCGTCGAAGCCGAACGGCTAAAGAGCAATAAAGTATTATTCGTAACTAAAGGCGTTTATTTCCAATGTCGGCAATTCCCCATTCCTCACCATCCACGCAGTCTGTCTAAACTCTAACATTTATATCAAAATCACCTCTTAAAATCGGGGGCATTGAAGCTGAAGCCAAATCTTCTCCTAACTCTGTAGCACCAACATGTGTATAAGCAAGCAGAGTACGGTGGATGAATTTTATAATGTCAGCTATCTTTTAATTCGACTAATATAAGTAACGCGTGGCAGTCGCTGCTAGTACACGGACGAGCCGGTCGGATACCACTACATCGCTGTGATTGGCTGGCACTACGCGTTGGTGCACGACCAGCATGTCTCCGGCTCGTGTGTGTGATCACATAATGCTAACGTTGTTTCATGTGCGAGCACCTTCACTTGAAATACTATACTATATGGGTGGAAGAGTGCGTTACACCCACTCATCCAGCAAGGTTGATCACGTGGTCGGTGTTGCTTTTTCGTGACCCTTTGGCCAGATTTACTCCTACCGAGCGATACAAAGTTTCACTTCAACACTGCCGGCCGCGTATTAATGATCTTGAAGGTCCGCGATATTCGATATATTTTCATAAGTTAAGCGGACTATACGCACTCTTTACTGCATGGCGGTTCAAATATTGTTTAACTTGCACGTAGTAATTTATATTACTGTTTCAGTTTTCAGAAAATTGTTCTAAGGTAAGTTATTAAAAATTACATTGCTTTTGTTTTTTATTGCATTAAAGTAGCACAAATTATTTGTGTTATATTGAAATTCCACTAAATTTATTATTTATTAAAAACAAATTATTACACCTATTTATCAAAAATACGGTTATTTATAAAAAATATTACGCTTCTCCAATTGAAGAAATGTTTAAATAATTTAAATGAGTCTATTTTACTGTAAATTATTAAGATTTACAACAAAAATATGAAAGTATTAAAATTTCTCCATTAATAAACATTACAAGAGGCATAAATAATTTCGAAAAAGACATATTTAAAAAAAACGAAATTGACATTTTATTTCTATAATTTATTTGTTCAATATATCCGTAGGATGAAACGAATAAAAGAAAACGGGGCGTCATTTAGAAATAAAAGGAAGGCAAGGGAGGAAATACAGAATAAAAACAGTGGAGCACTACTCAAATACATCTCCCGTGAATCAACTTCTAGTTCTTTTAAGGGGGAGCGGCGGTAGGGTTTTAAAATTATTTTTTTTGCATTTTTTTTAAATTATTTTTCTGAATGAACAATATGTCGAGAATATTGTGTATGAATTTTAAGTCAATCGGAGTAAAGCTAACGGAGTTACAGCGTTTCAAACGACCGGCCGTGATACCTGATTTTCACGTATAAAAAACTTTAAATCGATTTTCCCGAAAACGTCATTTTTGAAGTTTGTGAACATTAGAACTCAAAATCTACTGAACCGATCCTTTTGAAAATTTAAACATTACTTCTTCACATAAATCAACAGGTAATCAGGAGTTTTTTTTTTTTTTTTTTTTTTAATTTTTTAGAATCAAATTAAGCGCGATTTTTTGAGCTAAAATTGCGTTTTTCACTTCCAAGTGCTGCAAAAAATAGAACAAAAAAAACAAAAAAACTCTTCCTGATTACCTCGAGAAATACATCACCTTTAAAATGCATATCAATTTTTTTGTTTCCGATGATCCGGTAACGAGTTATAATGTTCACCGCAAAACCACTTTTTTTCAAGGCGCCTCTGGAGATTCAACGTCACCGGCTTATTTATCAATATTTTTTATTGACCATTTTTTCTGAGATACTTCAATAGTTGTACAATAATATGTAAGTCTATTTAATAAAATTATATTACTCATGTCGCCGCAAAAAAATCATAAAAATATGCTTTATTTCGCCTTTAAAACCCTACCCCCCCCCCCCCCCCCCCCACGCCCTTAATATTGTTGCATCAAGTACTGGCGAAGAAGTAGAAAGTTGATCAAGCTCTCGTGAAGAGTTTGCTGCACAAATTATTCTGTCTATTTCTATGAAAGATGTTGGATTATGGCCTAAGAAGATTGACGACCATACAAGAGTATTCCTGGTACGTCAAGGTCCGTTTGCAATTCTAAATTTAGACGTCGATTTCAGTGAAGGAGTAAAACGTCCTGGTAATACAATCAAAGCCAAAGGTGAAACAAGAAAGCTTAATCGCGACTGGTTTTTTCAAATTTTATCTAATGGTGAAAAGCTGTTGAGATCGTGGATGGTGTATTCACCATCGAAGAAAAGTATATATTGTTTTTGCTGCGAACTGTTTGATGTTCTTTATCAATCAAGTTTTAACACAGAAAATGGTTTCAACAAATGGTGGAAACTTAATCCCAAAATAGATCAACACGAGTTGAGCCCACTGCACATTCAATCATTTTCCCAATGGAAGGAATTAGAAATAAGACTTCGACATGGCGCAACTTTTGATAAACTACAGCAACAGAATATTTATAAGGAAATAAAAAAAATGGCAGCAAATTATTACAAGAATACTTGATATAATTAGATTCTGAGCAAAACAAAATTTGGCGTTTCGAGGTCATCGTGAAAGTATTCATCAGGAAGACATTAATTCAATGGAAAATAGAGGAAATTTTCTAGAGCTTGTTGACTTGTTGGCTAAGTACGACCTAGTATTACGTGAACATGTAGTAAAAATCAAGATGGGTACTAAACATAGTATCTCCTATTTGTCGCCGAAGAATCAGAATAAATTCATAGAGCTATTGAGAGGCGCAGTGAGAAAAACAATTATGGATCAAATAAAGCAAGCTAAATACTTTTGTATGATATTTGACAGCACTCCAGATGTTTCCCACAAAGATCAAACCAGTCATCCCATTAGATATGTAGTTATTGATGGCAGCGAAGTTAAAGTTGTAGAATCGTTTATTGATTTTGTAGACACTAAAGGAAAAACTGCTGAGGAAATCACAAATATGATTTTAACGAAATTAGAAAATGACGGTTTAGATATAAAAAATTGCAGAGGACAGGCTTACGATAATACTGCCGTCGTGGCAGGAAAGCACAGCGGTGTTCAAACTCGCATTAAATTATTAAATCCAAATGCAGAATTTGTAGCATGTACAAATCATTCTCTAAACCTGGCATGTTTACACGCAGCTTCTACTGCTATCGATTCCATACCTTTTTTTGGAACTATTGAGCAGTTGTTTTCATTCTTTTCTTCTTCCACTCGTCGATGGGATGTTTTACTTTCTATCACTGGTCAAGGTGTTAAACGCAGTGTAGAAACTCGCTGGAGCGCTAGAGCAGAAGCAGTAATTATAGTACAAAACCATTTTTTAAACATTTTAAGCACCCTGGAAAAATTGACATCTAAAGAAGAAAATAGTAAAACGAGATCAGATGCTGGAATATTACTTAATTCAATGCAATCTTTTTCTTTTCTATGTTATCTCACTTTATGGGAACCCGTCCTTTTGGAAATTAATGACGCGCAAAAATACCTGCAAATAAAAGGGTTAAATGTTCATCATTGCCATATAGAACTAAATTCTTTGCAAACCCATTTCATGGAACAAAGAGATGCGCTCATACAAAACGCTGTTATAACAGCCAAAACAATTTGTGAAGAGTTGGAGATATCGACTGAACGTCGAGTTAGAAGGAGAAAAAATATGAGTGGAGAAAATACTCGAGACGTGGGACTATCCTTAGAACAAGAAGGACGAAGAGAAATGTTTTTATCTATGGGTAGAATTATAACGGGAATAAAAGGACGCTTTGATCAGTTGCATGTCTTTGCATGAAAATATTCGTGTATAATACCATGTAACCTACTAAATGAAGAATTTGAATGTCAAATAAATGACTTTATTGACATTGATAAAGAACAGTTCCATATTGAAAGAAAAAGGATCCAGGTTTTTATGGCTGTACCTGCACTACAAGAACAAGCAAAACGTTGGAAAAGGGGGGGGGAAGGCCCTTTTGATCTATTAAAATTTATTCAACAGTATAGATTGGAAAATTCTGTACCCAACTTCTTGTCCATAGAACAAGAAATTACAAATAATATAAATTTTGAGAGCGTTATACACGATTTTTCTACTATGAATGTTAGAAGAGTAAATATATAAATATGTTCACATACACATATGTGTACAATTTGTTTGTTTATTCAAAAGAAATTAAATTATTTATTTATAAAGATAAAATGAAAAATATTTAATGGCAATTTTTTTTTGTAAATTGGGTATATGTTTTGTCTCATAGGTGGGGAACCTGCGACCTCCGTAAGTTTCTTGTGGCCTCTAAAAAAAGTATCATGTATTTTTATAAAAGTTGCATTTATAGGTATATCAACTTATGCAGCCTCCTTTATTACTGCCTAATTCAAATATGGCATCCAATGGTAAAAAAGTTCCCCACCTATAGTTTGTCTCAATTACAACTATTTATTTATGTTTATTCATTTATAAAAACCACCGTTTGATTGACTTAGATAGGGCGGCAAATTGGAGACCGCCCCGGCCGGCAAAAGTTCTAGGTCCGCCACTGTCGTTCGCAATCGAGTGACCGTGCCGTATATTATTGACAAGATGATATATTCCCGGTTCTAGTATAGGCCTGTTGCGTATCTCCCGTGGTCGATCGACGCGCCATCTATCGGTCCACAGAAGGCATAACGAAGGTGGTCAGCTGGCGCAAAAATACGATATGTAAGCACAAGTATAGAGAAAATGAAACGTTTAATATTCCTATTCAACAAAATGACCTCCCTTATAATTTATTGCGGCTTTCAAAATGTTAAGACCAATTTGTTTCGTCCAAAATCTATCTCCAAAGGTATTGTATTTGTAAGAATATACGCGTTGAATGAGAACGAGGTTCTTGATAAATAAATTTTGCTAACGTATAAAACGCAATATATTTCATACGGAAAATGCCAAATAAAATTTTAACGTTACATTAACTGTTATTTATGAAAAAGACCACGTTTTCTATGTCTATTTCCCTTAATATATTAGGAATAAAATTATTCCGAAGTAATCACGTTAGTGAAGTCAGAGAGATTGTAGACGACAACGGTGCTTCGCGGATCATAAAAGGGAAAGTTTTACATGAAACGAAAATAAATAATCCTCCATATCAAATCACAATTGAAGTAAGTTTATTAAATTTGTAAATTAATAGACATTTTCTGTAGGTAATTTTGTTAAAAATATTGGAAACAAACGCTAAGTTAAATAAAACTACTATATATAAATAATATAGTTAATTAATTAAATTTGTTAATTATTTATTAATTAATTAATTAATTAAATGTTAGCTATGAAAGAATTTATGAATATTTTTCAGTTGCAAAACGATCGTTCGATTTCATACAGTAATTGCGCTTGTAAGGCTGGTCTATCTAAACGAGGGTGTAAAAACGTCGCAGCTGTGTGCATTTATGTCAATAAATGTACTGAATAATGTACTACATCCAAAACCGACCAGCCGCTAATGTGGAATAAGCCTAGTAACTTCCAATCTGCAAAATACAAAAAAAGGATACACTATAGACAGTTTAGTTTCACAAAGAATAGCTGTTTCGGAAAAATGCTCCTCGGTAGATGAAATTGAACACGTACAAGAAGAACTTATGCTGCTAGACTGTTCATTTGCGAAATACGTACAAACTGGGAAATTAACTAGATCAGAAAGAGCTTTTCACAGGCAAGAAAAAGAGAAGCATCTGGAAGAATTGCGTTTTGTGTGTGAGGAATTAGCAAAATTCCAAACTGGTGCTACATATCACAGTTATGAATATCTTTCACAAGATAGAGGATTGAAGATAATTCTAAAAAGAATTGAATGTCCCGAGAAGCTTCAGAACTTGTATAAAAATATTATAACAATTATATAGCCATATAATAAAAATTTGAATGAAATAATTCTGTACCTTATTTATATATTAAATAATCATACATTAACTTACCTTCCCTTAACGGCTTGAATCCATCGTTTCTTTCTTTCTATTTCATGACTTTTTGATGGAAAAGAATAGAACTTTAACTCCGGATTTTTAGCTTCAGTATTGAAGCAATCGACAAAGCTGCAATTTCCATTTGAGCGAATAATTTCGCTGCTATTCGAAGCCATAATGAACGTTTCGTCAGCTGGTTCACCCTTGTGTTGCCAGATCTTACCGATAGGGCGGCGCTGCAGGAGATACGCAACAGGCCTATAACGTAGAGCAAACTCGAGTAACAGTTGCGTCTTTGTCCGTCGGCTCTTATGCCATTTAGCAAAAAGGTGCACGGACCGTAGTCCGATTTGTCAATGTTTTGCTAACGTACTCAGGATCAACTTTCGATAGATTCGATGTGATGTTTGGGAGAATATGGGGTCGTGTAACAAAAAAAAACTAGGGGGAGGGGAGGGAGGCTCGTCAGATGGATAATTTCGGCTATGAAACAGGGTAAATGCCAAGGTTTAATGGGTAACATCACTCTGGCGGCAGAAAAAAGGCCTAACTTTGACGATTTAATTTGGTAGTATGAAAAAGGAATAGAATTTTTTTTCAGAGGGTTTATTTAACACATATTTAAGTATAAAAAAAAACGTGTTATTATTATTTTTATAGAAAATGGCGGCGACAGAGCCCATCTGGAAAATCGTCTTTTTTTAAAACACCTTCACGGGAGGACGGTTTTATCGTAAAGAATAAGACCTGGAACAAAAAACCAAATAATTTTATAATCTATGTACTATTGGCTATGGGACTACGTAGGGGTTTTTATTTAAATCAAGTTTGTAGAAATGGTGCACTTGTGAAAAAATGAATCGAATATTTGCCACAAAATAAGCAGTAAATTGTTTGTAAAAAAAATTTTTAAATGTAACTGTGAAAATGTAATTATGAAGCTACTATCAAAATTTCAAATCGATCTTTGCAACGGTGTCCAAGTTTTTTTATTTGTAAAAAAAATTTTTAAATGTAATTGTGAAAATGTAATTATGAAGCTACTATCAAAATTTCAAATCGATCTTTGCAACGGTGTCCAAGTAATACGTCTTCCCAGTTTGAAAAAAACGTGATTTCGAGAAAAACGCGTTTAAAGTTTTACGAGCACTTAAATCCTTGAAATTTTTTTTACCTCTAATCTGCGGTGCCTGCAACCATACATTTGGCCATCCACGTCGATGCTCGCCTCCTCCTCTCCCTTCCTGGGAGATTTTAAGGACAGTCGGGCGTTTTTTAAAGCATCGCATCGCTAAGCGATCGGTCAGAAACCTTGGCACGGCGCTCTTCCGCTGCCACACAGAAATTGAAGCAGTTCGGCCCGATTTTCATGGAGATCAATTTCAGAGTCACATTGAAGCTCTCGTTGCTATTTTGCGTAAAGCCGCCTATGCAACGAGTAAGCAGTTCATCCCTGCTCAATTCTTCATAAATCGGAGAAATCGCCTTAAAAACTTGTTGTGATAGAGGTGATTTATGCATACGATCTGAATCTCGAGTAGCCACTACCTTCTGCCACGGGCACCACAAATTTTCTCCGCGCGGGCATTTTTCGTGTTTCATTCCGTCGTCTGTTGATAATTTGTGCTCTAGCATTACGTAGATTTCATTATGCACCTTTTCTATAGAATCACGATTTCGACGTATTGCTAAATCATAATAAATTGACAACTCGTCAATTAATTTGCCAGGTAGCTTGCCTTTTTCTCCGAGGCTTTTGTCTGTTTTTGTAAACTGCGAAGGTGAGTAACCGTTCGCTTTTGCACGTGGTCGAAGAACTCTTTCTTCTTAACTATAAAATTTACATAGGGCTGTGAATCTATCCTAAGGACCTTTTGCTCTGTAACAGGACCACTTATTATTTCGAAAGGTAAAATCAGTACAAAAGCGATGAAGCAGAACGCGCAGCGTGGGTGATTCATCGTGCTCAGCGCGCGCTCCAGGGCGCCGCGGCAAAATCGATAATTGAACCTGCTAAACATTTGTTTTCTCTATAGGACCACCTGCATACTGTTTTTATGATCCTAAAGTATTGTTTGAGCAAAAAAAATCTATTTTTCCAAAATCCTAGAGTGGTGTTACCCCTTAACTTGTTATAATTCGTAATATTATGCATTGCTTCTTTTCACTTATTAGATAAATATTTATTTGTAACATATTTTGAGTCGAATAATAAATATAAAAAATACACACGATAAGCGTGTAATAAATAATGATGTCAACGATATTGTGCACATTACGAGTATCGTAATGTATCTTATTGTTATGATATCCAAATTTGTCTGTACTGAAAACAGTTTATAACACTATTTATTATAATTTGGCAAGTTTGCGATGCTCTCCACTAGAGATTGGACTCCTTTACTATAGTCTCCGTGGTGCGGATGAGACCGCTACATCCATGAGTCCGCTACAACGTCGACAAAAGGCGCACCATCTACCATAAATGCTTGTTGAAGTGGCCAACTTAGCAGGTACGTTACGATAAATGGCCTGCAATGTCTCCAGATGCTAATCCGATTGAAAAATGTGTGGTCGTAAATAAAAAACATATGACGATCGTTGCCAAAAGAATATGCAGAAAATCTTGTAGAAATCATGGGAAAAAGGTGTCAAGCTATAATCAGTAATGGAGGTGATTGGACGAAGTATCAGGTAATTGCGCAATAGCTAATAATATGTACTTCACTTAAAAAAAAAAAATAATGTAATCTATTTTTTTTATTATTATGTGTTCCAATGTATACCCTTTCGGATTTTTACGTATGACCCTTCCAATTCCATTATTAACAATGTAATCTTAATTTTTAGTTTTCCCAGATTATGACGGTCTTTTTCTTCTTAAGGGCGTGGTAAGGTATTTAAACTTTTTTTTGCATTTTTTTAAAATTTTTTTAAATGAATGTATAACATCTCAAGAATAGTGTGTCAAAATTTCAAATTGATCGGAGCAAAATTAACGGAGTTATGAGCATTTGAGCGTCCGTTGCTCCAGACCGGCGCTCATGACTGGGCGCGATCAACTGACTCCATACGTGTAAGCCGAGCAGAGCAGGAAGCTGAAAAAAAAACTAAAGAAGGCAGGATTCGTCGTAGACAGGAGCAAAAAGGTGCTTTAGACATCTTTGATGATAGCAACATCCTTTATGGACCTGGCATTGACGATTCAGTGTGAGGTAAGCCGATAAAATTCGCTTATGAACGTTTTATACCAGATTTTTTAGTGTTCAAAACTTTAAAGCGTTTTCCTCACAACTCACGTTTTCAAAGTCGGTGTCCCTCATAACTTGAAAACTACAGCACCGATCCCTTTGAAATTTTCAGACACTAATTCTGTACATAATTTACGAGGTAACGCTGGAGAGTTTTTTTCAAATTTGTTAATAATTTTTATTTTACAATAACAAATTAACCGATTTTTTTCGTAAAAATCGCGTTTTTCCCTTCAAAATGTTCCAAAAAATTGAAAAATTGAAATTTCAAAAAACCCTTCCAGCGTTACATGGGGAAAACTATTATCTAACAAATGAACTTTCATTTTTTCATTTCAGATGATCCTGCACCAAGTTATGAGGGACACCGCAATTCTACTTTTTTCCGAGACACGTCCGAATAATTGCTGCCATTGCCGTATTTTTTAATATTTCTTCGTGAAAATTTTATATAATATTCTTCGAATGTCATATTTTACTGTACCATTAGTTTTAGTAAAGAGATTTTAACTGCGTCGTCACAAAAAAATCACTAAAACATGACTTTTTTGTACGAATTAACCTTACCCCCCCGTTAAACAGACTGTATATACCGCCATTATTTACACGTACACACAGTAGATCATTTTTCAAATTAATCACACGCTCTCTTTTTACCGGCACTGTTTGCAAGGTAATTTATTTCTACTACACATTATATTTCTCGGATTTCGATGCAGGTTTCGTGGAAGAGCAAAAAAGCAACAAATGTGACAATCTCACGATCAATTTATGTTTGAAATATAGTAGTCAATCCACATATTCACATTTTCAAATAAATAATTCCGATGCATTCAGTATCCTGGACAACTTCTACAGCTATCAACACTAATTGTGACCTATTATAACAACTTTTTCTTCTGTAACATTGCGTCGATTGTCTAATATTTTATTCTCAGCGATCGGAACATAAATGAAAGTGATCTCGGTTGAAAGTAATGACAAATGAAATTTGATTGGCGCATATACCCTCGATGTTCATAGGAAGAATATTGCTGCATTAAGGGGTAACACCACTCTAGCGGCAGAAAAAAGGCCTAACTTTGACGATTTATTTTGAGAGTATGAAAAAAGCAACAGGATTTCTTTTCAGAGGGTTTATTTAACACATATTAAAGTATGAACAAATTTTATTTTTTTATCATTTTGATACAAATTGGCGGCGACAAAGCTCATCTTGAAAATTGTCCTTTTCAAACTGGGAGGACGTATTACTTGAACACCGTTGCATGAATCGATTTGAAATTTTGATAGTAGCTTGACAATTACATTCTCTATCGGAGTACGTAGCCGTTTTTTTATTTAATGGAAACTTTTTTTTTATAAACTATTTACTGCTTTTTTTGGCAAAAAATTGATTCATTTTTACAAAAGTGCACCATTTTTAGAAAATTTGATAAAAAAAAAATTCTACGTAGTCCCATAGCCAATAGCATATAGATTATAAAATTTTGTGGGTTTTTGTTCTAGGGCTTATATTTTACGAGAAAACCGTCCTCCCGTGAAGGTGATTTAAAAAAAGACGATTTTGAAGATGGGCTCTATCACCGCCATTTTGTATCAAAGTGATAATAGAAAAAATTTTTTTCATACTTCAACATGCGTTACATAAACCCTCTAACAAGAGAGCCTATTCCTTTTTACATACTCCCAAAATGAATCGTCAAAGCTAGCCCTTTTTTTCTGCTGCTAGAATGGTGTTACCCCTAGAATGGTGTTAACACGCGATTCTTACCATCCTAAGAAGTTTTTATTCAGTCACAAAATTTCCAACACAAGACGTGCTGAAATTTTCTATTAATTTGTTTGGTTACATAAATTGTATTAATATAATCAAAAAAACTAGCCACGATTATGCGGGTTTTAAACAATTCAAACAATATAATAATGCAATAATCTCCAACAGTAATCATACGAACGAACAAAGTGTACTATCAACATGAAATTGTAACATATTTCGCTATCAACGTATTTATACTAAAACACTTTCTAATAAAAACTTTTATGCAATAATAATAATGATAATAATAATAAAAATAAATGTCATTAATGATAAATAACTCCTAAAAAGTTTATATTAAATGCTAGATCACACATAGCAATTTAACCGTTGGATATCGAGGGACAAGTTGGCACGAATCTTCCGTCGATAAAAAAGTAATCAATGAAAACGCATAAAGCCATATCGATCGCCGACACCAAAGGAAGGGATCGTTGATATCAAGAAATTTTTATAGATAAAAATTTGTCATAAAGTTGACATTTGGTAACAAATTCATGTTCTTGGGGTCCACGGATCTTTTGGGAGCATGTCAAAATCCTGACAGTCAAAACCCCGACACACGTATTACAAAACAGTATAGGTATACACGAGAGTGGTGTCAGGAGTTTGACTGTCGGGATTTTGACATGCACCCGATCTTTTGTCTGTAAGTACTAAAAAAAAAAGTAGAAGTGGAACCAGCACTAGGTAAATGATTCGAACGAAGATCTACGTTATCGAGGAGGGTAGTTGTGGAGGACATCCGTCAATCGAAAACGCAAGCGAGAACTCGCACGATACAGTCACCTATTCGGGCGCACGTTTTTTGTCCCTGACTGGCGCATTCTTTTCTTCGATTTCGCTTATTATCCTCACGTTCTTTCTTTCCCGGCTTCATACTTGAATTCTTGCTGGCGATGATTCTCGTTCCATTTCTCGGAGTCGTCGAGAGCCGACTTGTCATAACAAAATTTTGGGACTGTAAAACAAGAAAAAAGTATGTTTTTATGGTATAAAAAAAAGTGCAAATATTTAATAAATAGGTAAAAATGTGAATATGCATGAATGCATATTTTCAAATGTATGTTTAAAAAGAAATAAAAATTCCGAGGATTTGAAAATTTGTTGACCTGTTTTTTTTTTTCCTAAACCGAGTACAGATAATTCTCGAGGCATTCACTCTGCGACAAAATCGATTTGGTACTCTAAGAACGCGGAACGCCTATCGAGTGCCACACTGGACAAATTTTGGTTAGTTGTGTCCTGAGGGGCGATTCTGTAACCAAGCGTAATATCATAGCGTCTGACGCAAAACCGCAATAGCCTATGAGAGCCGCGCCTTTCCGCTGGAATCTTCCTTGCAATTGACTGTCGCGGTTTTGCGTCAGACGCTATGATATTGCGTCTGCTACAGAATCGCACCTCTGAGGGGCGATTCTGTACCAGGCGCAATATCATAGCGTCCGACGCAAAACTGAAATAGCCAATTGCAAGAAAGATTCCAGCGGAAAGGCGCGACTCCCATAGGCTATTTCGGTTTTGCGTCAGACGCTATGA
This sequence comes from Oxytorus armatus, assembly GCA_958009045.1. Lineage (NCBI taxonomy): Eukaryota > Metazoa > Arthropoda > Insecta > Hymenoptera > Ichneumonidae > Oxytorus > Oxytorus armatus. Next base: position 4,436,036 of record OY253747.1, on the reverse strand, counting down.
TATTGCGCCTGGTTCAGAATCGCCCCTCTGGTGGACATTGTGCTTAATGGCTTTCTAGAGCACGGTCTTGTATACAGGTCTGGAAACTCCTCTGCCGAGAATGGTCCTCTTAACGAAGCTGTTTTTAATTTCTGTAGCAGTCACTAGAGGCGTTGCGATTAGATAATGCCGATAGACATAACCTGAAAACCCTTCGATACTGCTATGCCTGAATATTATGTTTATTTGGTGTACATCACAGTCTTTTAGTAATTATTATATTAAGAATGACGAATCGGTGTGTGGTGCAGCATTGTAAAACCGGTAGCAAAATAAACAAAAAATGTTGTACATTCCGAGTGCCTAAGAACATTGATATGTGGAAAAAGTGGGAACAATCTATTCCAGGCATTATAAAATTACAACACACGAATCGCTTATGTGACATTTTAACAATGAAGACATTGTTCGCGAATGGGTCAAGCTCGACGCAAATGGCCACGTAATTGCACGAGTAAGTTTAATGAAAAGATTTTAAACATAGTTTAAGAAGATAGTTACTCATTTCGTGTATTTTCAATATGTAAGGGCCCATACAAAACAATGCGACACAAAGAGTTTGCTGTGCGAACAAGATTTGATGACATCTCAGTAGATAAGGAAAATTGTGTGCCAGAGCATGGATATGCGAAACAAGTTTCGAATTCTGAAAGAAATTCTCCAAGCAATTTTCCGTCCTTAAGAGTCACAAAATCGTCAATTCAAGGAATCAGTACTCGCCTTGGTAAGTTTCTTAACAGAATGTATCTATTGCATCGTTACTATATAAAAGAGATGACATAAAAGTAATTTAAACATACATAAATTTCTTCTATTGATATTGAAGATATTCCTGAAGTTCCGTCAAAAATATGAATCCTGTCCAGTGTGTCAAGAAGCTGTGAGTTTGAAAACCAGCTGCAAATCTTCCGAGTCGCAACTGGTGCAAATGAAATCATGCAGTGGCCTGATTCACGCAAATCCTCATTTCTTTCATCCGATCCGTCATATCGAAGCATCATTTACAAAATATTCTTCTCGTATTGATGTCTTCGATATAATTCTTAATGAAGTATTTAACTCATACACCTTCACTTATCCCTGTAAAGAGCATGGATCTGAAATCTTATCAGACGCTATAATTTACTATGTAAGATTAAAAATGAGGCAATATGCGCACCAGGAAAATTTTAAACTTAAAAAGAAATTGGTTTATAAGAAAAAATTGTCGAAATTAACTACCGAATAAATCTTATGTTAAGTTTTTCCAAGTGTTCGAGTTTTCGAAATCAAGGAAGTATGAATAAAAATAAATACTTGAATTTTTATCTTTATTTAAATTTTGTCAATATTCCGAAATGGACAGTATTTAGTAGCGTGCCAAAAAACAGTAGATTAAGGTAAGTAAAAATCAGCTCTTAACATTTTCTTACACTTTATTTTTTAGGTTTTCGAAAAGTGTTTCAGTTTTCAAAATCAAGTAAGTATAAATGAAAATAAATTCTTCAACTTTTATCTTTATTTGAGTACGTGCAATTTTCACAAAAATATAATGAAAAAGGATCAAATTAAACATATGAAACGGTTCGATGTATTTCTATTTTTGTAAATGAAAACTTTTTTTTATTTTATAGGATTTTAAAGAAAATCTAATGGAGATCGATCCATCAAGAGGTAGACAACTATTTCGCCTAATATATATTCATATGACATAAATATTTGCAAATTGTTTATATTTATCATGCTCGGTTAACAGTTAGAATGTTTAAAACCCGATTCAAATTAAAAGCATATTTATTCAGCATATTCATTAAAGATGACGGGATTAATAACTTATAATTACATATAATAAATATGTGTAACGCGGTGTCCGTTAGTGGGACAGAGACAGACAACCGCGAGAGCTATCGAGGGGTTTTCAGGTTATGTCTATCGGCATTAACCGATCGCAACGCCTTTAGTGGCTGCTACAGAAATTAAAAATAGCTTCGTTAACGGGCCGCCCCCCACCACTGAAATTTGAGGGACTTTCCAGACCTGTATACAAGACCGTGTTCTAGAGTATAGCATTTTCGTGTTGCTATCAGCGGGACGGAAGGTTTGTTGATACATGGTGAATACGATACAATATAAAGCGCTAAACGACCGATGCAACAAAAATTTTTACGACATTTGATATTTCACAAAATATACTTTTTGCACAAAACGCAAATTACAGGTAATCAATGCTCTTTGCCGGATTTACTTTCAGCGGATCAATCCTGCCGTTTCAGACAATCTTTCAATTGCATAAGCTGCCTTCAACAACTGCGGATTTGCCCGAGAGCTTTTGACAATATTCACTTTTCATACAAAAAATCCAAGAAAGTACATATGTACACCGTGTACTTTCACCGCAGTGTCGTACTCTCGACTGTGGGCAATTTATCGGTTCTATCGCTTGGACGACGTTGGGGTAAAAGTGTACGGTGTAAATAATGTACTTTATTGGATTTTTTGTACCGAAAGCGAATATTGTTGAAAGCTTTCGGGCAAATCCGCCGTTGTTAAAGGCGACTTGTGTAATTAGAAGAATGTCGTAAAAGCCAGGATTAGTTTGCTGGAAATCTACAATATTTGAAAAGCGGAGCTAATGTCTTGTAATTTTCGATTTGTGCACAAAATATTAGGAACTTGAATAAGTTCTCGCTGTTTTTTTGTGAAAATTAATGCTTTTTTTAAAGTAAGTCGTAACAAACATGTCACTCAAAGTATTGCCCATCGCTAGCCACTACTTTTTCCCATTTTTCCGGCAGCATATGAATTCCACGTCGGAAAGACAGCACGTCCTTTGAGGACTTACATACGTCCAGCGGTACCGAAAACGTACCAAAAGAAAAACTGTTTTTAGGAGGGATAGAAATAGAAATTGATAAAAAAATTCTTACACATTGTTTATTACTGTGTTAAGTTTGTAAAAAAATTTATTTCAATTTTTTTTTTCTAAAATTACAACATGAAAAATCACATTTTTTGAAGCACTGTAAAAAAAAAGTTGCTCCACGGTCGGCAGTATTTCTTCCTCAAATGTTGACGGATCTGCAAAATGTAAAGAAATTCTTGTAAAATAAGGTAGTAGTTATAGTCTGTCGAGCCGGATATTTGAAATTCGAAAAATTAAACAATTTACGGTAATTTAAAAAAAAATGTTAAGCTTGTGTCAAAAAAGTCACACTTTAATTGTTTTTATAAAATTTTCTAATTATAATTTAAAAAATCCGGCTCGACAACTATAGAAAAAACAATTCCGAATATAAAAAAAAAAAAATCATCAAAAAATATTAAAAACCGTACGAGTTATCATGCCGACCGTGTCAGAAAAAGTAGTTTTGAGAAAAACGCGTTTAAAGTTTCAAGCGCGTTTCGCTCGAAGTCGCGCGCGGCTGGAGCAAGAACTTTATGAATTTTTTAAATTTATTTAGTTAACTTACGTCTAATCTCCCATTCCAGCTTCATATTGTACGCCTTCCTTGTCAGTAAAAAATTGTTGTCGTTTATTTTTTCCTCTTTGTTTATTTTGCCTCAAACAACTCAACTCAGGTAGGCGCGCGTCAGGCCTTTGTCCTTTCGTCGGGCAGTCACATTATCTACAATAACTTTTGAACTATGGGGAATTTTTACAATCAGCTTACACAGAACTACGCCTAAGACTATAAGGAATAATAATCTGTAAACAAAAAAAAATCGATTTTTTGAAAATTCTCGACGTATGTAAGGCCTTGAGACTATCCAAGAATCGGCCCATTTTTTGGCTTCTTCATAAGAATGGAAGTGCCGCTCAGCCAGGCCATGTACCATCGAACGGAATAAGTGTTAATCGAAAGGGCAGGGTTTCAATCGCCTTCTGTACGATTTACCTCTGTATCAGTTGCCTCGAACGATTCCCATCTGTAAAATCTCCGTCGTGAACGATTGCCTTCTGTACGATCTCCGTTGTGAACGATTGCCTTCTGTACGGTCTCCGTCGTGAACGATTGCCTTCTGTACGATCTCCGCTACTTCAGTTCTGGAAATTCGTTCGGTCGGGCCCGAGATCTGCTTAGTCAGGCGCTTAACGCTTAACGCGGGGATTGTACGCCTTTGCGTACAATCCCCGTCGCGTACGATCCCCGTCGTTCGGAACTCTCTTAGCGGACAAGTGGGGGTATACTTGGGGCGCTCCACTAAATACTCCAGTGATTCTCAATTATTAATTTCGACAGTCGTAATGTCGAATTTCAACCGATCATTTGGATCAACTAACTATACGAAATCAATGAATTCAAGAAAGGTCTTATGTATTATTAAGCTTAAAAAAACGACCTTGCAAAATTCAAACGGATATAGCTCGAATACTGCTTGAGCAACCGTGCTGAAATTTTGCAAAAAAGCAAAGCTTTAAGCGCTCCTTGTTTGCAGATTTTCTTGTAAAATTTACTCAAGGATTTTACATTTCCTTGAATTTTTCAAAATAAAAATAAAAATAGCGCTGTAATTTTCGTAAAACTTTGAAGTACAATAAGACTGCAATTTTTTATTTCAATAGAGCATCATTAATGAGATAGTCGAAATTGAAAAATGCATTTGCTCACAGAGGAAACTTTATACTAATTCCCAAATAGTCTTTGCGAAAAATTTCGGGAATCGGATTTTCAATGGATCAAAGAGGAAAGCAAATTAATAAATTGGTGAGCGCTGATTAGGCGGAGTGTTTGAGATCACCAATGCGAAGTATTGAAAGTATCATGTTCTTCATCTGCATCGTATCATCGAAAAATTTCTTCTATCGCATTAGATTTTGGTTTGAAGATATTTTTTTCTTCACAATTCACATTAGTATGAATGTTCAACTTCAGCACACCTCTGCGTTATTGAAGTTATGCGCGCTACTATAATTCTCACTATACACATATGTACTTTCCTCGACCGTTAGTCGAGTGGAAAAGAGATTTCCGCCATCCATAAATAAATAAATAATTAAATGAATAAGTCCACATTTATTTTTAACCGTCTATAGACCAGGTCGAATATTCCATAATTGATATGTATCTCCTCTATACTGATTAAAATCAATGGGATAAATATTTACAGTATGTTTGTCTATACCGTAATCCAAGCGAAGACATTTTTTAGAGCTTCAATGAGAACATTCATACTAATGTGAATTGTGAAGAAAAAAATATCTTCAAACCAAAATCTAATGCGATAGAAGAAATTTTTCGATGATACGATGCAGATCAAGAACATGATACTTTCAATACTTCGCATTCGTGATCTCAAACACTCCGCCTAATCAGCGCTCACCAATTTATTAATTTGCTTTCCTCTTTGATCCATTGAAAATCCGATTCCCGAAATTTTTCGCAAAGACTATTTGGGAATTAGTATAAAGTTTCCTCTGTGAGCAAATGCATTTTTCAATTTCGACTATCTCATTAATGATGCTCTATTGAAATAAAAAATTGCAGTCTTATTGTACTTCAAAGTTTTACGAAAATTACAGCGCTATTTTTATTTTTATTTTGAAAAATTCAAGGAAATGTAAAATCGTTGAGTAAATTTTACAAGAAAATCTGCAAACAAGGAGCGCTTAAAGCTTTGCTTTTTTGCAAAATTTCAGCACGGTTGCTCAAGCAGTATTCGAGCTATATCCGTTTGAATTTTACAAGGTCGTTTTTTTAAGCTTAATAATACATAAGACCTTTCTTGAATTCATTGATTTCGTATAGTTAGTTGATCCAAATGATCGGTTGAAATTCGACATTACGACTGTCGAAATTAATAATTGAGAATCACTGGAGTATTTAGTGGAGCGCCCCAAGTATACCCCCACTTGTCCGCTAAGAGAGTTCCGAACGACGGGGATCGTACGCGACGGGGATTGTACGCAAAGGCGTACAATACCCGCGTTAAGCGTTAAGCGCCTGACTAAGCATATCTCGGGCCCGACCGAACGAATTTCCAGAACTGAAGTAGCGGAGATCGTACAGAAGGCAATCGTTCACGACGGAGACCGTACAGGAGGCAATCGTTCACAACGGAGATCGTACAGAAGGCAATCGTTCACGACGGAGATTTTAAAATTAAGCGACGTGACCACTCCCTCTGTTTGCATGCTGTTTTAAATGAGTTGCCAAGGTTGGTTCGTACTCGGCTAGCAATTCCAAAATACCCAGAAAATTGCCATTTCTCGGTGATCCAATAATTTCATCGTCTCCTCGGAAGGCTATTCCCCGCTCAGCAATGAATTTAATCGTACTGACGACAATTCTAAGAATTTTTCGACAATACTGAATTTGTTGTGCCTCTTGTATCGCTAGTTCTTGATCGATGCGTCCTGTGACTTTTCCCCGTTGCACTAAACTCATCACTGACTCGAAATGAGTCTTCGAAATCTCATGCTCGTATAGGCGATCAGATGCATGCTTCCAGTTATAGAAGCCTTCTCCACTTAGCTTCGTTTTTTGAGTGGACATTAATTTACACGCATAGCAATATATTTTCCCCGTAGTTGGAGAAAAAGAAAGCCAGAATCGATTGACAGTCACTTGATTTTGATTGCGACGTGTAAACATATTTTTTTAACATTTCCGAACAAAGTTTGTATTATCTCGCGACTGATCTTGGACAATTGAATTCTGCAGAGACACTTCATCACAATTCTGCAGTTTTTCGGAACCTTTTTTCGCCCAATATTTGATCATTCCTTCTGTAATGACGTCAGGCCAAAGACCAATGTCATTTTTGAAACCACAAATATCTACATTCTCGTGATTGTGACTACAAGTTTTTGAAGATTCTATGGTGTCGCCTAATGCAACAGCTGGATTATCTTGACTACTATCGACCCCATCTCCATCTACTGCTGAATCTACTGCTGTTTTTTCAGGATTTTGCGGAAGTTCTTGTTTGGGTGTCGATTTAAAATAGTTGGTCAATTTGAGTATTTAGCTAAATTTTCTTCACTTTTCTTTTCACTTTCTGCTTGCAATTTCCTCTTCTGGTAACCACTAGCGAAAACTCGAGGAGTTTTATGACGATCACTCATGATTCCACTGTAAAGGAAATGTTATGAAAATAAGAAGATATCTAGAGAGCATGTATGTATGTAGAGAGCATGATAAGTGCAAATCGGTCATCTCTGCCTACCCCGTTACAAATTTTCGTAATTGCACAATGAAATATGGCATTCAATGTATATTATAAATCACAAGATAAATACGAGAATACTTACGTGTGTTTGTAGATATAAATTCAGAAGAATTTACATTTGTTGCACAATGTCCGTAGCTTCTTAGCCGTACGATAATGTATAAAATTTCGGGGATTCCCCGCTACGAGCACACCACAAACGAACACTTCTTAACCACGACAGTGTTGCCAACCGTAAGATTTAAATCGTATTTATACGATCTTTTCGGCTTTGATACAATGTACGATCGTGTTTTCGAAATTTTAACATGCAAACCTTTTTCTTGTTCGCTTGATTGTTAGTATTAGCGCTTTATTCGTCGTAGCGACGATTTGATTGTTTTTTTTTTAACAATTGATATTCTTCAATCCTTACGCTAATTTTTTGTAACCAATCGTAATACGTATACCACGGACTGCTTCATGCAGTAGGTTCGTGAATTGATTCCAGTAAATTGCGTCAAAAAAATCCTTATTGCTTAACAAACTACTTATGTATGTGACTAAATAAGAAAATATAGAAAAAAATTACTGTCTAGTCGATAGTAATTATGTATTTTGTTTAAGAATGGAATAATATCGATTGTTCACATATTATTATTAATTTAGTTTTACGATTTCATGGGGAAAAAATCGTGATGAGCGTCGAGGAATCGAACACTGAACTTTCAAGGTTTCGAAAAAGTATTGCTCCATCCTGCCACAGAATTGCTCGATCAAATAAAAAATTGATAGTAAATGGAAACTTGCAATCAGGGCTTTCTGATATATTGATGTTTTACGGATTGAAGTGAGCAAATATGGATATATTGTTTTTAATATTCAAGAACAATATTATTATGTTTGTGCAAGTATTGTCGGTAAAAATGCGAAAAAAGACTTTCTGGAAAAAAAAGGAAAAGTTGCTGACCCGTCGAAATTCGGATTTTTTTTTTTCTATTGTGGGGGTGTTACATTAGTAACATAATTCTTTGAAGTTTTGTGCTTCTTCATAGAGGAAGCTTTGTCATACTGGAATAATTCTTTTTTCCTCATCACCAAAGATGCTGTATGACGATATTAATCCTCATCTTTGGTGATGAGGAAAAAAAATGACGAAAAAAAACCAAAGATGCTCTATGATGAAGTAAAGTAAATCAATATCAAGAATTTGTAATCTACGTAAAATTTACCTCTTCGTTAGTCTGTCCGACGTCATCACCGAGAATCTGAGTCGCGATAAATGCAGATTCATCGGGTGATAATATACCACTTCGCATCGGGCCATCGATAAATTCGCTGCTGGACATCAGAAGATATCTGACGCTGTACCAGATATCGTCATCGAGTACGGTTCTTTTGTTGCACGGTGTTGGCTCAAGACCGCGTCTTCTGCATTCAGAAGCTGCCCATTTTTCCAGAGCGCTGAACAAAACTCCCTCTCGAACGAGATGCAGATCGTTCCTTGATGCAAGCTCGGCAACTTCACCGGCAGATAGGTCTTCGAAATTTTCTTGATGCAGAACATCTTCCGGTGTGGTGTCGATTACCTCGTGACAAGCTGACAGGAGTCTCGAGCAGGCAACCGCTGCAATTCAAGATCGAAAATAGTTATCAGTGCTGGCTTATAGGTTGGGCAACCCATAAAACCAAATCCATACTCTAAATCATACTCAATCAAAATGTACGCAATCTGCATCGAGAAGTGACCGGAATGAGGGTATATTCCGAAATTTACTGGGGGAGGCTTCCATGTTTTCAACCCTGAACTCTGTAGATGCAATATTGCCCACTGCGTGGCATGAATGCAAGACTGCCGTAGCGTGGCTCGAAAGCAAGATTGACCACCGCGTGTCACAAATATTGCTCACTGCGACCGATAATTCTTTTTATTAATCCAAAACGTACCATGGCAAATCCTCTAAATCCCGCATCTCGCAAGTCAAAGGAAATATATTAATCCCGAGGAAAAAAAAAAACCATCATTCAAGGGTTATTTTAAATTAAATCAAACTACCGGCTCCAACAGCAATTCCCGAGTCTTGGTTCAGATATGGCAATATCCAATGACGGTTCGGAAATTAAAGGACATAACTATGCTTTTCCATCTCACGGGGTTTGCCGAAATTATCGATTTCCGAACCTGTCGTACCGGCCAAATTATCAACTGCACATCTGGAGATAAAAATCCCCAAGGAAGACTTATCAGGGGAGCCGCGTGAAGAAATAATTGCTCAACGTATCACTTGAACGCGCGAGCATCTGATTTCTATACTCCGACTATGGACCTTTGAACCGTCGCATCCGTGTGGCGTAACCAGATATACTATATAGGACGGAAAATCATACTCGCGAACGATGATTCGTTCGCCACGACTTTCTTTTAGGTCCCACAATTACCTTTCGATTCCGCACCGACTATCTAACACCATACCATTGGTCCTATCCCTTCGAATAAATCGCTCCGTTTTTCTTTCCCAATACTGATTGAAAAGACGAATGATATTCAATGTGGCGAATTTTTGGACTTATTTGTGTGCTGAATCATGGGTTTCAAATTCTCCCACAACCCTGTCGGAGGAAACTTTTTAAAAACGTCCGCCTGTCAGATTAATTGGAAATTGAAAAGCGAAACGATATCAAAGCTATTATCAATATAATCACTGAACAAAATAATGAACAAACTCCTCCACTTAGGGTTCACCATGATTACCTATAGGAATAGAGAAATATTCATGTAATCTCTAAAATAATATAGCGTAGATTGAAACGGTAAAGATAAGCAAAAATGAATCTGGCATTGGCAGGACTAGCATACATCGCATTTTGCACCGTCACAAATTTCACCCGTACCATGTTAGTCTTCACCGAGAATTGCATGGGAACGAATGGGAAGAATTATTACAGCCTGTGCATCAATAAGTTCTGACGCTGTGAAACTTGCAAGTCAATCAATCGAAAAAAGAATCCAATATTGCATTGATACTGATGGTCGTCATTTCGAACACTTATTATAAACGTAGTAATTTTATTTACTACCGGAACTGTAAGTATTATCGCCTTTCTGTACTTTCGGGGATTTTTTGCGGTTACAGCGCCATCTATCACGAATCGAAAAAAAAATTTTGAACAAAAGTTACGTATTTTTTTATGGGGAATCCGAATCTACAATGAAAAATGGGGGTTCCCATTTAAGATTTCAAAGTTGCCCCACCCCCAGCCCAGGGGGTGGCGGTGGGGGTGAGTACTTTGGTATCATTGGATGGACCCCTTCGTACTGTGCAAATTTGATTCAGCAAATACTTCTGTGAACCCTATAGTTTCGAAGATATCTAAGGTGCTAATAGTTATTGGGACACCCTGTATATCATATTTCGACGTATGGTGTATATTTTGACACTTTCTCGGATTGAAACATCGGAAAAGAAGAAAAAGGGATAGACGAAATCCCCTTATGATGTAAACTTCTTAATATATCGTGGAATGATAAAAAGACGGCCCAGTCCCCTTCGAGGTAGTAACAACCGGAAATGACTTATAACAGAGGATCATAAACCGAAAAAATGCGACGATACGAAATAAATCGTAACGGCAGAAATGAGAAGACGCCAGTGACCTTGACCAAACTAGATATCATTCGGCCACGATATCTTTAGAAAAATAGCTTTACTACCGGTCACAGGTCATACCAGCTTCATCTTACGGGAGATATACGATACCGTTGACAACTCCTAAGATATCAAATTCTTCTGCGATAGCGACCCGACAGAAAGGTCAAGATTCAATAAAGAAAGATAAACTCAAAGACCTACAGTGAGATGTAAGAATAACGATGATACAGAAGAAAACCACCCACACTATATTATTCAAAAACCAAAATCCACGACGAAGAGCAAGAAATCAATCGATCACAATAGGAACAAGAAAATAAGGTGCATTGAACAATCTAGGTGCATTAAATTTAAACAAGAAAAGGCACATATTATTAAAAAAGGAGGAAATTATATATTGCCAGTTAGGAATAGTAAACTAAAATTAGACGCAGTATTCGGAAGTGCCGACTGAAAAGGAGAGGGAGAAGATTCTCCTATTTTCTTCAGTCCGAACTGAGGACTACCCATCCCCGATCCGATACCGTCAAGAAATTAATGGCTAATAATCCAATCAGAAGACACTTGGCGTGGTACAGATCGGTCAAAGACTGATAACATGGACAATGAACAAACCCACAAATTACGACGAAAAAGCTTCTAGAATGTTCGAAATAATAGCGAAAGCCCCTAAACAAAACAAAGATATAAAATGCCGGAGAAACCATCCTCGGTGCCATTTCCCCATGGTTTTCGTTAAGGCATTACATACGTCCAGCGGTACCGAAAACGTACCAAAAGAAAAACTGTTTTTAGGAGGGATAGAAATAGAAATTGATAAAAAAATTCTTACACATTGTTTATTACTGTATTAAGTTTGTAAAAAAATTTATTTCAATTTGTTTTAAAAAATTACAACATGAAAAATCACATTTTTTGAAGCACTGTAAAAAAAAAGTTGCTCCACGGTCGGCAGTATTTCTTCCTCAAATGTTGACGGATCTGCAAAATGTAAAGAAATTCTTGTAAAATAAGGTAGTAGTTATAGTCTGTCGAGCCGGATTTTTGAAATTCGAAAAATTCAACAATTTACGGTAATTTAAAAAAAAATGTTACGTTTGTGTCAAAAAAGTCACACTTTAATTGTTTTTATAAAATTTTCTAATTATAATTTAAAAAATCCGGCTCGACAGACTATAGAAAAAACAATTCCGAATATTAAAAAAAAAAAATCATCGAAAAATATTAAAAACTGTACGAGTTATCATGCCGACCGTGTCAGAAAAAGTAGTTTTGAGAAAAACGCGTTTAAAGTTTCAATCGCGTTTCGCTCGAAGTCGCGCGCGGCTGGAGCAAGAACTTTATGAATTTTTTAAATTTATTTAGTTAACTTACGTCTAATCTCCCATTCCAGCTTCATATTGTACGCCTTCCTTGTCAGTAAAAAATTGTTGTTGTTTATTTTTTTCTAATCGACGAATTGTTCTGGCCTCTTTTGTTGCTTTGGTAGGCGCGCGTCAGACCTTTGCCCTTTCGTCGGGCAGTCACATTATCTACAATAACTTTTGAACTATGGGGAATTTTTACAATCAGCTTACACAGAAATACGCCTAAGATTTTTTGAAAATTCTCGACGTATGTAAAGCCTTAAGTAGTCACGAAACGTGTAATTGCTGTCTTTTGTTCTTATTGTTAGTCTCTGTCACACCCAAATTTTAAAAATAGTTCTCGGACAAAGAATATTGCCGATTTATTTCATTTTGAACTTTTCCGGGTTTCTATCCGTTTCACTCGAGTCAGCTTGCGTACGCGCTTTCATTTAAATTCTGTTTAATTCTGAATATTGTTTCACTGTTGCCAATAAACGTAATTAATTCTGTAATTTCAATACATTCAGGATATATATATATATATATATATATATATATATATATATATATATATCTATATTATATAAATATATCACCACCGCCGCCGCCGTGTACAGGAGTTGAGGAGAGCGAGCGGGATCGAGTAGACTGGGTGAGAGGATCGAGCAGCGGCAGAGGCGGCAGGGGGGGCGCAGGGGGCCAAGCCCCCTAGTATATATATATATATATATATATATATTGAAACGTTTCACTCATGTGACACGATCCAAATGATCGTGTCAGAACATTTAATTAAATCTTAATTGCTTATTTTCAATTAAATGGTGAAACTTTTTGTAAAGAGATGCCTCTCTTTAATAATGAAATCTAAGGAAGAGTTCGTGTCGTGGACTCGAAGGAAAACTTGGAATTAGGACGGCAAAGTGATGCCGAATATTTTAAATTAATGTCAATTTTATTGAATTTAAAAGATGCCTCAGATTTGGTTTAATTCGTCACCACATATTTTATGCGTTCAGACACAACCTCTCATCATCGGCACTCAATAGAGCGATATTGAAGGTTGTTTGAAAATGACTGTATCTCGTTAACGGAGAACACCACTGTGACCCCCTGTTTTTTTCACATTTTTCAAGAATTTTTTTTTGTGGGAAAAAAAAGAGATATTCGAAAAAATTTTTTGGGTTTTGTTCCTTGTTTATTAATGTATCAAAAAACATTTTTTTCACATTTTTCACGCCGCATGGTGGCGCTGGGGAAGCTCTCGCGTCAGGTGCTGTCATTTCCGCGGCACGCAGCAGAACTCTCTTCAACGTCGATCTGAAAAGAAATACCGAGTGTTTTCGTTAATAATATGATATTTTGAAGAGAAATACACAGGGATTTGGAAAAATATTGTTTTAAAAAAAATAGGCACGCCTTTGAAATTAACTTTAATTTCAAAGGCGTGCCTATTTTTTTTTAAATAATATTTTTCCAAATCCCTGTGTAGTTCTCTTCAAAATATCATATTATTAACGAAAACACTCGGTATTTTTTTCAGATCGACGTTGAAGAGAGTTCTGCTGCGTGCCGCGGAAATGACAGCACCTGACGCGAGAGCTTCCCCAGCGCCACCATGCGGCGTGAAAAATGTGAAAAAAATGTTTTTTGATACATTAATAACCAAGGAACAAAACCCAAACAAATTTTTCGAATATCTCTTTTTTTTCCCACAAAAAAAAATTCTTGAAAAATGTGAAAAAAACAGGGGATCACAGTGGTGTTCTTCCTTAAGCGATGACCAGTAAGCATAAATAAATTTCTCAATGCTATTTTCAAGATAGCTGACTTAAGGATTTGATTTTAATTTTGGGATAGGTTATTTTAGTAGGAATATTTTATTATACAAAATTGCTTGAAGAGCCCGTTAGTGATGTTAGCGATTTGGATGGAATAAATTTCGTCAGGAATACGTCTGTTTTGTCTGTCGAGAATTTATTCTGATTTTTAGCGATCGAATTTTAATGACCTTATTTATTGTTCGTAAATTTGAGATAATGGAATTTTATATTCCTTGATTATTGAACTTGAAGTGAAGATCGCTCTATTAAATTGTGTGGAATTTAATAGAGAATTTAAATTTGTTTATTTGAAGTTGTTTAAATTGGTTTTATTTTATTAGTTTGATACTTTCAAACCAATGGATTGTGAAGATTTCCTGGATGTAGGAAATTATATTGATTCTATTTTGAAAATGAAGTTAATTTGAGAATTCACCCCAGTGAAATCGAGATCACAGTCTCCCTCGGGTTTGCTAAACATGCACGCTTCCTCGGACTCTCACAGTGCCACGTTGCGATAACGGGACACGTGGCGACTCGAGAAAGTTTCCTACCTATGGGTTAGAATAGTCAGAATGGCTATTCTATTTTTCAAATGATAATTACTTGAAGTGAAGTTGGCGTAGTGCGAGGAATATTTAAATTCTCGATGAATCTACACTTTAAACTCACGTACAGTAATTACTTACTTGTTTCGAAGTGAAACAAGCACAGGATTGAAGCTAATTACTGATGCTGGAAGAGCAGACCGTTTTGCATAAAACGGACAAAACCGAAGAATGGATGTACTCTAAGAGTAAATTGAATTGTAATGACCAGCACGATTTGGTGTTCAGGACTGATAATCTCTCCGGCAAAAGCACAACTTTTATAGACTTGAGAGTACGAACCCCACGCTCGTTACCCGAATTCTTATTGGTTTCGGAGATCGAGTGGGGCGAAATCGTGAGCTTCCCTGCACAGTTTGGAGTAGGGAATTCCAGGTATTACAATTTGTTTAACTTTTATAAATTCTTTTATTTCGTCGCGTCTCGTCTTGTCGCTTTTATTTTTATCCCCTCTCAAATGGGGCAAGACGGACACAAATCTGTTCGTGGTCTCGGGGTATGAAGAGGCGCGGAATGTTCTTTTCCGTGCACGCCTGGAAATAGACGACCCGGAGCGCAATGCCCGCGTCGCCGATCGCGCGGTGCACGGAGTATACCTCCTTTTCGCTTCTCATGCTTCTTTTGTAACGATGGCTCGAAAACCGTCCCGTTACAATATATATATATATATATATATATATATATATATATATATATATATATATATATACTAGGGGGGCTCTGCCCCCCTGCGCGCTTCGCGCGCCGCCCCCGCCCCCGATCGATCCCCTCACCCAGCCTACTCGATCCCCCTCGCTCTCCTCAACTCTTGTACACGGCGGCGGCGGCGGCGATATATTTATATAATATAGAGAGATGTATACTAGGGGGCTTTGCCCGCCTTCGCGCTCCACCCCCCCGGCCGCCCCGCCCCCGGAAGCCCGGTGGGGGGGGACTTCAAAGAACACGAGTCCCTCAAAATACCTGACTCGTTATCGCATTTATCTCTAATACAGGAGAGCGTAGAGGAAATTTTAAGATCTCTTGAAAGTAAATAAGCAACTCCTAGTAACGATTGCTATGCCTATAACCCCCTCGGAGACCAACGTGTGGAAATACTAGAATCATTGAATAACGCCTCAAACTCAGGTGACGAAATTATCTCAGCAAACGACGATCTTGAAAAAATAGGGGCCTTCTCAAACAGCACCCGGACGCGAAGAGAAACAAATCTCACACCCTGATTTCCCCGTAATAGTGCTCGTAAAAACACCTAACACTCTACCTCGTGTCTCCGGGACAGGCAACAAATCCACCTGCCCGAGCGACATGCCTAAGGCGTCCTCCGTTATAAAGACACCCTTTAATAACACAATCGAATCATCAGTAATGTTCTATTCGGCCCAGGCCAAATCTATTTCGCCCAGCGTAAGACCTCTTAACCTACTGAAAATCTCGAGACCTTGCAGAAGCAAGAACATAACAGCCGTTGAAATGCCTTTAACTACAGAAAAGAGTCAAGGGATTAAAAAAGATAGTCGCGAATATATCTAAATAAAAATTTGGACAATGAAACCGTTTCAGTGGAGATAACGAAAGAGATCGGTGTAAACGCAAACGATAGGAAAGAACGTTCAGCGCTTGTAGATAAATCTCCTATAGGGCTCTTCGAGATTAAGATAGCACGTAAATTAAGATACTCAATGGAGAAGGGCGGGATCAAAATGGCTAGTCATAATCAACTGATGTCGTTGAGGGATGCCTTAGCCGTGATACCCGAATACGGCAATGTGAAGACACCGCTGAGCACATTTATCCAGGGCTGCGAGGAGGCTCTAGAAATGTTAGAACCGGAAATCGAAAGGAATCTTGTAAGGGATGTATGAGTAAAAATGAGGGGCGAACCGCGTCGCACTATACACTCTCAGACATTTGACACCATGGATGGGCTACTCCAGTTTTTGAAGAGCGTATATTCTCCAGCAAGAAATCTTTAACAATTACAAGGCGAATTGGGAACAAGCTATCAAAAAACAGGACGAATCCGTAATAATGCGTATGCGTACGCGAATCGGATACGTGACTTGGGTGTTCAAATAATCGAAGCATATGAATTCAAAAGGAATAAACCAGCGGACGAGGCATTTCGACAAATTACAATGGATAGCCTTACATCATGTTTTTCACATTGATTAAAACCAGAAATCGAGCAGAGAATGAACATGTCAGGGGACATCGACGCAACATGCAGTCAAGCTATAAAAATAGATAAACAACTGATCGCTCAAGCCGCTTTTATCATTTTATCATTTTTGGAAGATGTCATTGATGAATAAAAATATTTTGTAAATGCACATGAAAAACGAAATTTGTTTTTCCATTCATTACACCCCCACCTAATCTCACTTCATGAAACGAAATTTGGATAACATGAAATTTACGCCTACCAACGGCATGAAAAAGTTTCACTTCTAACGCGCGGCATTCCACGTGTTTTCTTTATATGCCCTAAGGCATTGGGACGTTAGCATTCTACAGGGGCTCATCCCGAGTAATTTTCCGAAAAATTAGACTCAAAAAGGCAATTCGCGTTTGAGACTGTTTTCAGGAATGATAAAAAGGGTTTTCCTCTTGACCAGAAAGTTTGAGTCAGATACAAACGTCGACGTTCGTCAGGGGAAATTAATCGTTCCCAAAAACTTAATCCTTGATGTAACACAAGACTGCCCATCGCGTGGCACGAGAGCACAATTGCCCACCGCGTGTCACGAATGCAATATTGTCCACTAAATGGCACGAATGCTAAATGGCCCACTGGGCCTCGAGGGGCGTTCACGGCCCGACGCCATAGTACCGCTCCAAATTAAACGACACAGGACTTCATCTAGCGTGTAAAATTAACACTTCATCAGCAACAGCGGCAGAACATTGTGTGAAGGGGCTCCCAGGCGTTCTCATGGCGCGCGAACGTTGCGTCGGGCCGTGAGCGCCCCTCGAGGCCCAATGGGCAGTCTTCCATTCATGTCACACGGTGGGAAATCTAACATTCATACTACTTGGTGGGGAATATTGCATTCGTGACACGCGGTGGGCAGGATTGCAATCGTGACATGTGGGGCAATCTCGCATTCCACCCACGCGGTGGGAAATATTGTGTCTGTAGAGTTGAGGGGTGAAGACATGAAGGCCTCCCGAGAACGGCAGATATTTTTTAATTGAAGAATTCGTGATATACGAGGTTTGTTAAAAAAAGTGACTTTTCAAATTTCGCCGGCTACGTACATTCGATTTTCGAATTTTTATTGGTACACATGTTCCCAACATACGTTGACATTATCAGCCATTTTATATTTTTAGTTTGTTGTTGACAGATATAAAGGTTAGACGTGTTTTGGTGTGCTTGGCGATTTTTTGCTATCGAAAAAAATGGATCAAAGAATCTGTATTAAATAATGTGTAAAAAATAAAATTAAGTGCTCCAACGCACTTAAAATGTTGAATGTGGCATTTGATGAGTCTACTTTGAACAAAAAAAATGTTTATAAGTCGTACAAGCTCTTCACAGAAGGCCGGGAAGATGTCATTTACAATGTCTGCCCTGGACGCCCCAGCACGTCAACAGCGATGAAAACATTGAAGCAATGAAGAAAATTGTTATGGAGAATCATCGAATTACTATCAGAGAAGTTGCTGAGGATGTTAGCATATCGGTTGGCTCATGCCATGGAATTTTTTCGGATGTCCAGTCATGGATATTGCACCACGATAATGTGCCATCTCACACGTCATTCGCTGTACGTGATTTTTTGGCCAAAAAACAACACCGTAATCATGCCTCGGCCACCGTGTTCACCGAACTTGGCCCCCTGCGACGTTTTCCTGTTCCCAAAACTGAAAAGACTGATAAAGACCGCATCGTTGGAAGAGCTCGAGGCCATACCAAAAAGCGCATATGAGAAGTGCTTCGATGATTGGGAATAGCGCTGGCACAAGTGTATTACATCTGAGGGGGATTACTTTGAAGGGGACAAAGTAGATATTGATGAATAAATAAATATTTTTCGAAAATAATAAAAAGTCACCTTTTATTTTAACAAGCCTAGTAGAATAACGAGGATAGAGTTATTCGGAAATTTAGTTTTTCGGAAGGTTATTATTGTAATTCGGAAGCTCAATTATTCGAGAATATGTGTTCGGACAGTCTGTACTTTGAAAGTACAAAATATAAATTTCAACGATGTAGAATGTTCATATTTTCGAACTAAAAGATAGCAGTTATTATTCATAACACCCAATATACCAAAAAGAAATATGCCGAGCATACAAATTTCGAATGTGTAAAACTTGGACATGCAAATCATCAATGGATCAAAATATCGGATATAATGGATAATAATGGATCAAAGTATCCCGTATACATGCGTTGATTTACCGCGCTGTATACAGCGCGGTAAATGCTGTCACATTATCATCTCTTTTCGCGGTTTATTCCACACTTAATTAAATGTCCGACTGATAAAATTCATTCTGCATCGCATAAATATTTTTATTTGATTCTTTACCCGTCCAAGATAGTATGTCAATTAATTGTAATAACATTTTATTTATTAGCACTACTGTCACATGGGTGATATTTTTAAAAGTGCAGGCTACATTCCGACATGTTATTTAAGCCACGCCCCCGTGTCAGTTCCCAATAATGCCAACAGACATTACCTAAAAACCCCTCCCGCGATACTGCTATGCTTGCATATTATGTTTATTTGGTGTAGCTTTCGATCTATTAGTGATTATTATATTAAAAATCACGAATCAGTATGTGGTACCACATTATATAACCGGTAGCGAAAAAAAATAGAGTGTGCTTTCGACCACACAACTGAAGTAAAATTTTTTCCGCAACATACATATATATACATATATAAAAGTAAAATTTTTTTTTTCTTTAACGTTCATGGGTTTTCAGTGATAAATCAATATTTCAGATTTGATTTTTTTTTATTCATCATTTCATTATTTTCATTTTCGGATACATCAGTAATTACTGAACTTTAAAATGAATTTACAATTTTATTCACTCTAAACGTTGAATACTTGATGTATTGAACAAAATATTGATTTATTTCATTAAAATATTGATTCACGCATTACTGAGTATATATATATTTCATGAACTGGCAATGAGAAAGAGAGAAAAAAAAATATGCGCGCGCAATTCTTTCTTTCACTTGCTCCTATAGGGCTTCCATCAACGTTTGTGTAACGTAGGCTAACTCGCTAATATTACGTAACTACGCTAATACTACGGCAATGAGAGAAAGAGAGAAAGAAAATGTGCGGGCGCACCACTCTCTCTTGCTCTTATAATACTTCTAGATCTGGGCTCAAGACTCGATGTAAGAGGGGACGATAGGCCTACACTGTGTATTAGGTATACGAAACATAATTCTCTCTCTTTCTGTATTTACCAACGTATATCTTCCTCTCAATTTCCGTTCGCCTCGCCCGATCACACTTTTCGTAACGCTCCCGTCACGCTTTCACCAGTTTACTCCCCAAGCCCAGCGTGCGTATAGAAGTTTTACTTCAAAAGAAAAAAAACTTCTACATTCCGATTGTCAAAAAACATTGATATGTGGAAAAAGTAGGATGAATCTATTCCAGGCATTATAAAATTACAACAGACGGATCGTGTATTTGAACAGCATTTTAATAAAGAAATTTGTTGTTAAGAAAAAATTGTCGCAATTAGCTAATGAATAAATCTTATGTAAATGGAATGTAAATCAATAATATCGTTTCTCACTTTGTACTATTTTTTTGTACAAAACTCAAATAAAGAGAAAAATTAAAGAATTTTTTTTAACAAAAATCTAACGGAGATCGATCCATAAAAAGGCACACAACTATTTCGCCAAATATACATTCCTATGCCGTGGATATTTAAAAATAGTTTATATTTATCACGCTCGGTTACAATTAGAATGTTTAAAACCCGATCCAAATTAAGGGCATATTTATTCAGTTTATTTATTGAAGTTGACGGGATTAATAACTCTTTCATAATTACATATAATAAATATGTGTAACGCAGAAAGGCCTTCATGTCTTCGCCCCTCAACTCTACAGATGCAATATTGCCCACTGCGTGGCTCGAATGCAACACTGCCCACCAAGTGGCACGAATGCGAGATTGCCCACTGGGTCTCAAGGGGGGCTTACGGCCCGGCGCCACTGCATCGCTCCGACACAACGGTCGCGCGCGGTGAGAACTACTGAGAGCCCGGTGAAACAGTGTTCTGCCGCTGCCGCTGCTGAAGTGTTAATTTTACCCGCTAGATGCAGTCCTGTGTCGTTTAATTCGCTCAATGCTTATAATTCATAACTTTCGAAAAAATCGTGTAATTCCTAGAATTGATTAAATTTAATAAAAACATTTGGGAGCGAGCGGGGCACTCACCGTTTTCAGCTTCGTAATGTAATCTGCTTATGAGGTCGAAGAATTATTTATGAATAATATTTAGCATTGCAGAATACGCATTTCATAGACAATTAACAGGACAAAAAACGTCTGAGTCGCACTGAGTGTACTCGCGATTGATGTGTCAATCGCTATTACGCTACAATATGGATCGGTATATTATGATGTGGAAGGACTAGGAACAGCGAGGAGATTGGCGGACCTACACATTTTTATTTCAAAAATTTTTCATTATATAATAATTGGTATAGTATCTATAAATAAATAAAACAATATTTATTAACGAATATAACACTGAGTTGAAAGAGACATTGACTGATACAAAATTTGCCAAAGCTGTAGCGTAGTAGAATAATGATGATAATAATCTGTTTCCTTGTTCCGACATTTCGTTTCGGCGCAGTGCCGCATCGGTAGTTCAGCGGAGGAGTTTCTCGACCAGGGGTACGATTCTGTACCAGGGGCTGAATTCCGTACTTGTCTACCGACAACCATCGGTGTCGTTAGCAAGCGACAGCCAATTGCAAGGAAGATTTCAGCGGAAAGGCGCGACTCCCATAGGCTATCACTCGCTAACGACACCGATAGTATTCTGTAGACGAGTACGGAATTCAGCCCCAGGCGCAATATCATAGCGTCCACCGATAGCCTATTGCAAGGGAGATCTAACGGAAAGGCGCAACTCTCATAGGCTATCGGTGGACGCTATGATAATTTCGTCTGGTACAGAATCGCACCTCTGCAGTGGGGTACTTGTCTACCGACGACTATCGATGTCGTTAGCAAGCGATAGATTATAAGAGTTGCGCCTTGCCCTTGAAGACGCAACTCTCATAGTCTATCAGCTCGCTAACGCCACTGATAATTGTCGGTAGCAAGTACAGAATCGCAGGGCTGTATACGAGTGAGAGGACTTCATGTCTTCGGCCCTCAACTCTACAGATGCAATACTGCCCCGTCCGTGGCACGAAAGTAATACTGCCCCGAGCGTGGCAAGAAATTAATACTGCCCCGAGCTTGTCACGAAAAGAAGACTGCCCCGAGCGTGGCAAGAAAGTAATACTGCGCGGCAAGTAGCAAGAAATTAATACTGCCCCGGAGAGCCTCTCGAGGCCCGCTGGGCCTCGAGGGACGTTCACGGCCCCACGCCACTGCACCACTCCGACGCAACGTTCGCGCGCAATGAGAACGACTGGGAGCCCGGTAAAACAACGTTCTGTGCCATGTGTGGTTTAATTCGTTAAATGCTCATAATTCATAACTTTCGAAAAAATCGTGTAATTCATAGAATTGATTAAATTTAATAAAAACATTTGGCAGCGAGCGGGACACTTACCCTTTTCAGCTTCGTAATGTAATCTGCTTATGAAGTTGATGAATTATTTATGAATAATATTTATCATTGCAAAACACCCATTTGATGGACCATTAACAGGAAAGAAATTACCAATACAGTTAAATTTGTGCGTATTTTCCTGAAATATGAAGTTTCAGTTCTTCATTTTGGATATACCATTTTCAAAGTGTTTCCCAATACCATTGTTTTTTTTATACACATATAAAGTAAATTGTTATCCAATCTTAACAAATGAAATTTAGAAATGTGAACAGTCATGTGGTTTCAATTTAATTAATAATTGAGATGATCGACGTGACGAGTTACCAAGAAACGTACGAGGAAACGTGTCAGGTGAACATATAGCCAGATGGATCGACGGAAAGTCGGTAAGTATGAGTTGCCATTCATACAAATGTTCATATTTTACACGTTCGTTCCGTAATTTTTTACAATCCCCTTTTTCTAAAATTGGTATGTTTCTTAATTTGCGACCCTTTGTGGATATTGGCAACATTTATACCGACATTGAATGTTTTCTATGATCATTCAAAGAATTATTACATATCAATATATGTGGATAGATACATAATGATCGCAGCAACGGGCGTTTACTTTTATAACGAAGACTGATGAATGAGTTTCATTCGATTCGACATAGTGTACAATGTTTTATTTTTAACCAAAATACACTATTTTAACAAGGCAAGGCATTAGCAGTAATATTATAACCAACTGATACACGTGTGGCAAAGCCTTGTTAAAATAGTGTATTTTGGTTAAAAATAAAACATTGTACACTATGTCGAATCGAATGAAACTCATTCATCAGTCTTCGTATAAAAGTAAAGATCATAGAAAACATTCAATGTCGGTATAAATGTTGCCAATATCCACAAAAGGTCGCAAATTAAGAAACATACCAATTTTAGAAAAAGGGGATTGTAAAAAATTACGGAACGAACGTGTAAAATATGAACATTTGTATGAATCGCAACTCATACTTACCGACTTTCCGTCGATCCATCTGTCAATATGTTCACCTGACACGTTTCCTCGTACGTTTCTTGGTAACTCGTCACGGCGATCATCTCAATTAATTAAATTGAAACCACATGACTTTTCACATTTCTAAATGTCATTTGTTAAGACTGGATAACAATTTACTTTATATGTGTATAAAAAAAAACAATAGTATTGGAAAACACTTTGAAAATGGTATATTCAAAATGAAGAACTGAAACTTCATATTTCAGGAAAGCACGCACAGATTTAACTGTATTGGTAATTTTTTTCCTGTTAATTGTTCATCAAATGGGTGTTTTGCAATGGTAAATATTATTCATAATTAATGGATCAACTTCATAAGCAGTTACATTACGAAGCTGAAAAAGGTAAGTGTCCCGCTCGCTGCCAAATGTTTTTATTAAATTTAATCAATTCTAGGAATTACACGATTTTTTCGAAAGTTATGAATTATGAGCATTTAACGAATTAAACCACACATGGCACAGAACATTGTTTTACCGGGCTCCCAGTCGTTCTCATCCCGCGCGAACGTTGCGTCGGAGTGGTGCAGTGACGTCGGGCCGTGAACGTCCCTCGAGGCCCAGCGGGCCTCGAGAGGTTCTCCCGGGCAGTATTAATTTCTTGCCACTTGCGGGGCAGTATTAATTTCTTGCCACTTGCGGGGCAGTATTAATTTCTTGCCACGCTCCGGGCAGTCTTCATTTCGTGACAAGGTCCGGGCAGTATTTATTTCGTGCCACGGACCGGGCAGTATTGCATCTGTAGAGTTGAGGGCCGAAGACATGAAGGCCTCTCTTCTCATCGCGCGCGACCGTTGAGTCGGAGCGATGCAGTGCCGTCGGGCCATGAATGCCCCTCGGGGCGCAGTGACCAATCTTGCATTCGTGCTACTTGGTGGGCAGTCTCGCATTCGTGCCACGCAGTGGGCAATATTGCATTCGTGACACGCAGTGGGCTATATTGCATCTGTAGAGTTGAGAGGTGAAAACATGAAGGCGTCTCGTAACCCGGTGGACATCGTTAGCGGGACAGAGACAGACAACCGTGAGAGCTATGGCGGGTTTTTAGGTTGTGCCTACCATCACAATAAGATCGCAACACCTCTAGTGGCTGCTACAGAAATTAAAAACGACTTTGTTAACGGACCGCCCTCCGCCCCTGAAATTTGAGGGAATTTCCAGACCTGTATACAAGACCGTGGTACGGTGTTAACAGTTGTGACATAAGGAGTCTTTCGATATCAATCCTAGCAATCTTTTACATCGTGCATTATTACAGTGATTGTGTCCGTTAAATATCACCATGTATTTGAAACAGGCATCTTTCGAAAAGTCACTGTAGAAATCACCGTCGACATGAAGGTAATTTTTTTACGGTGATTTTTTTGAAATCACGAAACATCAAATTCCAATGAAAATCAGACCGACAACAGTCAATGCGCACTTGCTGCGCGGCTCTGGTGATCACCTGAGTTAAGCAGTTTTGGCCTCGGTCACTACTTAGGTGGGTGACCGCTTAGCCGTCCACTGGCTGGCGCACCGACTGTTCGGAAATCAGTTTTATTGAGTTTCTGATGTAGTAAATACAACCGAACTTTGTATGAATACAGTATCATCAAGGAACGTTCGATACTAAATTTGGCGAAAGTTGGTTGAAAGGTTCGGGTATAAAATATAAAAAATAATATAAAATCAAATATAAAAAAATGAAAAAATAAAAGGTTCAATATTTCAACCATTGCCAAACCATAGTTGACAGCTTTAACTTTCGAAAATTGTGAAATATCTGGCTACAATTCTCTATATGACTGGAATATTACTAAATGTCTATTATTATGTTAAATATAAATATATTATCATTAAAAGATGGATGGTATTGAATTTGGCGAAAATTGACGAAAGGGTTAAGATATTATGAACTTTTGAATTTTTCCAACAATTATTGTGAACGCTCTATCTTCCGTAAATGTTTAAATACGAGGCTAAACTTTTTTTATATAAGTAGAATGACATTAAAAGATGATTGGTGGTGAATTTCGTCAGTGTAGATTCGGCATCAGTACAGATTTAATGAAATTTCAAATTTTCCAACGAAAGTTGCTGACAGCTCTAGCTTCCGCAAGTTCTGAGATACTGGACTAACATCGTTTATATTTTATATGAATATAATATTATTAAAAGTGCGTTGGTATAAGGATAACCAACCTCGGATATCAGTCGAGAATATTAACTAAGAATTGATGAAACAATTTCGAGTTCGATAGATTTTGCTAGATCGCGATAAAGTTTTGAAAGTAAATAGAATATTAATAAATGACGATTAGTATTGAATCTAGCGAGATTTGATGACAGTTCCGATTCCATGAAATTTCAATTTTTTCAAAATTTCCGGCATTGACAATACACGCAGGGAAAAAACTTGCAAGTTGCAGCTTACTAATTGCCTCCTCGAAATTTCGCACAACGTTCAATGGTCAAAGCTTCCTCTATGAGGGAGCCAAAATTAATGAAGATAAAGGGGGCTTTGACCTTTGAGGGTTGTGCGAAATTTCGAGGAAGCAATTTGCAAGCTTAAACTTGTAGCTATTTTTTAATCATCCTAGTTTACATATACAAAAAATCAATAAACTATCAAATAAATAAAAAACTGACAACAGTAGACGCGCGGTCGTTGCGCGGCTCTTGGGATCACCCCAGTTAACGGGATGTATCAGTCGCAAGAAAATTTCGACGCGGCCCTCCTCGTCGCGGTAGTGCAGGGCTCGTAGTATTTCACTACGAGCCGCTGCTAACTACCGCTAGATGTCACAGCGCGCGTCTTCTATGAGGTTTCGATGCTCCGTCATGCGGAGCATCGAAGTCAAATAGCAGACGGTTGCTGTGATTGCACATACTTATTCCACATATGGCTGTATATACACATATGAAGCGAGTGGCTTTCGCCGCTACTCGGTAGCGCTTGGACACACCCAGGCCTCTGATACTCAGTAGTTTCGCGTGTCCCCGTTATTGTCCGAGATCCGCTAGGGGCGCTGGTAGTCTTATGCCCGCGGTCTGCTGCCCGCGTCTGCTCGTATCCCTTGTCGCGACTGGTCGCGACTATAAATGTGCGATAAATTTGCACAAGTCCACACAAATCAAATTATGAGGGTGAAATAATGTTTTTATTGTTGTGTTTTTTTCTTATAATCAATATAACTATTAAAATACAAATATTGCAATACATATATATAGGGTTCATGTTCTTAAATAAATGACAGTGAAATACACAAATAAATGAATAGTCTTTATTTTATGTACTTTATTTTGATGCAAGATTTCATTAGTTCGCAAAAAGTTATACGATGTTGGTGATCGCATGTGCATCAACATGCACAAAAGCATCCACTCTTCAGAGTACCTCCTTCCATGTTTGTTTTTTGAATTAGACACTGATAATATTTCATTAATTACAATGTGCTGATGTTTCGGTATATTGTTTTTCGCTAAGAGTTCATCAATCGATCGAGTGCTCATTTTAGCCATAGCTATCTGACATTTTTCCAAAATATTTTTCACTTTTGCAGCATTTTTTTCAGTTCGTCCCTTAGCTTTAAAAACGTAATGACATTTTTCTCGTAGTTTATGAAGATTCTTTTGCTTTCTCAGGGATAATGTCAAATGAATTCTTTTCCGTTGTTGTTTCATACGAAGTTGTTTTTTCTTGAATGTACTTTCGAGTCTTTTGCAAAATATACATTGTCCTTCACTTTCAAGTAATATAAGACATTGTTTATGTCGTACAGCAGAGCTCGGAATAAAGTGCACAGTTCGGCTCCGGCAGGAAGGCTACGCCTCCGTTACCCCCTCTGCCGCGTAACGCGCGGCGGCTACAGCGGCGAGCGCGTCATCTCAGGAGCGTTCCGATAAAAAAAATATATGGCACCCGCGACAAATTGTCATTCAAATATTTTATCGTTCCTTAATATTATATTAATTAATCATTAAAAATATAATTATTTGCCACAATTTTTTATTAATATCGCATAATTATTAAATGATTTTAACAATAGTTTTCCACATCACCCGTGAGGTACTATTGCGGATGCGCTTTTATTAGAGTGGTTTCCCCAGGAGGCCTATTCCACTGAAAATTAATGCAATGATGAAATCTGGCTCAGTAGGAAAAAACGAAGAAGTATAGCAACCAATTTTCCGACAAATATTAATTAGATCGTCTGAGTTTTTTTGTAGAAGATTCCATTAGGGACGGTACATCCACAGAAATTTTTGAAGAACTTGCTCGCATTAAAGGAGTTAATGACGCATCGTTCATGGACGAACGCTTATCTGTTTTCGTCAATTTCATTTTTGAGAACGAGCATTCGCATAAATATGTGGATCCAAACATGGAGAAAATTCGAAGACTGAAATCCCTAAGACGTGAATAACGCGACGAATCTCAAATTTTGAAGAAGTCAATCCCTTTTTCTGGCCGTGCTTTTAACGAAATATCACCCTGCAAATCGCACAATTCTGCCAGAAGTTCTAGGCTTTGTTCCTCGATTTGCACAGTGAGAGGATTTTCAAGGAGTATCAAATCTTTTCGCAGCGTTTCAAAATCACTAAAACGCGTATGAAATTGACTTATCAAAGAATCAATTATATTTGAAAATTGTATAAAATTATAACCTGCGCCATTATCGCAATCATGTTCTTCAAAGATAATTTGATAACAAGGGAAAAAATGAAGAATGTTATTTTCTAAATGATTTTTTAAAAGTACTAACTTTCTGCGGAAAGAATCGATGTGACTAATTACCTGTGAGATGGTTTGGTCGGTTTTTTGCAGTTCCAAATTTAACATATTTAAATGATTCGTCACATCAGTGCTTAGAGCAAGTTTGCAAAGCGAATCTAAATCTTGCAAAAAAAATTTTAATTCGTCCAATTTGTCAGGAAATGTTTCTTGCAAAAAAAGTGATACCTCCTTTCTTATTGCAAAAAACTTTTCAAGACATTGTCCTGCACCGAGCTAGCGTATTGTGAAGTTCGCTGGCTCAGTGCAGGACAATATCTTGAAAAGTTTTTTGCAATAAGAAAGGAGGTGTTACTTTTTTAACAAGAAACATTTCCTGACAAATTTGACGAATTAAAATTTTTTTGTAAGATTTAGATTCGCTTTGCGGACTTGCTCTAGTCACTGATGTGACGAATCATTAAAATATTTTAAATTTGAAGCTGCAAAAAACCGACCAAACCATCTCATAGGTAATTAGTCACATCGATTCTTTCCGCAGAAAGTTAGTACTTTTAAAAAATCATTTAGAAAATAACATTCTTCATTTTTTCCCTTGTTGTCAAATTATCTTTGAAGAACATGATTGCGATAATGGCGCAGGTTGTAATTTTATACAATTTTCAAATATAATTGATTCTTTGATAAGTCAATTTGATACGCGTTTTAGTGATTTTGAAACGCTGCGAGAAGATTTGATACTCTTTGAAAATCCTCTCACTGTGCAAATCGAGGAACAAAGCCTAGAACTTCTGGCAGAATTGTGCGATTTGCAGAGTGATATTTCGTTAAAAGCACGGCCAGAGCTTCTTCAAAATTTGAGATTCGTCGCGTTATTCGCGTCTTAGGGATTTCCGTCTTCGAATTTTCTCCATGTTTGGATCCACATATTTATGCGAATGCTCGTTCTCAAAAATGAAATTGACGAAAACAGATAAACGTTCGTCCATGAACGATGCGTCATTAACTTCCTTAATGCGAGCAAGTTCTTCAAAAATGTCTGTGGATGTACCGTCCCTAATGGAATCTCCTACAAAAAAACTCAGACGATCTAATTAATATTTGTCGGAAAATTGGTTGCTATACTTTCTTCGTTTTTTCCTACTGAGCCAGATTTCATCATTGCATTAATTTTTAGTGGAATAGGCCTCCTGGGGAAACCACTCTAAAAAAAGCGCATCTGCAATAGTACCTCACGGGTGATGTGGAAAACTATTGTTAAAATCCTTTAATAATTATGCGATATTAATAAAAAATTGTGGTAAATAATTATATTTTTAATGATTAATTAATATAATATTAAGGAACGATAAAATATTTGAATGTTGAATATATTGAATGTTGTTTCTACTTCTTCAATGCTATTTAGTACATCACTGCAAATTTCGAAACTGGTAGCATTGAAGAGTTTGCCCATTATATTGATCTTAAGATGTAAGTTATCTTGCACCATAAGTTCTTTCACGTTCATAGTAATAAAATTGTCTTCTATTTTCATGCACTGTGCTGCGACAAATGATTCCATCGTTCTTCCATCACAGTTTACAGTACGTCTAATCCAATTATCGGGTACTTGCAATGTACTACAAGCTATTAAATCTCCAAACAAATCTTTTGTTGGCTCACTTGATGTTTTTTCTTGTACAACTTCTTCACCACATTGCTGTACAATATCATGCACCTGATTTTCTTCATGAAGTATAGCGTTATTCTGACTATTTTCCGTCCATGGAAATTGTGACGGTACAGCACATTTTCGCAACCTCGGTCGCTTATAATATGACTGGAAAATAAAGATTGTGTAAGAATTGTATAAATATTGTGTAAGAATTGTATAAAGATTGTGTAAGAATTGCATAAAGATTGTGTAAGAATTGTATAAAGATTCTGTTCACTTAAACAAAGAGAAATAAAATAAAACTTTGTTTATTACTTACAACACCAAGTACTTGTCCATCAGAACCAGTCAGTTCTCGCTTCCATAATATGTCTTCAGACAAAAAATGATTAGCACATACAGCTTGTCCTACTCGCACCACAAAGTCTTTTCTTCGTATTGCTTTTTGCCGTAATGTTACGTGATTTTCATCTTTCGGCACAGTAAAAAAATGCACTTTTTCTGGATTTGATTTATATCCAGAAGTGCATCCCGGAGCAATACAATGCGGCATAATTCGTTATTATGCCTGTGTGTGGTATTACCGTTTTTATATTATTCTTTTGTAAATATTAATGCGATATGTTGTCTTTGGTTGCCTTCTAATGCGTGAAACTACTGTGAAGTGGGTCAGAGCAGAGAGGTTAGGGTAGAGAGGTTAGAGCAGGGTGGAGCAGGGCTAATCGACTACCAGCGATCCTGGCGGATCTCGGACAATAACGGGGACAAACTGGAACTAATTTTTGCATGGGAAACATTGGCGAGTGCCAGAGGCCTGGACACACCATAGCGTATGCAGCTCGTATCAGCTGTTCCTACCATGCAGCAGGGTAGTTCATTTCTCGCTGTACGTTAGAGCGGTCAAAGTAAATAATAATAATAATTATTTAAACAAATAAGTTATGCTAAGGATCTCCGTTGACATGCATCGACGGGTGGTTTGATAAGCGTCAAACTTTCGAGCAATGAGCATTGCTTGTTTCTCGCTCTACGTGAGAGCGGTCAAAGTAAATAATAATTTAAGCAAATAAGTTACGTTATGCTATGGATCTCCGTCAGCATGCATCGACGGGTGGTTCGACAAGCGTCAAACTTTCGAGCGATGAAGATTGCTCGTTTCTCGCAAAAACGGAAAAACCTTCGTTTTTGATAATTTCTGCATGGAACAAGATGAAACAAAGCACAGAATATGTGTTTTTATATTGCCCAGTGGCTAAAGTGAGGATATAACAATCCGTTGAGTCTAACAGTGAAAAATTCAGTAATTTCTCCCATGGTAACTGAAACTGTAGAGTTTTTTTCAAAATTTCCAAATATCCGAAGATTAGCCACTGCGTGCCACCGTTCAGACTTTGTGCCCAAAATTTCAACGCGATTGGTTGTACCGTATTGGAGAACGACTCTTTCGAGTTTTCGAGCCGTTCGAGGCGACTGATACATCCCGTTAAGGTAGTAGTCTAGTAACCTAAGCCGATTTTCATGTCTTTTTTGGAGGCCGTTTTTTTGTAGGAAAATAAAAATGAATTGTTTTGGATATTTAGGATGTTTTTATTTATATATTAAAGGTACAAAAAAAAAATAGTTTGAAAAAATTTAATAGTTTATTATTATTATTATTATTATTATTATTGATCGAAGTTGGCACCTCGAAAATAAAGCGCGTGGGTGGGCCCTTTTTTGAAAAAAGCACGCGCTTTTTTCGAGGTGCCAACTTTGATCAATAATAATAATAATAATAAACTATTACATTTTTTCAAAAAATTTTTTTTTTTGTATCTTTAATATGTAAATAAAAACATCCTAAATATCCAAAACGATTCATTTTTATTTTCCTACAAAAAGACGCCCTCCAAAAAAGACATGAAAATCGGCTTAAGTTACCAGACTACTACCTTAAGCAGCTTTGTCCGGGGTCCCTACTTGAATCGGTGACTGCTTACCCGTGCACTGGGTGGCGCGCCGACTGTTGAGCGGAAGGCAGTTTAATTGCGTTTCTAATGTAGGAAATACGACTGAAATTAATTCAAAACAAAGCCGTTTTTATCGGCACAGGTTTTCCGCAGTTTCCCATGTGTCCATGGCTAATGCGATACTGTGTAGCTAAGACGACTGCGGGCGCAATGAAAGTTAGGTTAGCTTAGCAAAGTACGGGTGCGGAGTGATAGGGGGGAAGAATGGAATTGGGAAGGGTCATACGTAAAAACCCGAATGGGTATACGTTGGAACAAAGAAAGAAAAAGAAAATAAACATAAGATTTTGCGATACCGTGTACCGCTTCCGTTCACAAATAAACCGATATTTAGAAATGATTTTTTTGTGCAGGGGCTCTTCTGCATTTGATTAACAAATTATCATTGATAAAAAAATGTCGATGGTCCTGGTTTATTTATGTTATTTTCAATCATCTTCTTTTCCAAATGGCGTACGCTATGCACCAAGATCCCTTGTTAAGTTAGGTCAAGACACACATGGGTAAAATAAATATTATATAGTAACACATGGGCCATATAAATATAAATATAGTAACTCTTTGTTTGCCCACGGCCTGAAGTTGGAATGATCCTAAAGATATTTGCACAGGTCATTATTTTTGTTGTGAAATTCTCTAGATACGCATTTTTTTAGATTATTTCTCGACTTCTGTAAGACGGTACATCGATAAGAGATACATCTCAACATAACTCTCAAGAAGTGGAGCGTTAGTCAGTTGATAGTATGGAAAAGGTCAAAATCGTTCTGTTATTATTTATAATGGTGTTACAATAATCTCCTCATGGTGTACTTCGGGCAACAGGACGAATACGTTACTTTGTACTGGTTAATACCGTGTAGGTATATTCGAAATAGGAATCGATAAAACAAACGATGATGGAAAAAAATGTGCTCAACTCGAGAATTCCATAACGAATAAAATGACACCTAGTCTGTACAATAAAAGACACGGTAGTTATAGCTGTCTAAAAATTTCTTCTCGTTGTGTCTCTTTAAGGAACGCTTTAAAAAACAAAGAAATTGCAACTCTGCAGAATCGCGAAATGAAGAAAATGAGATCTGTGCGAAGTCTGTACGATAAAAAACACGATAGTCACAGCTGGCCAAAGATGAAATTTATCGGATACAGATATTTTCAGGATCATGAATTAGGATCACTCCTCATGGTGCGCACTTTTTACGTTGTGCTTAGTTACGCGAAGGGGCGGGGTTGAAACTCCGAACTGTGAAAGCACCGACGGTGTAAAACTCCAAATCTCAATATTACGAACTATAGATCTCCGTATAGCTTATGCCGACGAAAGTGTACATAATTGACTGTAAATAACATCGAACGGAATGAATAGCGATACAAAAATGATTTTTGGATTTTGGTACTTTTTGGAAATAGTACGCAGAAGACAAAACAATTTATCGAAAAGATTAACGAACAACAAACTATCGGAACGTTCAAGCATAATAAAATCGAAGAAAAGATTTATCAGGTTCACGAAGGTTTCGCACTCCGAAAAACACAGCCTTGAAAATGCAGTACTCAGAAAATTAAAGTTTAGAAGCGTCAAAATTCCGAAAATTTCCAATTCGAGCGTTTAGATGGCAGCACCACTGGTGTTACGTCTGTGGACCTTTTTCACGAGCGAACGGAGTCGAATTGTTTTGGAGTTTTGATCTTTCGGATTTATACATTACCATGTCTTTAACCTTTCTGGACATACAAATTCTAATATATTTGACTTCGATATTCTTTTTTTCTGAACCTTTTCCCGTATAAAACTTAACCATTCGGGAACTCGGTTTTCTGAAACCACAATTTTTCGAAACTCTACGCTTTCTAATTATAAAAATAAGGTTTTTTTGTGTAGCTGGGTTTTGATGTTCAGTACTTTTTCAGTCTGTCCCGTAATTATTCTTGTCATTTAATCCTTGGTGTATAATTATTTTTGGCAATGACATTTCTGTTTTAAAAATGTTGGATTTTGGAATTTTCAAAACTCTTAGGATCCTCGCGCATAAATTCGGAGTTTTACACCTTCGGAGCCTCCACAATTTGAAATTTCAACCCCGCCCCTACGTGAAAGCGTAAATTGCGTAGCGCATAGCTTGCGCTTTCCATTCACGCATTGGCATTAGATTTCCGGAAGTTAATTGAATGGGCGGCGGTTTAACAGACAGAGCCCAATTATGATTCACTGTACCCCACATAAAAGCATATCGGGAAACGATTTGCAGAATAACAAATGTTTGACAATCCACAGTTATCTTTCCGTCGATACACGAGTTTTTTTACAATCTTTGTGTTAATAACCAATGTTACCTATCGAAGTTTCTACTCGAGATAAGCAGTTTTACAAGCGGTTTCTATCTGATATCTGCTTGCAAGCGGGCATAGATATGCGTAATCGTCGTCACACAAGAGCTGATCGAATTTGTTTTTCTACAGAAATTCTGTAAATATTGCTAGTTTCCAGCATAACGTATGGTACGCTGTCTTACCGATTTCACCAACGTCATCGCCAGGACCTGGTGGAGCCGATGGGGTCCTCGGTATTCTTCCACCCGACAATAAAATTCTATCCGGGACATAAAGATTGAGACCATGATAAACAGCGAGGACCGTGGAAACGCTGAGATTCGCGGTGATGTAATCAACCGCGAGATGGGCTAATTCCGGACAGAGCAACTGATGTGCCACATCTAGTGTCAACCTGGCTGTTGATACCGAGTGAAATTTCAGCGACTCGCCCCGTAGGTGCCTGTGGATCATTAAGAAAATAAATAACATTTCTAGGATCAACTTGATAGTCTCATTTTGTGAAATGAAAACGACAAACAAGTTAATTACGATTAATTATTTCGATGTTGAGAATTGGACAAGGCATAATTGCAGAACCACATTATTCAGGATTTTTATATTGAAATGTTTCAAAATATATTTGAGATTATCTTTACAGATTGTTTTTCGTTTATTTATATGACGTAAATTAATCCGTTTAAAAATGTCATAAAAGAATCGTAAATATTCGAAAATTAATAAATTTGGCTAATAACGTGAACTTGAGTAACATCCGTTCAGAAAGCGTATAGATATGGGTGATGGATTACTCCATCGGGAAGATTATGGTTTATTGTCAACGCTGCTACAGGCTGCTCAAAATTATCAAAATTTCATTACTTTAGGACCTCTAAATGGATTTTGTTCAAATTTGATACGAAATATCATTTATAGTATCCTAGTAACACCCAGTTGATATACGAAGTTTTGGCTCGATACCCCAAAAATTACACCGACTAGACCCCTAGCAAGTCCCTATAGTAATTTTCGAAAAATTCGAAAACCTATAACTTTAGAACGCCGCGATCAACTTTCTCCAAATTCAATAGTGAACTGCATATTATGGTAGTCTATTTGTGTAGAAAGTTTTAGCCCGATTGCTTGAAAATTTCACGAGTTATGCTCATAACAAACTTTTATGAACATTTAAAAAACCCAAAAAAATCCAAAAATATTTGTCAGTTGTTACAACAATCATAGTGAACAAAGGACCTTTACTGATTTATTTGTGTATCAAATTTCAGCCTGAAAGCTCAAATCAATTCGAAGTCACAGCGGTTTCAAATCTTCAACCCTATCACGCACACACACACACACACACACACACACACACACACACACACACACACACACACATCCAACCGAAATTTTTTCTAAATGTGATTTTTCAATGTTTTAAAACGTTTAAAGCTCTTCGCGAACGCTTTGAATAAAAAATCGTGTATTTAATGTATTGAAATTAAAAACGAGAGGGCCAAAGTGAGAGGTGCATTGCTGGTAGCTCGCTGCGCGCATTCCCATGAGGGGGTGCGTTTAAAGGCTGGCTTGAAGTCGGTGTGACCCTTAGCGGGTCGAGCCAATAACTTCCCGATCATCCCTCGTATTTTATGCCATTTTGATCTTGCAAGTTAGGCATCGCGAGGGGCATGAAAAACGTATGGAAATTCCATCATTTTTTAGGCGGTTTTTTAATAGATCTAGCCGAATATCTACGAAACCGCTGAGGCGATCAAGGTCACACTCCTTTCCGCTTTAACTTACGTCAAGAACTTTCGTTTGAAAAATAAAATCGAGTCGCTCCATTCATTCGTGAGATGTCGTTTGACAAAATTTTACTCACATAAATACATACACCCACACACATATATCCACATACACGCGCGCAGCATGTCTTCAAAACGGGTTGGAATGATTCTAGGGGTCATGAAACATGGAGATATCTTGAAATATCCACTTTCGATTTTCGGCGTCATTACAATAACTTCTCTCTAGACTCGGGGAGTTAACAAGATATCTTACTTAAAATGTTTGTGATTTTTGATAAGTGTGATTTTGTGATAAATATGATTTTCTGATAAATTTTATAAATGCGATTTTTCAATGTTTTAAAACGTTTAAAACTTGACGCAAATACTTTAAGAAAAAAATTGTATTTTTAATGTATTGACATTAAAAACAAAATGTTTCCGTAAAGCTCCAGACTTGTTAAAATATTGAAAAATGACATTTAGAAAAAATGTCGAAATGAATTCAAAGTTATAACGGTTTCAATTTTCCACCCCTAACACACATCCATTCAGACATTTTCTGTGTATATGTTTTTTCGATTTTCTGGAACATTTTAAACATATTGTTGTTAAAATGTTCCAGAACCATGTTGTTAAAATGTTCCAGAAATGTTCCATTGTTGTTGTTGTTGTTGTTTAAAATGTTCCAAAACGTATTTAGAAAAAATTTGATATACAAGTAAATCAGTAAAGGGCCTTTGTTCACTACGATTTTTGTGACAATTCACAATTTTCTTAATGGATTTTATAAGATCCCGAATAAAAAATGCATTGTTACCGAGCTCCCTCACTTAAAAATAAACTGTTCGACCATAAATGTAAGTTCCGATAGGCAATACCGATAAAATAACGAAAATTGGCGATGATAATAAAAAATTATTTGTTTCAATAAACGTACCAATGTATTTAAAAAAAATATTTTTCGAATGAGATGTTTTCGCCATGGTCGACGAGTACAACAAACAATATTATGTTTTTTACGAAATCATCAGGTATTGATAATCTAGAAAGCAAAGCGGGTGATCTTTAATCGGAGCAAGAAAGCCAACGGTACGATTACGAATTTAATTTCACGGATGCAGGTCGATCATATGAGGACGTTCAGCCTATTGTAAATGGGTGGAATGAGTATACGGAAGAACAGCAAAAAGCTTTTTAACAGATTCTATCAAAATATTAGCAATTATTCCCATATAAAGCTAGAATCGGTATACGCACTTTGCGATCTACTTTTGTAGGTTAGGTTCATCATGCAATCTGAAGTATGTACATCGACAGCCAATCATACGGACGAGTTAGTCAGTTTCAGAAATAAATTTTATTTCGAGATACTTCATGCCGTGTCTTTTCTATAGGAAGGACTATCAAAGCAGGTGTCTATGAGTATAGAATTACACAATTTATTTCACCCCTTTGGAAGTCTAAACTACACCAGGAGGGAATAAAAGTAATTTTTTCCATTCGTCCATCCGCAAAGTAATCACACTGAGCATGTAATGAAGGAATTAAGAAGATCATTTCGCACTTTATGTTCCGATTATCACACTCAATGGGTTCAATATATCAACCCAACAAACCCCCATTAAAAATGACTCAATTTGAGATATGTCTCAAATTGAGTCATTTTTAAATGTAACGGTGCCTTCGAGTACTGGCACTCTTCACGAACTTCATTTTCGAGAGCGTCCAATAGAAAAAAAAATGACGAGCTTATTTCCCTTCCGCTGTGGGTCGAACTGACTCATCAAGAAAAAAATAGCATTACCCGTGCGGAAATCTGCTAGGGTGTGCCCGCTTCCAGCCAAACCCCGATCGGGATTTGTTACAGACTCCCTATCGAAAGTTCCGAATGCTTACAAGACATCCTTACCATTTCTGCACGGGTAACCGACTCACTCATGGAATTACATTTTGAGTACCGAAAAAAGGCCTAAAAAAGTGTTCCCAACATTATTCTAGTGGCCGGTGATCTTGTTTTAAAGAGTTCCTTTCCGATCGAAGGCGCGTGTTACTGCGAATTTTTTCCTACGTAAAGACGTGGGAAAGACGTGGGGTGTGTTATTTTCGATAAGATTCTTAAAGAAGAATCTTATCGAAAATAACACACCCTTAATCGTCGATGCTGACGATCCGAAAATAGTCAAAAATATTTATAATCAATGTAAATTAAGAAAATACAAAAACCCAGTTTACCGTATGTGGTCTGAATTGCTCTTTTTCTTCCAAGAATGTGTATGAGTATGTGTGTTATTTAGTTCAAAATAATATCGAATGTGTACCGTATCATATGCTCAATTAAATAAGGGGGATAAATGTGGCGTGCTGCCCTCGGACCTGTTGATCGTGTACTTATAATGATCATATCTCGCATGATCGACTATCAACTGTTCCCCTCTATTCTGTTGATAATGATGCGAAATTATTCGGAAATCCAGACTAAGTCGGGTGGACGTCAAATATCGGAACGCCCGCTATTTTGAACGGCAGACATTTTGAAATAACGAGGATGAAGTTATCCGGAAATTTTTTTTTCGTTTTAGGAAATAGTTTTTTAACAGATGACAAAGTTGAATGACTCTTATTAAGAAAGGTTATTAATTTTGAAGCTCATTTATTCGAAAATATTGGTTCAGATAGTAGTCTATGTACATTGAAAGTACAAAAATTAGATTTGAACGATGAAGAAAATTGATATTTCCGAAATAAAAAATAGTGAGTAGGTATTTCGAACACCCAATAAACCAAAACGAAATATGTTGAACATAAAAATTTGGAACGTGTCGAAATTGGAAACGCAAATAACCGATAGATCAAAATATTGAACATAAAAAAAAGAGAACATCAGAATAGAGAATGTTAAAATAGAGAACAGCGTGATCGGAGCCGATTATCATTCTGCGCGTCATTCAAAACAAAATACGATCTTCCATAAGCGTTCGTAAATTGTGAGCGTTCTACTTTTCGTCCTTTCGCTATTTAGACCATTCGGCTTATTGTCGTTCGCTATTTTGCCCATTCCAATTTTTGGTCTTTCGACTTTACTGAATTCAAAATTGTAAACGTTCCCAATATCCGTAAATCTCAAATTTTTATGCTCGACTTGTGAAGTGTTCAACATCTTTGACGGTTCCTTATTTCGCCTCTCGTAATTTTGCTTGCCCTCGTATTTTATTTCGATATAAATCTATTGCAATGTTTTTGTGTTCTCATTATTTCTTTTCTGATTTAACAACGTTCTTAAGATGAAACGTTCTAAAGTGTGATCGTTCGTTAATTTTGAAATTCCACATTTCGGCCGTTCCAAATAGTGGTCGTTTCGTTATCTGACCCCCACCCCGAGGTTAGGGGCACTGGTTACGGAAAGCAACAGCCAACAAAATTGTACAGATTTTGAACTTCCTGCGCATGCCCTTACCGGACGTGTACTTTCACTAGATGCTACTCGGTATATGTATATGGTTTTGTCGATACGATATCCGCGAGCGATCGTATTTATATTTGAAATTGTAGACTTGTACCTGTGAAACTCGCGTATATGTATGTGAATTTTTCGGGCCGCTATAATTCGTCTCCTCTCAAGTGAGAGCATATATGTTGTCTGCATATTTATTGAAACTGACGAATTGTATAACTTGGATAAGGGTCGAAATAGCCAAACACCAAAACGCCAAACGGTCGAAATAGCGGAAATTCAAAAAAACGTACGGTCGAAATAGGAAGGACCAAACGGCCGAACGCTCGAATTAGAGAAAGATCACAAAGTCGAATACCAATGGCCGCTTACCAATGGGCCATTCGAATGCACCCATTGGTATTAAACCTTTTAGTCTTTTGCTATTTCAACCGTTCCGCTTTTTGGTTTTTCCCATTTCGAACGTACGATTTACTTGGATTTCCGTTGTTTTCGAACGTTCGGCTTTTTAGTGTTTCGTTATCTCGACCTCCACCCGTACTACTCATACCGATCAGTCATCATTCCGATATATAATTATTTATGGATTTTGTAAACGTATGATAGATAAAGAAAAAATATTGTTCGCTAACTATCTCTGTCGAGACACAAATTTAGTAATTTCGTTATTTGAGAAAATAAATCAAGGATTGTTGCATGGCAATAAAATAAGAGTGAGAATTTATTCAAACATCAAAGAACTGAAACCAGTTAAAAAAAATTTGAGCTACTTCGAAGAATCATGTTTTTGGTATTTTTAAGTGCATGTTAAATGACCGAAAAAAAATCATGGAAGCAACATAAACAAGTTAAAACTTGCAAGTTGACAATATGCACACTTTTTTTGCAAAACTTTTTTTCTAAATGCGGATGATTGGGGATGGTTTGGAACATTTTTAACACAATGACATTAAAAATACGTTATTTTAATTTTTGTGAAAGGAAATCTTCCTCTATGAGAAAGCAAAAACGATGCAATACGAGGGATTTCGGGACGCGATTTCCGGAGTTTTATGGCGCGTAGCAGCGTAACGACTGACCCGACGATAAATGTCTAATCGGTCATTTTTGTAGATAATTTTTTTAATAATACGCATAGTATCCTTTTCAGTATTGTACCTTATCTTCCTTAGTTTTCGGAATATTTGAGAAAACCCAACCCAAACAAATATTTTTCGAGAATTTAACAATGCTCTACAATCTCGAATCCTCAAGGAGTTCCAACGAAAATTGGAGCAAAGAACGAAGGTTTGCTGCTCTAAATCTGTGCAGAGATGCAAGGGATCGCTTTTCGTTCTCGAGATATACGAGATAAACAAAGTGGTTTGTTTATGATAATGTTACTAACGTTTTGTCAGTTGAATTGCGCAAAATAAAGTGTGGCTTTCTTATAGGACGTTAAAACAACGCGATTTATCGGAATTGGAACCTGCAACAACTAATTTGAGAGGTCAATATCTAATCTGACTGGACTGTCAATACATCGTAAAAACTATCAGAGGAACAAAAAATTGTTTTAGTGGTCGCATTAATTTTGTTATATTAAGTATTTCCAAAACTATTCGCTGCATATAACAATGATAAATAGAAAAGTTGTTCAGCACAACGAAATCTACTTAGGTGAATTTTCTTTAGTCATTTTTAGAGACCGCTTCGACCGTTAAATCTAGTAAATAGCTTGCACAAATATAAAGAAACAATGCAGTCACCCCCTAGTTATAGGATTTTGTAAAATGTAAAGATTTAATTTTTTTACTTGGTCAAAATACGGTGGAATAACTCATATGTTGCAGGTAAGGAAACAGTATTCTCTGAGAACAGGTAAAGGATTGAAAAAAAAGCAAATTATGAACATTTTTTCCTCATTATTTTATCCTGCATTAGCAAGCTAGTTCTTCAATTTTGGCTTCCTCTTAGATGAACCTTTGGGAGCGAGATAAAATAATGAGGAAGCAATCTCCAAGTTTCTAATATGCATCTTTTTTTATTACCGAATTTTTTATTATTGAATTTGTTTTTATGAATCTCACGATTCTTTATTAGCATTCTAAACCTAAAGCCTTTCATTGTTTTTGGTGAATACACAAAAATATAAAAACTCAAATTTTTGTACAATGTTAACACACTTTACTAATTTATTTCAAACGCAATATCGAACGTGGTTATCCACAAATCTACAAATTCACAATCCACAAACTTTTATCGCAAGTTCCACCTCTGTATTTGAAAATTTAATAATTTGAATACCAATCATCCTTTAGCGGTACCATATTCATGAGAGAAAAATTAATCCGCGGACTTTGGAAATTGAATAAATCTCAAACATTTTTCAAAAAATTCAAAATTTCATAAAATCTGAGCCGCTCAAGCGATTTTTACCGAATTCAATACCAAACATCCGTTTTCCATAAGCCATTTATGGAAAAAGTTTTGACTCGATAGATGAAAATTTACGAAAATTAGAGTGATCACAAATATGTTTCGAAAATTTCACAATGTCATAGAATCTCGAGTCCTCAAGGAATTTCAACGAAAATTGTTGCAAAGAACGAAGGTTTGCTGCCTTAAATCTGTGCAGAGGTAGCAAGGAATCGCTTAATTCGTTCTCGAGATATATCAAGTTGAATTTCTGAACTTTATCACATGCAAACACATTTGTTTCTGGATACGATTTTTTGATATTTTGGCACATTTTAAACAGACTGACATTAAAAACTCAATTTTCTTTTACGAAACCAAAGCTTCTCTGTGAGGAGGCAAAAACAATGAGAAGGATGCTCACTTTAACAGAAGATCGAAGGCTCTTTTGTCAACGTATTGAAGTGGCACGGTGGGTGGAGGATCGCTGGGCGGTGGTGCCAGGTCCCCGAGTAACATAGCCCGAAACCATTCGGACTTTTCAGCGAAGCGCTCACGTTCAATGATGTATGTCCACGTATCGCCAGGTGGACCAACCTGTTTATTATTTTATATATTCCAGAGATGATACACATGGTCTGAGTAAAAATGAATAATTTATGCAAGTATACAAGAGTACACACACAAACACATACACATACGCGCGCGCGCACACTTGGAACGTTTTGTGTTTGTGAGATTTTAGACGTTAAGGATCGATTATCGACGCTTCAATCATCTGCTGTGCATTCGATGG
The DNA here is from genome assembly GCA_958009045.1 of Oxytorus armatus. Classification (NCBI taxonomy): domain Eukaryota; kingdom Metazoa; phylum Arthropoda; class Insecta; order Hymenoptera; family Ichneumonidae; genus Oxytorus; species Oxytorus armatus. Next base: position 4,393,464 of record OY253747.1, on the reverse strand, counting down.
ATTTGGACGTCATGCATTTTAACGTGGCAATAGCATTTCCATGATGTACGAGTATAGGGAAAAAAAACCCCATCGTGGAAAGTTGCAATGAGCAAATAGTACTGCAATGATAAAACAAATTTCCAAAGGTATAAGCTTGCAACGTGAAAATAGTATTTCCACGCTCGGGGTATTTTTCCTCTAAATCATGGTAACAGTGTTTGAACGTTGCAAGTATCTACACTCGTATTTTCTTTTCCTAAAAATCATCGAAATACTAGTTCCACAGCGCAACTTACCACGCTCGGTCTATTTTAGATATTACTATAGAGGCGAATGTCACCACACAAACCTTTCAAATAAGTGAAAATTCTACAAACACCATGCACCGACAGCAGTGGACGCATGGTCGATGCGCGGCTTCGGCGATCTCCATGTTAAGCAGTATCGACAGCGATCAGTACTGGGATGCGTGATCGCTTAGAAGTGCACTAGTCTGTACGCAGACTACTGAGCGGAAGGCAGTATTTTGAGATTCTGATGGTAAGATATAACCGAAACTCACTGAAAATAAAAAGCTGTCTGTATCGGCACGGGTTTTCCGCAGTTTCCCCCACTCCACGGTGAATGCGATACAGTGTAACTAAAAAGCAGCTGCATATGCGACGGAAAGTTAGGTTAGCTTAGCGTAGTGCGGGTAGGGAGTGATAGGAGGGAAAATCGAAAACGGTCATACGTAAAAACGGGGCGGGGTTGAAATTCCAAACCGTGAAAGCTCCGACGGTGTAAAACTCCGATATTACAACCTACAGGTCTCCGTATAGTTTATTCGGACGAAAATGTACATAATTGACTGTAAATAACATCGAACAGTATCGCTAGCGATAAAAAAATGATACACGTTTAATATCATATTATGAATACTTTTTAGAAACAGTACGCGGAAGACAAAACAATTTATCGAACGGTCAGTAGTACTATTTGAAAAATTGCGAACATCTGATGTTTAAAGATCCACAAAGTTTCCAAAATTAGATTAACGAACAACGAACTACCATGTCTTTAACCTTTCTAAACATACAACTTTTAATATAATTGACTTCGATATTATTTTTTTTCTAAACCTTTTTCCGGATAAAACTTAACCGTTCGGGAGCTCGGTTTACCAAAACCACAGTTTTTCGGAACTCTACGCTTTCTAATTATGAAAATAATTATATTTAGTTTTTTAAATATTGGATTTTAGGATTTCCAAAACTTTTGGGATCCTCGCACATAAGTTCGGAGTTTTACAACCTTAGGAGGTTTCTCAGTTCAGAAGTTCAGCCCCGCCCGTAAAAACCCGCAAGGGCATACGTTGCAACACACAATAATAAGAAATTATTATTTTTTAAACAATCTTAACAAAGTTCTATAGCAGAAGAGGGAGTGATAGCGACGCTTGTGAACAAAACCAGACCCCAATCGGTGAACCTATTAGAAAACTTACTCTATGGGAAAGCAGAAAAGCTGCAAGCTACAATTTGCACGTTTCTTCCTCGAAATTTCACACAAAGCTCAGAGCTTTCTCTATAAGGGACTATATCTTTCTCAATTTTGGCTTCTTGACGGAGGAAGCTTTGAGCATTGTGTGAACTTACAAGTTGCAACTGCAGCGTTCTTCCCTACAAGCAGTGTTAGTCCCAAATTTCTCGCATACTTGAAATTTGATAAAATTGCAACCACATCATCTGAAATTTGGCACACAAGTAAACCAGTCCTTTACTGATTTCCTTATGTGCCAAATTTCAGCTTAAATTCGCAAAACATTTCGAAGGGCCTTTCTTTGTTATGGTTTTTGTGACAATTAGTTAGAGCGGTTTCAATTTTGCACCCGCATCACGGGCAGGCGCGCGCGCACATACACACATCCTTATGCACACACGGACATCCACGCAAACCATCCGGACATTTTTCTAAATTTGATCTTTACACAAACACAAACATTAAAAATACGATTTTTTTTGTTCATGAAACCAAAGCTTCCTAATCGAGAAAGGAAAAGACAATAATACGAATAACTGTTGTTCGTATTCTTGTAAAAAAAATTGGATTTGTTCCGTTCATTGTGCAACTGTGGATAATAATTTTCTTACGGAGATTTTTATTAATTTTTTCCGATATTACGATAATACACTTCTCACCTCGAAAATCACTAAGTCCCGTGGATTGTATTCAGGTATTTCGTTGTACGACGTCATCAACGAAACTTGACTCATTTCTTCGGATTGTCTATCGTGAGAATCTCTAGGTACTCGTCCGGGAATTCTCAACTTTGCCCGAATCTTGGAGGGTTGATTCTCCAGCCACCGCTCCGCCCGATGACCGTCTAGCTTATCGATTAACAGGACGCATGCCGAAGAAATGTTTCGGTTCCCTAGAAAATATGTTTGTCTCTTTTAGTTCGCTCGTTATTTAATACGATAATTAGTGATGAGTCGTTATAAATATAAGTACGGTGCTAGAGAATGGTAGCTCAGGACGTTGATCCTTGACGGTTTTGACATACGCAATTCAAATTAAATCTCTAAGTAAGTGTGAATAATTCGGCATCACTTACAGATTCGGAATCATCATTGCAAATTCTGTGAGTTGAATATAAATAACATGTAAATGAGTGTGAGTGGCTATAAGTACATAAGAGCATCTGCGCGAACCTGTAGAGATGCGTGACTTTAAGTGACTGTTGGTTACTCCCAGACGGTACAGCCAGGAACAGATTCACAGACTAGTGTTTGAATGTAAGTGGGAGTTTATGTAAACATAGTGAGTGTGCATTTCTGGGGACGGGGTTGAAATTCCGAACTGTGAAAGCTTCGACGGTGTAAAACGCGTATAAATCCGACACAGCAAAACTCCGAAAGAGCAAAACTCGGAAAGAATTCGACTCCGTTCACTCGTGAAAAGAGCCCACTGACGTAACACCAGCGGTGCTGTCATCTAGACGCATGTCGTCGAAGTTACGAACGTTCTTGCAACAACAAAAAAAAAAAATTTTTAAATTTTAAATTGACGTCGTATGTGCGGGGTATATATTCGCACAAAAAACACATGATTTAGCCTGCTAATAGGCTTGAAAGATTTTTTACAAGAGTTGGTCTAGAATGGGGTCGCTCTGGCCACCGCTCCTCGAGTTTCCTTTCCGATATATTTCGGTTTATATTTTTGTCCACATACTAGAGGGTCATAAAAGTCATCACGATTTATTATCAAAGAGAACGCGACCTTCGAATTGGACGTAATATTTTTTTTTTTACACACTAGAGGGTCGTAAAAGTCATCACGAATTATTATCAAAGAGAACACGACCTTCGAATTGGACGAAAGATTTTTTACAAGAGTTGGTCTAGAATGGGGTCGCTCTGACCACCGCTCCTCAAGTTTCCTTTCCGATATATTTCGGTTTATATTTTTTTTCACATACTAGAGGGTCATAAAAGTCATTACAATTTATTATCAAAGAGAACACGACCTTCGAATTGGACGTAATATTTTGTTTTCAACAAAACAGACTTAGAGTCTCATTTTATCGGCGTTCAAGACTATTAGCAGGCTAAATCATGTGTTTTTTGTGCGAATATATACTCCCTCACATACGACGAGTAAGTGCCGTCGATATAAAAAAAAAAAATTTTTTTGTTGCAAGAACGTTCGTAACTTCAACGACATAGAAATTTCCATATTTGATATTAGGAATTTTTACGATTTATGCAAGATTTTAACTTGGGTACACTTATTGTTTCGTAAAAGATATTTTAACAAATTGCTGCACAAATATGATAAACATCCTCCGGAATATTTTTCGTGTTTAATAACGGATGTTAATAAAGTCACTATCGATAAATCATGCTTCATTGTTATGACAATGTTCTTCTGATTGACGATTTTTTACTCTTAAAAAAAGTACTCTGAAGAAGAATCAGTATCATTGCTCTATTGGATTGGATAATCGACATTTCGGAAAATGATCATTATGATGGATATTATGGAAAATAATGATAGGAACAGATATTTAAAAATATTACAATTCTCATAGAGTAAGCCCTTTAAAATAGTATGCCACTTGCCGGGATAGAAATTTTTTATTCTTAGATCACGCGTTTTGGGTATTCGAAACTAGCGCTTTGTTTAAAATGACCTCAGAACCATTTGCAATACTTACGACAGCTGTATGCCAAATTCCTAGTCCATAGGTTAAGGGGGCATCCTAATCGAAACACCCATTTTTAAGGTGTTGTTTTTAAGAGTCAATTTTGACAAAAAGTATTGAATCTACAGAGCAGAAATATCGCACACATATTTAGAAATATTAAAATTAACAACAGACATTTTTATAAAGCTTTATTTTTATACGAGGGTTTCGTACGACTTGGATACTATGCGCCCTCGCATTATCCAAACCTATGCATTGACTTTCTGTCGTTGGGAAAAATGCCTTGGCATTTTTGTCATCCATAAAATTACCATTCATTTTCCCATGGGCACAAGCCATAGCACCACCAATAGGATTATTGTGAATAGAGTTTTTATCCTTGGCAAAAACGCCTTCATTGCGATTGCGTCTGAAGCATTAAAAATTCAGTACCATTTCTTAAGGGGTACACCACTCTAGCGGCAGAAAAAAAAAACCCAACCTTGACGATTTATTGCAGGAGTATGAAAAAAGGAATAGGATTTCTTTTCAGAGGGTTTATTTAACACATATTGAAGTATGAAAAAAAAACAAATTTATTATCATTTTGATACAAAATGACGGCGACAGAGCCCATTTTGAAAATCGTCTTTTTGAAACTGGGAGGACGTATTACACGAACACCTTTGTATGGGTCGATTTGAAATTTTGATAGTAACATAACTTCACAATTACATTCTCTATCGGAGTACGTAGCCGCTTTTTGATTTAATGTACACTTTTTTTATAAACAATTTACTGCTTTTTTTGACAAAAAATCGATTCATTATTTCAAAACTGCACCACTTCTACAAAATTTGATTTAAAAAAATACCCTACGTAGCCCCATAGCCAATAGTATATACATTATAACATTTTTTGGTTCGTTGATCCAGGTCTTATACTTTACGAGAAAACCGTCCTCCGCGAAGGAGTTTAAAAAAGAGACGATTTGCAAGATGGGCTCTGTCGCCGTCATTTTTCATCAAAATGATAATAATTTTTTTTTTTCATACGTCAATATGTGTTAAATAAATCCCCCGAGAAGAGTCCTGTTCCTTTTTCATACTTCCAAAATAAATCGTCAAAGTTAGGCTTTTTTTCTGCCGCTAGAGTGGTATTACCCCTTAATGGCGATGAATGGCACATTTTGCTAAGGGCTATCCACCGCGCCGCAATCTTCAAATCTGTATAACTCTAAGAGTTTTGCGAATTTTACCTTAATATTTAACCTACCCATATGTTAAGGACAAATTTTTCGAGACCCCACACTGTAAGAACATGAAAAAGTTTTGAATTTTTTGAGGTGCAGACTAGAATACCACCGTAAACCGTTTAGGAATTGGTCACATGTAACCGGCGGACACACAAATTCCACCATAACGGTTTTGCTTTTCGATATGGAATTCTCGTAATGCTGTTCAATACATATTTGTAAAGTTTTTCAGATTTTCAATACCATTTCTATCGGTGACTCATGTAGTCGAAGGATTGACGGAACCAATACCGTTAATACTATATCAAACAAACTCCAAATAGTGTATCTGAAGCATTTACAATTAAAAAAAAACGGGCTAATCAGAATTTGCTCATGCGTACTCTATTAGATTAAAAGAAGCTGCACAATAAAGCATGTGAATTTCCTCCGCACAAAGGAGACGTTGACTATTGTATATAATTTCGAGGAAGTGATTGGCGAGTCTCAACCTGCAGCCTTTTTCCGTCCTTTTATTGTGAAGAAGAATGCAACCGTCATCATTTGGTAAGGAGCCGCTACAGCGCCATCTGTCCTTATTCGTTTGAATCTTTGTTTCGCGCTCTTTTACGAAATATCTAGTTTGCCGGCACATTATGTTGTTAATTTCAGTTAATTCGTTATCTTAAGAAAGAGTGCAAAATTCCTGACGCGGTTCGAGGCGATGTTTTTTGTGAATCATACGAAAGGACCAAAATTGATGTATAAAGCGGCTCCAAAATATATGCATTCGTTACGTGCGTAAAGCGATATTTGTAGGTTGGAAATGGAGACGATCTGCCGGAAGGGGGGTTAGCTTGCGTGACAACAACGAAGGAAATTAAAACGTTCTTACGTCTTTTTCAAGACAAGCCAGGTTTTTCGCTGCGTTGTGCCCAAATGAAACTCCACAAAAAAGGAATTCATATCTCTCTAAATACTCGCAGTCGCCAAAAAAACATGTCTTTTCGATCAACTTTGAATAAATGTTTATCGTCAGAAGAGCACGTGTAAAAACGACTGGCGTGGGCAAAGGAAAATTTGGATCGAGATTGGGACAATGTTTTCTTTGCGGACGAGTTTTCTCTCTTGGCATGATCTTCCTTATTAGGACAATGTTATCTTCACGGACGAGCCTTCTTTTTGGGCATGGTCTTCCTTATCAAAAACGTGGTCAACGAAGAGTAATAGGATGCTTGAGCGCACAGTAAAACGCCCTTTAAAAATGCATGTTTGAGGATGCTTTTGTAAACGTGGTTTTACTTGCCTCTTTCTGTTTACGGACAATTTAAACGCCGAGAAAATGCGCGCCAAGTTGGGTGCTACAAGAAGACAATGATTCTAAACATCGCAGCAAACTGTGTAGTGCGTGGAAACAAAAAAATAATGTCATTACGATGAAATGGACGGCAATGTCTCTAGATGCTAATCCTATTGAAAATGTGTGATGGTATATGAAAATGAAGTTCAAAAAAAAGATATGGCGATCTTTGCCGAAGGAATATGCAGAAAATCTTATCGAAAACATGGAAAATAGGTGTTAAGCTATAATCAGTAATGGAGGTGTTGGGACGAGATATTAGGTAATTGCGAAACAGCTAATAATATGTACTTCAATAATAATAAATAAAAGCCATCTAGATTGTTCATTTTTCCAGACTATGACGATATTTTCTTCTTGATCAGACTGTACATCAGAAATCATAAATTATACGAAATATAAACATTTTATAAAATTCCTACTATTTCATCGCCTCTCACCGAATCTATTCCTAACCGTCTTTTAATAATATTCTTTTTATCTACGAATCTATTGAGCACGGTATATCAAAATTTCACGAAGTTACTGCAATAGCAATGATGTTTCGCGAAAATTCAACATTTCATAAAATGAGAACCATGTAACCGCGTCTCGCAAATTAAAAATCACCCGTGCTTCAAGTTCATGTTAAACACCAACTGACGGTAACAATAACTGTAATCAAGTTTTTTCGAAGTTTTATTAAGGGACAACACCACTGTGACGGCTTCAAAAAATCGATTTTTTTAAAAACCATTTTTAAAAATCTAAAATACTTTTAAGATTGAAATGCCGTTGGACCCAGGTCGAAAAAATTATTATTTTCGTAGATATTGAATATTTTGTGGAGCGGTGCAGCGGTCCGCGACGCTCGGGGTCCCGCGCGGCTGGGCGCCTTAGGGTCGCCAGGTATTCTTCCCGCCTTTCTCAGGTATTTTTTTGGCTCCCTTCACAAAAACCGGCTATTGTTAGCCGGTTAACTATTGTTATAAATATAGTTTCGAAAAATAGCACTAGGTGGCGATAATTGAAAAAATTCCATGGCAGGTATAGGGATAGCGTCATAGCGTCAGTTTGCGAATAGAAGCGACGCTATTCGTGTCTAATCGCTCCGAATCGTTTCGTTTGTGAATATCAAACGCTCCAAATTATTATTTTCAAGTTGAAATGGAGGATAAGAAAGTGTATACGGGGAAAAAGGGAACAAAACGGAGCTATGTGACGAGGAGTCGATCGAAAATTTCGAATCGAAAACCTCCGAACCGTTATAGCTCCGAAAACAGTTCTGCAGAGCATGTGAGCACGTCGGCGAAAAAGTTAAAATCATCGGACGATTGAGAGGTCGGTGTTACTAACGATTTCAGTTATCGTATAGTACAACTTTTCACTGCATTGAACATTATATCCACGTTAGTGAAATGTAAAGTGTGTGATCGTTACATAAAATTCACCGAAAAAAGTTTGCGCGGACTCGGGTTCAAAATCGAGGTCGATTGCGGCCATTGTGAAAAAGTGTTAATCAATTCGTGTCCCATGATTGACAATGCATACGAAATAAATCGTCGGATCGTATTCAGTATGCGTCTTCTTGGCGTCGGTTTGAATGGCCTGATGAAATTTTGTGCATTCATGGACCTACCGCGCCCCATATTTCAGTCTTTTTACGATCGAATCATAAATTCGATTTTGATTGCCACTAAAGCGGTGAGCGCAATGAGCCAAAAAAAGGCTGCACTTGAGGAGCAGAGAATTTCGTTGGAAAATGGGGTGGCGGACGGAATTATCGTTTCAGGCGACGGATCGTGGCGAAAGCGCGGTTTCAGCTCGCTTTTCGGTATAACATCGCTAATCGGCTGATACACTAAAAAAGTGGTTGACGTTATGGTTAAATCGAAATACTGCAAAGCTTGCGAGCATTGGGAAAAAAAAGAAAACACCGCGGAGTACTGGGAATGGAAAGCTACCCATGACGATGAGTGCCAGGCGAACCATAGCGGCTCCTCCGGAAAAATGGAAGTCGACGCAGCTATCGAAATGTTTCAACGGTCTGAAGAGCTCTATGGCACAAAATATAAATATTATATTGGTGACGGCGATTCTAAAACGTTTCTGGGCATATCGAATAGCGATCCATACGACGGTTTCGAGATAAAAAAAAAAGAGTGCATCGATCATGTCCAAAAACGTATGGGGACGCGCCTCCGCGAAATCGTGAAAAAAAAAGGATTGTCTGGCAGAGGAAAGCTCACCGGAAAATTGATTGAAGAGTTGAGCACATATTACGGCTTGGCTATTCGGAGGAACAGCGATGATGTTGACAAAATGAGGAAGGCAATTTGGCCAACTATCAAACATAAAATGTCCACAGACAGTGAGCCACAACATGACGATTGCCCGGAAGGAGCCGAGTCGTGGTGTTCGTGGCAGCGCGCGATCGCAAATGGTGATATTTCTAAATATCGCCATAAACCGCCTCTTCCTCAGGAAATATTGGAGGCAATTCAGCCGATCTTCGAAAATTTGAGCAGGGACGATTTGCTGCAGCGTTGTTTGGGCGGCTATACGCAAAACAATAACGAAAGTTACAATAAATCAGTTTGGGCAATAGCCCCCAAGTGCCAGTCCGAAAGCAAAAGAATCATTGATATTGCAACTGATATCGCGGTATTAGTGTTCAATGATGGCCTGACAAGTCTCATGAAAGTACTGGAGACGTTGCGGATAACCATCGGCCCAAATTGTTTCAACTTTTGCGTTGAGACCGACGCAGTGCGGATCCAGCTCGCGGAGCGCTCGCTCACAGACGCTGCAAAAGAAGCGAGAAAAGCCTTAACAAGTTCGAGGAAAGAATCAGGAGACAACGATTTGCTTCTTGAAGGCCAGCTATATGGTGCCGGCATCGCTGATTGATGGTAAATAATTTTTGTTTCAATTTATAACATAAATTAACAAACCTAAAACTTTGAACGCGTTTTTCTTAAAACCACTTTTTTGAGTGCGGCATGCAGCAGAACTCGAGCAATTTTTATCCGATCGACTTCAAATTTTTACTGTATCAATAAAGGTAGATTATCTAGAGAAGTACATAGGATTTTTTCGATATCTCAATAATTATAAAAGTTATAGCCTATTTTCGACGAGAAATTTTGCTCAAATATGATTCTTTAATTTCAAAGGCGTGCCTATTTTTTTTAAAACAATATTTTTCCCAATCCCTATGTACTTCTCTTCAAAATATCATATTATTAACGAAAACACTCGGTATTTTTTTCAGATCGACGTTGAAGAGAGTTCTGCTGCGTGCCGCGAACCACTGCGGAGATGACAGCACCTGACGCGACAGCTTCCCCAGCGCCACCATGCGGCGTGAAAAATGTGAAAAAAATGTTTTTTAATACATTAATAAACAAGGAACAAAACCCAACAACATTTTTCGAATCTCTTTTTTTTTCCCACAAAAAAAAACTCTTGAAAAATGTGAAAAAAAACAGGGGGTCACAGTGGTGTTGTCCCTTAAGTTCTGGGAAAAGCACTAAATACCTTTTTAAGGTTTTCCCTTTTCTCGGAAAATCAATGCACCTGTGAAAAAATTTCGATCCAAGATTTGGGGTGGGAATTGACCTTCACCCCGTCGGACCTAGATGAGAGTTTCGCAGCGCCTGACCGATACTCTATTGATGTAGAATATTTTCTATTTCAAAAATTTGGGAAAGTTAGAGCAGCTACGATGCATTTATAGAGATATTAAAAATACTATACAATTTGAGCGGCTGTATGAATTGTAATAACAGTAAATGAAGGGATCGTACTGCTTTATTTGTTGTGGAATTGCAGCGCTGTAACTAAAGCCTTTCTCGAGTTATACACGTTCGAATTTAGCAGGACCAGTACACACACACACACACACACGCGCGCGCGCGCGCGCGCGCGCACACGCACACACGGATACACAGATACACGAGCCGGGAATTTTTCTAAACGTCATTATGCTTCGTCATAGAAGAAGCTTTATTTTCGTGAAGAAGAAAAAAATGTGCTTTCAATGTCAATATATTTAAAATGTTCTAATACATCGAACAATTATATTTAGAAAAAATTTTCGGATGGATGGGCCCGCGCGCGCGCACGTGTGCGTGAGTGTGTGGGTGTGTGTGTGTGCGGGTGGGCGCGTGCGCTTTCGGAGTGAAACTTGGCACTCAAGTAAATCAGTATTTTCCCGTTGTTCACTATGATATTTTTTTGATAATTGACAAATAATTTTGGATTTTATAAAACGGAAGATTTTAAAAAAAGTAGGTCAAGAACATAACTCACGCAATTTTGAAGCTATCGGACTGGAATTTTTTACACAAATAAACTATCATAAAATACGGTTCGCTATTGAATTTTGAGAAAATCGATCGAGGCGTTCGAAAATTATAGAATTTCGAATTTTTCGTAAAACCGCTATAAGCGTTTGTTAAGGCTTTAGCGCATGTCATTTTTAAGCTATCTAGACAAAACTTCGTACAATGATTAGGTGCTATTAAAGGATATTTTATATCGAATTTCAAAAAACAAAAGAAAATCGATTCAGCCGTTTTAGATTTATGAAATGTTTTATTACAAAAATCAATATAGATCTTTTTTGAGAATCTTGCGCGTGTAATTTTTTTGGTTATCGAGGAAAAATTCTGTACATCCGTTGAGTAATATAGAAGAATACTCCGTATTGAATTTGAAAGTACTCAATCGAGGTGATAAACGGAATTTTTAATTAAAAAAAACAGAGATGTGCTTATTAAAACTAGTTTGTACTGAACTGTTAAATTGCATGTAGAATTATATAACTTTTCGAGTGCATTTGTAAAACTTATAATAATTCGAAAAATGTGGTATTTTCAATACACGTATGGAAACAAACTGCAGGTTGCTTCCTCAAAATTTCACACAACGCTTAATGCTTCTTTTATAAAGAAACAAAAATTGAGATAAATAAATTTCTTCATCGAGGACACCTTAACGTTGTGTGAAGTTTCGAGGAAGCAACTTGCAAATTTCCACTTGCATCTTGTTTCCAATAATTTTTTGACACGATATTAATGAGTCCAAAATTGTAGTGCGTTGATTAGTCATGGCATGCTTCTATTCTAATTGAAATTTTATTTGTAAAATTGAATTACCATAATACAATTCTATGTAATGGACTGAAGGAACAAAATGAATTTTTCGGCGATTGAAACGAGATTGAAAAAAGATTTTACAATTATTTACCCTGAATAGCGTTCGCGCCGGGGGCGAAAATGTTGTCGCGATTTTTGTGCGAAATAACCATTTTCTATTCAAACGAAAACGCAATTTTTCACTTTTTCACACCACACTCCCGAGCAAACTATCGATCGATTAATGAATTACGTAGTTACCCGCAGAGTTTTTAAATGGAGCACCCTCCGGTCTGAGTACTCTCCTCTGACTGCGACCCTTCAAGCCGAGTTCCAACTGTAGCGGCTCAGAGTATTCACTGCACTTCAATTCTCATATTCCTCCACCTCCTACTCACTTCGTCCCGCTGTCCAGCATGGTGACTCAGAATTAGCGATGTATATATAATATACTTACGCAAAAATAATATGTGCGCGTGTAGAAAAATATAAAAAAGACGTATATATTGATAGAGTAGAATGGATCGAAAATAAAAAATGGATGACGATATAATTCTCCAAAGTTTTTGCTATCAGCTGTTATTAAGGGGTTATACGCAGTCAGGATAAAAAAAAAAAAATTTATTTAAATTTCATTTTCGTAATGTACATATATTTGAGTATATATACAAAACATTTCATGTGAATAAAACAAATATTTTCGAAGTTACACACATAATTGTAAAGACATTAAAGTCTTTGCACGCATATTTGAAAGAGATTTTGAAAGTTTGAATGGTTTTTTTCTCAAAACTGTGATTTTAAAGTCGGTGAGCAAGATTCCTCGGAAACGGCTAAACCGATAGTCTCCATTTTTTACACAAGCTTTATATATATATATATTTTTAATGATTAATCGAAGGTTTTTTCTCGCCAATAAATATTTTCTATTTTATAAACAATTAAAGGGAACATTTTTTATCGAAAATCGCAATTTTTTTTTGACAAGCCGCCATTTTCTTAAAAACTAATATTTTGCTTATTTCTTCCATTAAATATTAGATAATACCTTATGTTAACGAAATCTGTTTGTTTTTTTATTCTAAATGATCCAATACAGAGATATCGTGCTCACCGCAAGACGCCTTTTTTTAGGGGAGCTCTCGGAGATCGGCTATAGCAGCTTTAAAAATCATTATTTTTTGTAAGAAAAAAATATGAAAATAAAGATAAAAGTTACCAAAATATGTATATAAATTTTTACGTTAATAAATTAAAATGTCTTTCCAGGAAAAATTCTTGAAAAATCGCTTCTTTCGGTCTCCTGACTGCGTATGACCCCTTAAATATTACGCAATTCAATATAACATTCGCTAACGTTAAAAATTAAATAAACGTTTAAACGTCTCCTTTTGTGGTCATCTTCATTCACTCATCGCGTTCTTATTTAGATTTGATATTGAATATTAGTTGGCATCGGATACGGAATGAATTTATCAATTTTTAATCGTTGTTATTGATTTTAATAGGAGTGACTCCAGTTAAGGTGATAACATGACGCAGATGGCGTTAAATTTTAATTGCTACCATAATATTATTATAATAATAATAAGTGTCCAATAATAATAATAAGATGTTATTGGAATGAAAGGAAATAGTTTTTCAGAGAAGCATTGTATGTACAATATATAACAGTTTTGCTACGTATTTGCATTTGGAAGCTTTGTGAAAACAATTTTTTTTTCTTGAGCTTAAAGTGTTTCCAAACGTCAAAAAATCCCTTTTCGCAAAAATGGCCGGCCGTCCGTGTATGCGCGTGCGTGTGTATATGCCCGCGCGCGTGCATTATTGGCTCGACACAATTGAAACATCTATAGCTTGCCCTTAGAAAAATTTGTCATGAAATGCCATTGAATTTCCATTGCTTCAGACGCAGTAGCAATTGAAAGCAGTTTTGCCAATGGTAAAAACGCTCATTGCTGGTGCCTATGGGAAATGATTGATAAATTTACCATTCATACATTTGAATGGTAAATTTACGAATCATTTCCCATCCGCACAAGCAATGCCATTGGGGGTTTCGATGGAATGTTTGTTATTGGGAACAATGCGAAGGCAGTTTTGCAATATCAAAGCAATTTTGAATGGACCTTTACCCTTGGTAAAAGTGCCTTGACTTGCCATTGCGTCCGAAGCAATGGAAATTCAATGGCAGTTCTCAATGGCAATGAATGGCAAACTTTGCTAATAAATCACAAAAAATGGACATAAACTATGATGAATTAGAAACTGGAAAATAATAAGAACTATCTGAGAAGTATGCGAAAAAAATTACGACTATAGAAGCTTATGAAGAATGCTTCATATATATATATATAATGCCCTTTCAGTCTATATAGCAATTTTTTAAAATCTATGCAAAGAAACAACAATATTTTAAGAAGAGATAATAATATTATTAGTTGCTACACCAATTTACCATTCAAAATGAAACTGAAAGGCATTATTACTATTCAGTTTCTATGCAAAGAAATTGCCATTAGACTTTGCCATTGACTTTCTATTCAGCTTGCTGCCATTAGAAATTTTCCATTGAAATTACGCTAAGGGTGTGCTTACGACCTGCAATTTCGCAGACGGGTTTTTACATCCCATTCAGTTACTATTTTTTATCGAAATTCGTACAGCGATCCATGTTCTATCGTTTTTTGGTTTGCAAAATTATACAAGGCACATTTTCTCATATGTAAAATAGATTACAGTAAAAAACATAATAAGAACAGATGAGAACCTTACGGAATTCCCCCGCCCTACGCCGCTACAAAAAGACAGGTCACGAAATATCTCGAAATGCGAAATATCTCGTAGTCGAATTTCGATCAACTGCATAGTTCAAATTACACGATCGTAGATAATGGGACTAACCGATATAGCAGGGGGCGAAGCGTTCAATTCATCAATTCATCAATTCTAGTAACAGTAAAATGTTTAAGAATCAACTTGAGATGAGAAAAGTAATAAGAGGGGATGAAAAAGGAACGCTTTCCCTGTTCGTACGCGCGTTGGACGAAAGTGTGTTGTAAATCTTGACATACAGTGTACTCGTAACGCACTACGCTACTACGAAGAAGATCGTACGAGGCGAATACATCGAAATATAAATGAAACGATAGGCAAGTGTCAAGAAAGGGAGCGTAGCAAAGTACAGCGTGTGAGAGAGAGAGAGAGGTAGAAAGAGAGAGAAAGAGAAAGAAAGAGAGAGAGAGGCAGGATTGACGTCCTATAGACCACTCGAGAAACGAAAGATCGTAAAATATTGGAGTCGAAAATGAACCGGAGTATTGAGAGCGGGGGAACCGATAAGCAAACCATTGTGAGGCACTCGTGAAAAGAACGAAACAAAAATTTTATACCCCGGTGATAAATGTGTATATATATATATGTATAATGAATATATATAGAATGGAAAAGTATGGGATTTTTTTTATGGATGTGCAAGGGATAAAATTGAACGAAACATTGTTGGAAAATATTAAACAACCAGTCCCCACATTGAAAATAATCAAATCTATTGTCAATGTGTCTTGTAATTAATACAAGAGACGCGGTAGTATCTTGGTGCTAAGATATTATACAATCACTAAGATATTAAACAAATTATTATACAATCCCCCTTATAAAAAAGAAGCTGACTAACGTCATTATGATTGGGTATCGATGTCGTGCTCACCCTTAGCAAAGTTTGCTATTGACAGTCAATGGCAAAGGCTGATACTATACACTTCTATTGCGAATTGTATGACAAAGTCAAGGGAAAAGTTTCAATGGTAGCAAGCTGAATGGAAAGTCAATGACAAGCTCGAACGGCAATTTCTTTCCATACAAACTGAATGGACAGCCAATGGCAGTTATGTTCTATAGAAACTGAATGGTAGTATTGCCATGCGGTTTCATTTTGAATGATAAATTCGCATGGCATTTCGTTCTTTTTTTATAAAAAAATATATTCTATACACATTATATATACTACTAATATTATGAACTTATCATATTATTCTCTTCTTATAATATTGGTATTTCTTTGCATAGATTTTAAAAAATTGCTATAAAGACTGAAAGGACGAAATATACTCGTATATATGACGTATTCTTCGTAAACTTATATAGTCGTAATTTCTGTCCCAAACTTCTCATATAGTTCCTAAAAATGTACAAAAAATGTACACACAAGTAAAAACTGGAAATTTATTTTCCAGTTTTTACGTGATCATAGTTTGCGTACATTTTTTGTGATTTATTAGCAAAATTTGCCATTCTTCGCCATTAACAACTGCCATTGAAGTTCCATTGTTTCAGATACAATGGCATTTAAAGGCACTTTTGCCAAGGATAAATACTCCATTCTAAATCGCGTTGGTATCGCATTGCTGGTGCCTATGGGAAATCTAATAGTAAAATTTTGTCATTGGCAAAACTGCTTTAGCATTTTTCCCAATGACAAAAATTCCATTGAAACCCCCAATACCATTGCCTTCGTTTGTACCTATGTGAAAAGAATGGTAAATTTACCATTCATACATTTGAATGGTAAATTTATTATTCATTTCCCATAAGCACAAGCAAAGGCAATGCTACTGGGGGTTTCAATGAAATTTTTGTCATGTGCCTATGGGTAATGAATGATAAATTTAACCATTCAAATGTATGAATGGGAAATTTACCATTCACATCCCATAGGCACCAGCAATGGCAATACCAATGCGGCTTTGATTGGAGTCTTTACCACTCATTTCCCATAGGCACAAGCAATGGCAATACCAATAGGATTTTGTATGGAGTTTTTACACTTGGCAGAATTGCCTTCAATTGCCATTGCGTCTAAAGCAATGGAAATTCAATGGCATTTCTTAATGGCAATGAATGGTAAACTTTGCTAACGGTGGAGTTCATTCATGCGCATACTTCACATCGTCTGCGATGTGAAGTATGCGCATCGCAGCATGTTAGATAAATTCTGATGTACCTAACATACAAAAGCAGGGCACGAAGCCGGGTGGGGGTCAAATATCGGACCGACCACTATTTGAAAAGGCCGAAATGTGAAATTTCAAAATTAGTGAACGTTCAAACTATAGAACGTCTTTAAATCAGAAAAGAAATAGTGAGACCACAAAAATATAGAAATAGATTGCTAACGGCGGAGTTCATTCATGCGCATACTTCACATCGTCTGCGATGTGACCACTATTTGAATGGGCCGAAATGTGAAATTTCAAAATTAGCGAACGTTCAAACTATAGAACGTCTTTAAATCAGAAAAGAAATAATGAGACCACAAAAATATAGAAATAGATTTATATGGAAAAAAAATTGAGGACGAGCAAAATTACCTGGTGGGAAATATGGAACCGACAAAAATGTTGAACACTTCACAAGTCGAGCGTACGAATTTCAGATTTACAGATATTCAGAAAGTTTACAATTATGAATTCGGTAAAGCCAAAAGACCAACAATTGGAACGGTCAAAAAAATGAACGAAAATAAGTCGAACGGTTTATATAGCGAAAGGGCGAAAATCAGAACGGTCACAATTACGAACGCTTATGAAAGAACCCATTTTGTTCTGAATCACGCGCAGAATGAAAACCGGCTCCAGCCACGCTGTTACCTATTTTGACGTTCTCTATTCGGAAGTTCTCTATTTTCATGTTCAATATTTCGATCCCTAGGTTATCTGCGTTTCCAAGTTTGACACGTTCCAAATGTTTATGGTCACCATATTTCGATTTGGTATATTGGATGTTCTTAATATTAACTACTCACCATTTTTCATTTCGGAAACATCAATTTTCGCCATCGTCAAAATCTTTTTATTTATACTTTCAAAGTACACAGATTGTCTGAACAAATTTTATCAAATAAATGAGCTCCTAAATTAATAACCTCTCTTAATAACAGTTAATCAACTTCGTCATCTGTCAAAAATTAAAATTTCCGAATAACTACATCCTCGTTATTATATGTTTCAAATTTTTTAATTTAAAAATATCCGCCGTTCAAAATAGCGGTCGTTCCGATATTTGACCCCCACCCCGCGAAGCGTGTACACCGCTTCTAATAATATAAATTATCCATTTATCTTGGATGCATTGATTATTTACAATCGACAAGTAATTCATTGGTATGTCTCCGATCTGTTTACCATTCAGAATCCATAACTTATCCATGGATCGAGTGATCAATGGATCAATTATCGATTGAGAATGATCTATTGACCATTCGCAATTGCTGATTGATCTGTATATAACTACAATTAGTCCATTCATTAAAAACCATAATACATTCAGAGGTATTTAATAATCGAAAATTCTCGGTTTTACTCTGATAAATATAAATGCCGATTCAAGCTTTGTGCAGTTTTTTCAACCGACCTAACAAATTAATTGTTCGCTTCGTGCGATAAATTAGCAATTGCCAATTGCACGATAGTTGCCTACCCTTTAAAAATGCGGAAGATCGGCGAAGACGGACGACCATGAAGATGCCGTGTACCGGATGTTACGTGTCTCTAATTCAAACTCTGTGGTTTTTAAATAGGTTATTTCACCAGCTGTGTCTTGTCGTTAAGTTGTTAAAAACTGGTTTTCATCTGTGTACTCGACGCGAACACTTTGTAAAAAGTAATGTGCGATTCATTGGTTCTTAAATAGTACGCAAGTACATCACCACCACGCAAATTTCCGCCTCTTTTCTCGTCGAGAATTCGCAGTAAAATTGTCCTCTAACATAGTATACGAATAATTATGGACAGACCGGAGGAGCAATCGTTCGATGAAGAGAGGGTGTTAATTCTAGTGCCAACAGATTCTCGCGGCAAAGACCAAGATTCAAAAGCATCGGGTATTCGAACATCATGTTTTCATTCGTGAGTGTTCAACCGCGGTGCTAATGCCGAATATTTAAATGGTCTGTTTAAGCCAAGCGAGGTACAGGGAGGTACCGATAGTGTTATCGACTCTTCGTCGGCTTCATGGACATCTCGCGCATGAAGGTCCATTATTTCATCGATAATCTTTCGGCACTTTTATCGTGATCCCACAATCTTATGTATTCTCGGTAGATCTACTGAACGTTCGTTGACTCTCTAATTTCAAGAAAACTGAATGACACGGCGGGTTCGATTGTACGGTGAGATACCTATGGTTTTATATCGATTAACGGATAAATCTTTCAAGTATACCGTAAATTTTGGGGGAACGGGATCATTTATCGTTGATTATCAATGATTGACAACTGACAATTGAAAAGGCTAGTTGACATTTTATAATTGATAGTAGATGATAGATAATTGATGACGGATGGCGATTTAAAATTGACAATCGTAATTGATATTTAATAATCGCGGCGACATCTTTTCCTCGTATATGAAAAACATATGTGCTCAAGATACCGTCATTTTTTAAGGGGTTACACCACTCCAGCGACAAAAAAAAAGGCCTACCTTTGACGATTTCTTTTGGGAGTATGAAAAAAGGAATAGCATTTTTTTCAGACGGTTCATTTAACACATTGAAGTAAGAAAAAAAAAAATTTTATTATCATTTTGATGCAAAATGGCGGCAACAGAGCTCATCTTGAAAATCATCTTTTTTTAAAACACTTTCACGGGAGGACGGTTTTCTCGTAAAGACCTGGAACTAAAAACCCAAAAATTTTCTAACCTATATACCTATTAATTAATTTTTTAATTTTTTAATCTATCACCTATAATCTTTTTTATAATCTATTACCGTTAACCTATTGATTAATTTTTTAATCAAATTTTGTAGAAATGGTGCACTTTTTAAAAAATGAAGCGATTTTTGCCAAAAAAATGTATTGCCAAAAAAAGCAATAAATCGTTTATGAGAAAAAAGTTTAAATTGATTTAAAAAACGGCTACGTACTCCGATAGAGAATGTAATTGTGAAGCTACTATCAACATTTCAAATCGATCCATGCAACGGTGTTCAAGTAATACGTCTTGCCAGTTTGAAAAAGACGATTTTCAAGATGCGCTCTGTCACCGCCATTTTGTATGAAAATGATGATAAAAAAAATGTTTCATTCTTCAATATGTGTTAAATAAACCCCATGAAAAGAAATCCTCTTCCTTTTTTCTTATTCTCAAAATAAATCGTGAAAGTTAGGCCTTTTCTTCTGCCGCTAGGGTGGTGTAATCCCTTAAGTTATATTCAGAGTTAAATTAAGGGCATTATTAATAACTATTGTTATTGCGCTTCGTGATGTAATTATTAAAATGCAAAAATTACGCATTTTATTACGTAGCACAGTGGGCAAAAAAGCAGGAATCGTGGCCAAAATACAAAAAGTGCTCCAATTGCGGTGAAGTATGGTATTGGGGGGTTTTCGGGGTCGCTGATTCCGAATCCGTACTCAAAATTCAGAAATTCAAAATGGCGGATCGAATATGGCGGGCGAAAATACTAAAAATAATTCGATGGTGCTGAAATTCTGTACTAACAAGTTTTCGGGGTGGCTGATTCGGAATCCGTACTCAAAATTCAGAAATTCAAGATGGCGGATCCAATATGGTGGGCTAAAATGCTAAAGATGCCTCGATTTGAAATTTGGAACTAATACATACGTTCGTGGCTGAATCTAGCCAGCACCCATTTAAGGACCCAAATCTATCTTTTCTCCTTTTCGCTAATTCCCATTTCTTCTTTCGTTTACTTATGAGAGCGCTTACAATTTTTTTTCAATTTTTTTAGCGATTCATCCTCGACGTCACCTATATTCATATTGATTTTTTCCAGAATGTAACTCGCAGCCACAACTGTATCTTTTTCGCTACATTTATTTAATAATTGTTGGACAATTTCTAGTTTAGTAAATTTGTAACCCATGGTTTCAAATGATACTAATGTGTGAGCACAACTCAGTGTTCTCACTTCTGAGATAATATAGTGTAAGAGGACGGCTTCCTTCTTAATGAAACACAGAAAAGACTAATTAAAAGTACGTCAATCGATATTATATATACATATATGATATTTCATATGTACCATGTATATATATATATACTATGACTACTACAATAGTATCAATTATAAATATACTAAATGCGAAATTGTTCAATAATTGTCAGATAAATTTATCGAAAAAGATACAGTTGTGGCTGTAAATTACATTCTGGAAAAATTGAATATAAATTTAGAGGAATACATTGAAAAAAATTGTAGGCGCTCTCAAAAATAAACGGAATAAGAAATGGGAATTAGCGAAAAGGAGAAAATATAGATTTGGGTCCTTAAATGGGTGCTGGCTAGATTCAGCCACGAACGTGTGTATTAGTTCCAAATTTCAAATCGAGGCATCTTTAGCACTTTCGTCTGCCATATTGAATCCGCCATCTTGAATTTCTGAATTTTGAGTACGGATTCGGAATCAGCGTCCCCGAAAACTTATTAGTACAGAATTTCAGCACAATCGAATCATTTTTAGTATTTTCGCCCGCCATATTAGATCCGCCATTTCGAATTTCTGAATTTTGAGCACGAATTCGGAATCAGCGACCCCGAAAACCCATGACTACCACATTTCAAAGCATATGGAGCACTTTTAGTATTTTGGAGATTTTTCGGTTTTCTGGTCCGTACTCTGTTGGAACATTAATATTAAGAGTTCAGATGAAAAGTTGCAAAAAGTAGCAGGCTCATTTTATTCGTCGATAACTAACGAATGCAACGATAATTTTCAATCGCTGATATCAAGGGTTGCCTAAAGTTGATGACATTCCAAAGTATGATGAGGAGCTGCAAACGCCGAAAAATCTTACTGAAAGATAACCGTGTTCCAAATCATGTTTAATTTTCCGAAATTTCAATTTTTTTCTCATACCTACGACCATTAGTAAGGATAAAAACCATATCCCACATTTAGATTTGCAACATTCGTTGAAATTTATCATATTTATGACATAATGAACTATCGCATTCTTTACGCAATTTGTTTTCATTCAACTACTTATTGTAAGAACATTTGAACCTTAATAGCCACAATATTTTCTCTATATCTGCTCTGACGTATTAATATGTGAAAAATTATGATTTCATGTCAAAATTATGAAGTTGGTAGTTGGCGACGATTTCTTCCTTTTTGCCCACTGTGCGTAGTAATAATAATAGGATTATTTGTTGTTTGGTGAAGAAATATAAAATCGTGTTTTTAAAGTCATTGTGTTCAAAATATTCAAAAACATTCGACGATCGCGTTTAAAAAAAACTCTGAATTGGTTTGAGCTTTCATGCTGAAATTTGACACACCGGTAAATTAGTACAGATCCTTTGTTCACTACGGATTTTGTGACAATTGATGATTTTTTTTGGTTTATGTAAGATCTTGAACATTTCCAAAAAAGTATCTTATGCAATTGTCGAGATATCAAGCTAAAACTTTCTACACAAATAGACTATCATCAAATAATGTTCGCCATTGAATTTTGAGAAAATCGATCAAGGTGTTCGAACTTTATAGAATTTCAAAGTTTTCGAAAAATCGATATAGGCGTTTGTTACGGCCCGAGCTCGTGTAATTGTTGCGGTATGATGGCAAAAATTGATTCATCGATTGGATACTATCAAAGGATTTTCGTATTAAATTTGAACAAATTCGGTTCAGGGATTTTAGATTATGAAATTTTAGATTTTTCAGAAAATGAATATCGTTGTTTTTTGAGAATCTAGAAGGTATCATTTTTTGATTACCCAGCGAAATTTCGTACACCTGTTGGGTACTATCGAACAATGTTCGCTATTGAATTCGGAGAAATGCGATTGTGGCGTTTCGAATTTATGACATTTTGAGTTTATCCAAAAAAATGATGCAGGTGTTTGTCAAGACTCTGCTACAATTTGTTTCGAACTATTTAGATTTCGGAGTAATATCTTTTAGGTAAAAAGAATATTATTGAAGGATGATTGTTATTGATTTTGCAAGAATCGATGAAACAATATTATGAAATTTCAATGTATTCGAATTGCGAATTATGCACTCGCACGGGTACTACTTATTGTGAAATATCCGCCGCTACGCGTGAACTCTTCCATGGGGTATTCGAGTTTGCCACAGCCCGCGAATTCCAATTTTAGATGCCTTCGACAATGACCAATCGCCGAAACAGCAAGATTGCAACGAGCGTTCAGCCATGCACGTCAAGATCTAAAATAACTAAGAGCAAACATCGTCAGTGTATGAAACATCACTCTATTTTCGTATATTACGAAAATAAAAATGATCCATAATACGCGGAGATAAAGAGTTTTTGCTCGGAGATGACGTATCCTTCTCCTACAAAATGTCGGGGTATTGGTTATCTCCGTTAAAAACTTAAAAAGTTAAACATAGACGCCAAGTAATCAGAAAATGTGTCGAATCTACAAACAAAAAACTTACGACTTCAAAAATTGGTTTCTAATATCTAATAAAAAGTGAAAAGAAATCATTTCATAAATTAGCCAAGTAAACTACTACTCCTTCCGCCAATCAACCTGCCCCCTTTTGTACGGTATGCCACAAACGGCTACTGAAAATGCTGTACAAAAACTTGGCGTGCATCGTTAAGACATATAACCCCGGGATGATCCAGGCGTGACAGGCGGCCCGGTGTTCTTTCCGGACAAACAACATACTCGTTTAGTGAGAAACAAATTTATTTAATGTTCCAACATATATTTTTCTCGGATATGGTGATATAAACGTTCAGTTTATGTCACATTGGAACATGTAAACAAAATGTAACGCCGTGGAAATCGTACTACTTTAGTATCACTAAAGAAATAAAAATTTGATCACAATAACCGATTATTCACTTTCCCATATATATGAAAAGATTTATTATGAGAGAACGGGATAATGGCGAATACCTAAGAGCAGTGTTGAATATTTCCGATACAATTCAACTTTTCGGATGTTTTCATGCAGATAATGACGATTTGAAAACTTTTTCTTGTATAATGTTAGCCCAAGCAGTCTGAATAAACGAAAAATCAAATTTTGTTATTAGAAAAATAGAACGCAGTGTTCGCAAAATTTTTGTTCGGTATCATTATATATAACGCTATTACACTATAATATGAATAGAGTGAAAAATGTTTTAAAGTTTTCAGAATGAAACATAACACGTCTTGAAAAGAGTATTGAGCCTATGCCAACCTTCCGTGTATAACGCCATTCAATCCTTTCGTACCCAACTTCGATAATACCGCCGCGCCGATCCGACTCCCATTGCGTTCAACCGCCATGAAAGGTCGAATGACCCAGCTACGCCATCTCACGCTCTCCCTCAGTGTACCTAGATCACTTACGACGGTATTTCTCTCGTACTCGTAGGATCTAGACACGAGGTGGTTTCGATTGATGTTCACACAAATGACACGCGTTAGATCCGGTTCAATCTACTGCAGGTACAAAGAGGCGGCAGCCCCTTCGCCGAGCTTATTGTTCTTAACCATGCAAGCCAAGTTTTTGTACAGCATTTTCAGTAGACTTTTGTGGCATACCATACAACAGGGGGCAGGTTGATTGGCGGAAGGAGTAGTAGTTTACTTGGCTAATTTATGAAATGATTTCTTTTCACTTTTTATTAGATATTAGAAGCCGATCTTTGAAGTCGTAAGTTTTTTGTTTCTAGATTCGACACATTTTCTGATTACTTGGCGTCCATTTTTAACTTTTTAAGTTTTTAATGGAGTTCTCACTTTTTTTTTTGAAAGACCTGATAGAAGAGATTAGCATTGAATCAACATTTTATCAAAATAGAAAACATATTATCCAAACTGGAATTAAGAACCAATTTAAAATATCTCTGATGAAACGATGCGTGTGGATGTTGTATACCTATTTTTTCTTTTCACTTTTCATTAGATATTAGAAAGGGATTTTTAAAATCGTAAGTTTTTTGTTTATAGACTGAACACATTTTTCGATTACTTGGCGACCATTTTTAACTTTTCAAGTTTTTAATGGGGATTATATCTACCATTGATATAATGAAATTAGGCCTGACTGTAGGAATTTTTCAAGTGAAATTAATGCGCAGAAGTTATACTCATTTACCCAGTACCTTATCTTCACGCAGTAATAATTTACAGTTCATGGACGCAAACATTATTCCATTTTGAAATTATCTTAAAGTTCAAACTGCCCCGATGAACTAAATTAGCTGTGCAAAATCGCATTATCTTGTTAAGAGAATTCTTTCGGGTCTGAGTGTAGGAATTTTTTAATTAAAATTTATGCACAAAAGTTACACTCATTTACGCAGTACCTTATCTTTACGCAGTAATAATTTACACTTCATGAATGCAGACATTATTGCATTTTCAACTTGTCCGAAAGTTCAAACAGCCCCGATGAATTGACTATGCAAAAATTAATGTATTTTTATTATTTGTCAGGTTAAACCGAATAAAGTTATTGTATTCCCAACCTCGTAAATTTAGTATTTATATTTTTTATTAAATGCATAATTTTCTCGCCTGACAGCTGACACGTACTCGCTGACTACACAAAATCAACGCTGACAGAGACTCGTTTATGTCTTCTACGCAATTACAAGTATTATGCCCGTTATTGAATTCATTTCAAATGTAGCACGAATCGTTTTTTTTTATTAAAAAATCAACTAACGCACACGCGAAAACAAAAATAACCAGGGTTGCGATTCTGTACCAGGAGCATCAGCATAGCATCTAACGCAAAACCGAAATAGCTTATCAGAGTCGCGCCTTTCCGCTAGAATCTTCCTTGCAATTGGCTATCGCTCGCTAACAACACCGATAGTTGTCGGTAGAAAAGTACAGAATCGCACCCCAGTGCTGGGATTCTGTACTTTTCTACCGACAACTATCGGTGTCGTTAACGAGCGACAGCCAACTGCAAGGAAGAATCCAGCGGAAAGGCGCGACTCTCATAGGCTATCGCTCGCTAACGACACCGATAGTTGTCGGTAGACAAGTACAGAATCCCAGTGCAGTTGACAACTCCACGTGCAGTTTTTCTCTCTCTCTCTCTCTCTCTCGCACACTGCGACGGCCCGGCACCGCCGGCACCAAGTCGACTGATGACGTAGCGCACGTACGCGCAACGAGACCGCGCAGCATCGTAGTGAAGAGAACCACGAACTCGCATCGAATATAGGAGATACGATGGGGGATCCAAAAAAAACGGAAATTGCGCTGCAGCGGCGAGGGAGAGTGGGGGAACCCATTGCTCGACCAGGTGTCCGTTGGGGACACGTCTCCTGAGGTAGTGTGCGAAGTTCTGTCGCCGTGAGTGCATCGGTTCGGTCGTGGGAATTTTTGTAGTGAAACAACTTTTTCCATTTCGGCGAAAACGTGATGGCCGATTGTCGAGAGCAACGCGCGGCTGTGAAATTTTGTTTCCTTTTGGGGAAATCGGCCGCGGAAACTACTGAAATGCTTAAGACTGCTTATGGAGATGCTGCCCTAAGTAAAACCAGAGTCTGCGATTGGTTTTCACGTTTTAAAAATGGAGAAATGTCAAATGAAGACCAACCCCGTTTAGGACGACCCTCAACGTCAAGAAGTGACGAAAACGTCGACAAAATCAATGCTCTCATGCATGAAGACCGTCGCCGAACCATTGATCAACTCTGTGAGATGTCTGGGATATCATAGAGTTCAATTCAGAGAATTTTATCCAAAGATTTGCACATGAGCAGAGTTGCAGCCAAATTTGTCCCTCGCCTTCTCACAGACGAGCAAAGGGAGCGTCGACTTCAGGCATGTTTTAAACTTCAAAATCAGCTCGAAGAGGACCCTGAACTTTTTTCCAAGGTGATTACTGGTGATGAATCGTGGTGCTATGGATACGACCCCGAAACAAAGCAGCAATCAAGCCAGTGGAAGACACCTCGCTCTCCTCGTCCGAAAAAAGCTCGCCAAGTGAAGTCAAACATCAAGACAATGCTCATTTGTTTCTTCGATTGCAGAGGTGTTGTGCACGCGGAGTTCGTTCCGCCGGGTCAAACTGTCAACCAGAAGTTCTACTTGGAGGTTTTGAAAAGATTGAGGGAGAGTATCCGGAAGAAAAGACAGATCTTTGGCGCATAAGTGACTGGTTCCTCCATCATGACAACGCGCCGGCCCACGCCGCTCTCCGTAAAGCAGTTTTTGACCAAAAACTGCATGACACCAATTGTCCACCCCCCCCTCCCCCCCTTCTCACCGGATCTAGCCCCTGACATTTTTTTTGGTCCCCATACTCAAAAGGGACATGAGAGGAAAGCGTTTTACCACTGTGGAGGAGGTAAAACAAAAATCGCTGGAAGGCCTAAAGATCATCCCGGTAAGTGAACTTAAATAATGTTTTGAACATTGCAAGGATCGTTTGCAGAGGTGCGTTGTGGTCAAAGGAGAATACTTTGAAAGCGATCAAAATTTGGTGTGAAAATATTAAAAAATAAAGAAATTATGACGAAATTCCCGTTTTTTTGGGTCCCCCCTTGTATGTATATATCGTTTATATATGCTGTACTAGGCACATATGTCGCTTTGTTGAAAATACGGGAACCGAAGAAGAACAATTCTTGAGATGAGAAAAGTTGCGTCAAAAACCATGGCAATATTACGATATCTCAACAATGCGTGGATGGATCTAAATAAATCTAAATACATTCGAAAGAAAAAAATAACATTACATCCCAAAAATGTAGTCTGATTTGTTATAACTCAACGCGTTTGCGCGTGAAGTCGATTTAGAGTTTGAATATAACGGTTTTCAGGCCACCTTACTGTATAGACACCTCGGCATAGTTTAAAAACTTCTTTTTTATACTTGGCGTCAAGACGCTGCCGCGTCTCTTGATACACATTCCGCTAAAAAATTAATTTAGAAATAAGGAATAGCCAAATAATTATTTTACTGTACTTAAGTTGATTGATTATTTATTTAAAAGTTGATTATTAATTATCAATGAACAATATTAACACAACATACATTTCAATGTCAATTATTTATAACTAAGGCAGTTCTATACATCATCATACTAATCCCTGCTTATGTTAAACCTATTAGTTTGGTAAGTGTTTAGAATCATTATTTTCTTGGAAAATAATAATCCGGAACACTTCACTCGCGCGGTCGCGATCGAAATAATATTAATATTTTATTATCTGTCTATATATATATATAAATGAATCCCTATTTCTCTTGGTCACGCCATAACTTCAGAACGACTTTACCGATTTCATTCATCTTTGTTTTTTAAGTTTTCTAATACTTCGTAGAAGGTTCTTACGGGAGAAAAATTAAGGAAATTGCGCAGAAAATTGGAAAATTTCAGAAAACTTAACGACTATTTAACCTTCGCGCGTTTGACAGTTCGCGTGAAGCAAATGTGATTTAATAGATGCATCGGTCGGCATCTATCGATCAAAACATTCATTGTGTAAACGATAAATTCAAATTCAAACATTCGCGCCTATGAGACTACCAACTTACAGGCTACACAGAGGTAATTCTATGGCAGAGAGAAGTATTCTGTGATGTAGATAGAATGACGCCAGCAGCAGTAGTGGTAGAGTACATTAGATGTTAATAAAAGTAACAGGCCGCGCGTTTGACGGTTCGCGCGAAGCAAATGTGAAATGTGTAGATGCATCGGTCGGCTTCTATCGATCAAAAAATTCATTTATTCATTTCCCAGTGCACAGTCCATTCGATCTGAACGTTTATCCAGTTTTGAGTTTGTTGAGTGAGTTTTTTGAGAAGTGTTTGTTCATCTCAGTTAGTTCACCGCAATCAGGCCTTATATTAAAAGTTTAATTTAATATCGATTTTTGGTAAGTTTTGATAGACTAACACGTGGTATACATGCTTATACAGAAACACTAAGGAAGTCAATTTTTTATTTTCAGTTGCAATAAACACTATGTTTTTGAAATAATTTCTTTTTAAATTATTTATTTCAGTTCGCATTGAATATCCATAGCTCAGACAGGACAATGTCTGTCGGGTCAGCTAGTGTACTAATATTTTTCGAAAATGTTTCCTCGTGGAAAGGTCAAAAAAACGATCACGGCAACTCACGGGTTTCCCGGCGCGCTGGATTTACGGAATCCACTTCCGACAGCAATGTTATAATCGACAAAAAGAATAGAAACACGTAACTTTTGGGTTAGTGCCGATATATAAATTACACAAAATGACGCCCATCACGAATCTCGAAACGGCCGTATGACTTGGCGTCCGAGTCAAAATTCTCCTTGTTATTTTCGTTGTGAAGATAAAAGTCAATCCGTTAATGACTTGTTATATTCAAGCTGATATTGTTCGCCATGTATCTATAAGTTATATTCTAATATTCATAACAATATATTGTTATAGTTTTGTGTCTTCGGGCCGACGCTGTTGATTACTAGTGGCCAGACTGATCGGACGGTAATATACCGGCGGTGTCCCAACCAAAAAGAAGAAGATATAGTTTTGCAGAATGGCTATTGTAACAGTTCGACAGGTCTTATTTACTTCTCGATACTTTTCGTATTAAAGTTATCAAAAGTTATGTGCATAGATTCCTAAGCGACAGCTGGCTACACTGATGTAAATGGAGCGGGGTTGAAATTTCGAACCGTGAAAGCTCCGAAGGTGTAAAACTCCGAAATTATGTGCGAGGATCCTAAAACTTTTGGAAATTCTAAAATTCAACATTTTAAAAACAGAAATGTCATTGCCAAGAACAGTTATACACCAAGGTTTAAATGACAAGAATAATTACGGGACCGACTGAAAAAGTACCGAACATCGAAACCCAACCACATAAAAAAACCTCATTTTCATAATTAGAAAGCGTAGAGTTTCGAAAAATTGTGGTTTCGGAAAACCGAGTCCCTGAACGGTTAAGTTTTAAACGGAAAAAGGTTCAGAAAAAAATAATATTGAAGTCAAATATATTAGAATTTGTATGTCCAGAAAGGTTAAAGACACGGTAGTTTATAAATCCGACAAAGCAAAACTTCGCAAGAGCAAAATTCCGAAAGAATTGGACTCCGTGCGTTCGTAAAAAAGGTCCATAGACATAACACCGGCGGGGCTGCCATTGAAACGCTCGAATTGGAAATTTACGGAACCCTTCTGAACTTTAATTTTTGGAATACTGCATCGTCGAGGCTGTGATTTTCGGAGTCTGAAACCTTCGTGAACCTGATAAATCTTTTCTGCAATTTTATTATACTTGAACTTTCAAATAGTTTGTTATTCGTTAATCTAATTTTCGAAACTTTGTGGATCTCTAAACATCCGTTTTTCGGAATTTTTCAAACAGGAATACTGACCGTTCGATAAATTGTTTTGTCTTCCGCGTACTGTTTCCAAAAAGTATTTACTATATGATATTAAATGTGTATCATTTTTTTATCGCTATTCATACCGTTCGATGTTATTAACCGTTATTTATGTACATTTTCGTCGGAATAAACTATACGGAGACCTGTACTTCGTAATATTGAAATTCGGAGTTTTACACCGTCGCGTCGGAGCAGTTCGGAATTTCAACCCCGCCAGGATGTAAATATGGTAACGAAGCATTTTTTGATGAAATGCAATCTGAAGAATTTAGTTGGATATGTGTTTATAAACACAATGTATCTTAATGTCAGATCCAGACTGCTTACACAAAATTTTTCGAGTTCAATACTGGGTGGGAATCATTTTTACATTCCTCACGGAAAACCGCTTATGATCATTCACGTTGTGATAATAATTTTTTTTCTGTACACCGGCGAGAACATCAATATTTGACTTTAAACATAATATCTATTTATAAACGATAGTTGGTTTTTATCTCAATTCGGTGATCAAGGCACTACTGAACAGTAACGCTCATTCGTCGCTGGTTAATTGTGTGACCGTTGTTACAACTCATCGATTATTACTCCATCGGCGGGCTCTATTTACGTTCCAGGGAAAATTAATAATATAAAGGAATGACAGGTCGGCGAGAGGCTACGCGGTGAGCGAGAGGAGTACGTGCGAGTAATCGGCGCTAATTTCAAATATCGATCAGTTTGACCGAGACTCGCGTGATATACTCGCGTGATATACTCGTACGTTGGTATACGCAGGGGGGTGAAGCCCCCCTAGTATAGATATATATATACTAGGGGGGCTCCGCCCCCCTGCGCGATTCGCGCGCCAACCCCCCCTTGGGCCATTCCATTGAGCGTACTGCCCTCCCCCCTCTTGGGTTTGAGGGGGGGGGGGCGGTGAAGGGAATGACCGCCTCAACTCTTGTACACGGCGGCGGCGGCGATATATTTATATAATATAACGAGACATATCTCTATATTATATAAATATATCGCCGCCGTCGCCGCCGTCTACAGGGGGTAGTTGAGTAGGGGGTGTCCAAAATTGAGGTCAGGGGTGTCCAAAATTGCGGGGCCGGGGTTTGGCGGGCGATGCGCGCAGGGGGGCAGAGCCCTCTAGTATCTCTCTATATTATATAAATATATCGCCGCCGCCGCCGTGTACAAGAGTTCAGGACCGAAGATGGCCGGCGATGACCGAAGGTGACCGAAGATGACCGAAGATAACCGAAGATGACCGACGATGACCGAAGATGACCGAAAATTACCGAAAATGACCGCAAATGCAGGGGTGCATGAGCGGTCATTTTCGGACGGGGGGTTGGCATGCCCCCGTTCATATATACTAGGGAAGCCCCCTAGTAAATATATATATATACTAGGCGGGAAGCGTGCAGGGGCCCCCCTGCACGCTTCGCGCGCCACCCACCCCCCACAATTTTGGACACACCTGACCTCGATTTTGGACACCCCTGACCTCGACTTTGGACATCCCTGACCTCAATTTTCGACACCCCCTACTCAACTCTTGTACCCGGCGGCGGCGGCGGCGGCGGCAGCGAAATATTTATATAATATAGAGAGATATACTAGGGGGGCTTCACACCCCTGCGCGCTGCGCGCGCAAACCCCCCCCCCCCCCGTTCGTTCTCACCGCGGGCTCCCCCCCTTAACTCTTGTACACGGTGGCGGCGGCGGCGGCGGCGGTGAAATATTTATATAATATAGAGAGATATATATTCATCGATTTATAACCGTGACGCGCCGAATCCAGCGACGTGGACGACTCTGTAACGGTATGATTATTTAAATAGAATACAGGTATATAGAAAGGTGAGCATACATGACTTGGACATGGAAGAAGAAAATTCACAAACAATCGAAAATCGCCCTTCCTGTTCCAAACAAAGAAAATTGTTTTAAATCTATCATCGACGTTTAAAATTTAGCAAGTACAATTTTTGTATTATTATGATGCGACCCTAATTTGTAAATCGCGACTCAAATCGCGCAAATGATAATGAGTATGAATAAATGAATAAATTTTCATGTCTTTTTCAAATAAGTCATCAAAATGTTTTTATTGCGCAAACTTTCCTCCTATCGCCCATATCCCTCCTTTTCATGATAAATGTTATTCTTACCGTCTCCATTATAAAATTGTTCGATTATACTTTTTTGTTTGCATGGCAGAGTAACGTATTACCACTCATCGCTGATTTTCTTTACCTGACGGCAACTTTCATTGCTCTAGAACTCAGCAACTATTGATTTTACAAAAAAAAGTTTTATTCAAAAATGGTAGAAAAAGTCATGCTCTACAACATTGATTACGATATTTTTTTTCGTATTTTCAAAAATTATCGACATGTTTTCTAAAAACAAAAATTTGATTTTTGTAACCAACTATATCTCGGAAAATATTAACAATACAGAAAAAAGTTTCAATTGAAAAAGATGGGAAATGCTATCTTCTATAAAAAACGACTCCACTATTTTTAACGTATAACTCACCGTTTCCGAGATATTTGCACAAAGGCGGTTTTCAAGATGGCGGCTAACGCTCGCGGTTTCGGACGACAGAAACTTGGTTTAATACTTAGGGGCCACCCTCTGACATAATCCAATCGAAAAATCAATTAGTGGGATTTTATGCAGAGAGAATGTCTAAAAATCTTGGACTATCTAATCCCGTCGAGAATGACCGCAAATGCACTCCTACATTTGCGGTCATTTTCAGCGGGGTCAGCTTCGGCAAATAGGGTAGGGTCGCCCCGTTTGATGAAACGGACCGTTTCCACCTTATGGTAAATGGAAAACGGCCAGCTTCACCAAACGGGGTGACCCTAATCCGCTTGATGAAGCTGACCTCCTCAACTCTTGTAGATGGCGGCGACGGCGGCGATATATTTCACTATATTATATAAACTAGGGGGGCCGCGCCCCCCCGCGTCCCCCGCCCACCGTGGGGGCCCTTCCATTTAGTACCGTACCACCCCCGGGGGCGCTACTCCATTCAGCGTGCCGCCCCCCGGGTTTGTTGGGTTTTGTTTGATTTTGTTGTGTTTTGTTTAGTTTTGTTGGGATCCGTCAACTCTTGTGTACGGGGGCGGCGGCGAAATATTTATATAATATAGAGAGATATCTGACTTTGATGCATACATTATTTTATACAAAAAGAAAGAAATGCCATAGGAATTTACCATTCACAATGGAACTGAAAGATATTATTACCGTTCAGTTTCTATGGAGAAAAACTGCCATCGGTGTTTGCCATTGACTTTCCATGCAGCTTGCTGTCATTAAAAATGTTCTCTTCACTTTGCCATACAATTCACATTGGAAACCTTTGTAATTGACTGCCAATGACAAATTTTACTAAGGGGTATTCTTACAATCCATGTGTCGTTACAACAAAAGGTTCGTTTTCTAATCGTATATCTGCTAAAGTAGCAACTCGCTATGTACATACAGCAAGCGTATTGTACGACAACAAACAACAATTGCTATTGTAAAAAATTACGCACTTGTCGAAATTTTGCAAATGTGACAAATGATTTGCTATCGCTACCTAGAAATTTCGGACTAAAAATATTCCCTACAAATTTTCTAGAGGAAATCTAACGACGATGCGTGATTATTGGCTGGGGCCAGTTACTTGATAAGGCAAGCCCTCATTACTTTATCTTGCTTACAAAGCAAGATGAAGTAATGAGGGAGCAATGTGCAAGATGAGGCCCAAAAAGAGAGCTCCTGATGCAAGAAATGCACGGGTATCCGATACATCGGGCAGGGATTTATCAAATAGCCCATGTCATTTGTTAATGGAATGAGTGAAGGCGAGACGCAGACTCATTCCATTAACACTCTCTCTTTCAGTCTCACACGATCCCTATAACGTCATCTTTGTCGCTCTCTAGCGATCTTCGTGCGTGATTAGCGAAGCCTTACCACGATGCTATGCGATTATAAATAAAAGATTTCGATAACCTATCTCGCGATACAAAATGCGTATGGTGCTTGAAATTAAATTTCCTGCTGGAAACGTGCTTTGAATACGAAATGTGCTGCGCCTTAAAGACGTTCCGCTCGAATATATAAGAAGTGGCAGTGACTTGAAATTTTAACGACACATTTGTAAACATATATCGAGTACTCGTACAAAATTTTAATAACATTAACAATTTACTTTCCGAGATAAAAAATCCCAAATATACCCAGAAAATGCACAGGGTCTCATGGATCCCTTAAAAAATTTGCCATTGGCAGTCAATGGCAAAGGCTGATTACCATACACTTCCGATGGGAATTGTGTGGCAAAGTCAAGGAAAAAATTTTAATGGCAGCAAGCTGAATGGACCGTCAATGGCAAACTCGAATGGCAATTTCTTTCTATACAAACTGAATGGTAAATTCGTATGTCATTGCTTCCTGTTTTTATAATTTCTATTTATATAACTTATAACATTATCATCTCTTCTTATAATATTGCTATTACTTTACTTAGATTTAAAAAAATAGCTATAAATGCTGCAAGGACATAATATATATTTGAGGCATTCTTCATAAACTTATATAGCCGTAATTTTTTTCACAAACTTCTCAGATAGTTTCTATTATTTTCTAGTTTTTACTTGATTATAGTTTGTGTGTATTATTTGTGGTTTATTAGCAAACTTTGCCATTCATGGCCATTAAGATCTTCCATTGAATTTCCATTGCTTCCGATGCAGTGGCAATTGAAGGCACTTTTGCCAACGATAAAAACTCCATTCAAAATTGCATTGGTACTGCCATTGCTGGTGCCTATGGGAAATCGAAAAGTACAAACTCCAGAGAAAATCCCATTGTATTGTCATTGGTGTCTATGAGAAATTGAATGGTAAAATTTTGCCATTCGCAAAACTGCCTTGACATTTTTCCCAATGACAAAAATTCCAGAGAAACCGCCAGTGGCATTGCCATTGCCCGTGTCTATGTGTATGGTAATTTACCATTCATTTCCCATAGGCACCAGCAATGGCAATACCAATGGGATTTTGAATGGAGTTTTTACCCTTGACAAAACTGCCTTCAATTGCTATTATGTCTGAAGCAATGGAAGTCAATGGCATTTCTTAATGCCATTGAATGCCTTAAGGGTTAACCACTATACCATGTATGGGAACGTTCCATATTGGTATGAAAAAACGTGGTGGTTGGTTAAACGTTCAGGATAGCGTAGACTGATCTATTACAGAGACCTACCAAAAAAATGAATAAAATTTGCCGCGCCTGTGTATTATAATCAAATTTTTTATCGCCAAAAATGATTGAATCTAGCGAGTGGAGGGTCGGCAGAGAGTGCAGCTCACCACAGGCGCCATACTGCAGTGCCGTTTAAGATAGGTCCAGCGATTGTAGTACAGTAAATGTTTACCGTCGTCGCATTCTGCGGCACGTTCCGTCATTGTAACTACAAATGAACACATTTGTAGTTACAATGACGGAACGTGACGCAGAATGCGACGAACCCCCACTGTACTACAATCGCATTCCGTCATTGTAACTACAAATAAATGCGTATCTCTACAGTCAGTGATTATGTAATTGGTCGAGGCCAACGGTTAATGGTTAGGGGTCGATAGTTATTGGCCGAACGGTCAATGGTTTGTGGTCAATATTTAATGGTCAAAAGTCAGAATTCAAGAGACGTGGCAGCGTTTTGGCGCTAAGTAATTAAAGAAAAGTTTTTAAGTACCCCTGCCACCTGTCTCATACGTTGAGATGGCCTAGTAAACATAATATTCAAACTTCTAATCGACCGCACGCGCAAACGCAGCGAGTAATAGAATAAACTGATGACACCTTTGTAATATGTTGTTATTTTTATGTTTCAAATCATCTGGATTCTTTTAGATCCACCTACTCATTCTTGAGACATCGCAATATGCTATGATTTTTCACGCAACTGTAAGAGTACTTCTGCATCGATGGATTGCATACAAAGTGGCGGTAAGCTTCCATCTTCACCAAACGCATATACCCCAAAGCCATATTCCCCAAATCCATGTTCCCCAAAATGCATATCCCCCAAATGCGTAATAGCCAAAAGCATATGCCCCAAATACAAATACTGAAAAGGATATCCCCCAAATGCATAGAACTCAAAAGCATATCCTCCAAATGCATATAACCCAAAAGGATATCCACCAACTGTATATTCCCCAAAATACATATCTCACAAATGCGTATTCCGCAAAATGGATATGGGGCATCCCATGCCAACTGGCACAACTTTGGGACCAACCTAACTAATTTTTATCCTCATTTTTTTATATTGTTTTTAATACTAATAGACCATCTGTGATTTTGTTCAGACTTTTTTTCTATCCGTTCTCACATTATAAATCACTAGAATCGGTTTCCACGCTTCGCGCGCTGCTTTGTAGGTTAAGTTCGTCATCTATAACGACGCGATCAGAAGTTTGCACCGAACTACGAGCATGACATCGGCATGTGTGCTCAGTACAGCATAGCTTATATATCCCCCTTTATAGAAAATTGATATATTATTATTCTTTTTTTTCCAACGTATACCCTTTCTGGTTTTTATGTGTGGCCCTTCCCAATCCCATTTCATCCATTTCCACCCCTATCACTCCCTACTCGCACTTCGCTAAGCTAACCTAACTTCCATTGCGCCCGCAGACGTCTTAGCTACATAGTATCCTTTTGCCATGGATACAGGGAAACTACGGAAAACCTGTGTCGATACAGACGGGTTTCTTTTAACTGATTGTAAATTTCAGTTGTATTTACTACATCAGAAACTCAATAAAACTGCCTCCCGATCAACAGTCGGTGCGCCGGTCAGTGCTCCGCTAAACGGTCACCCATCCAAGTAGTGGCCACGTCCAACACTACTTAACTTGGGTGATCGCCAGAGCTGTGTACCGACTGCGTTTCCACTGTTGTCGGTAGAAAATCGATATATTGTATATGTATATCACTTATGTCCGAGCCAAGCTCGGTTTCTCGTCAATACGACCCGGTGCAGTCTCGTGTTGTGCGTACACGCTCTCCCTGGCTCTCCGTGAGCCCGTGTCAGCGGCCGCTCGGTGAAAAAGAGAAAGAAAAGGGAGAGCAAGAAAGAATTTGCGGAGGGGCGGAGTTGAACTTCCGAACCGTGAAAGCTCCGACGGTGTAAAACTCCGAATTTCAATATCACGAACTACAGGTCTCTGTATAGTTTATATGACGGTTTTCAGGTGACCTTACTGTATAGAGTCATCGGCACAGTTTAAAAACTGTTCTGTAATACTTGGTGCCAAGATGCTGCCGCGTCTCTTGATTCCGACGAAAGTGTACATAATTGACTGTAAATAACATCGAACGGTATAAATAGCGATAAAAGAATGATACACATTTAATATCATATAGTCAATATTTTTTGGAAACGGTGCGCGGAAAACAAAAGTATTTATCGAACGATCAGTAGTACCATCTGAAAAATTCCGAACAACGCATGTTTAGAGATCCACAAAGTTTCGAAAATTAGATTAACGAACAACAAACTATCGGCAAGTTCAGCTTACGCTTTTGGCAAAATCTGAAACCGTCATCGGATGAATTTTTGAGGACGCTTTTTTCGTACGCTCCCCACTAGAGATCGGACTCCTTTACTCTGGTCTCCATGCGTATCGGTATAGACGTGGAGGATTCTAACCTCTCTAACTTGCTATTTCCTCTACAACGTTTTAATAAATGAAAAATCGCCCAGGTTAATGATTTAAAATTGTTTGCTAAGCATTTTCAATTATCTTTCTGTGCTCTTTTTACCTTATTCCTCGCGCGACAAACTCAGCAGCATTTTTGGTAAGGTTAACGTTGGGCTTTTGGAAGCATCAGCTGTTACATCTCAAACTCATCATTTATGACGTGAAAATCAATTTTGCGGCAGTGTGGCGTTCAATTTACACGGTGACATAGGATTTTTTGATTTTTTACTTTATCTATTGTATTTAATTAATCGAGTGTGAGTTGATTTAACAATTAATAAAATTGAAGAAAAGATTTATCAAGTTCACGAAGTTTTCCGAAAATCACAGTCTTGACAATGCAGTATTCCGAAAATTGAAGTTTGAAAGGGTTAAGATTCCAAAAATTTTCATTCCGACCGTTTAGATGGCAGCACCGCTGGTGTTACATCTATGAAACTTTTTCACGAGCGCGAATTGTTTCGAAGTTTTGCTATTTCGGAGTTGTGCTCTGTCGGATTTATACACTACCATGTTTTTAACCCTTTCTGGACATACAAATTCTAATATATTTGACTTCGATATTCTTTTTTTTTGAACCTTTTCCCGTATAAAACTTGACCGTTTTTAACTTTACCATGAGGAACTCGGTTTTCCAAAACCACAATTTTTCGGAACTCTACGCCTTCTAATTATGAAAATAAAGATTTTTTATGTAGTTGGGTTTTGATGTTTAATACTTTTTCAATCGGTCTCGTAATTATTCTTGTCATTTATTCCTTGGTGTATAACTATTCTTGGCAATGACATTTCTGTTTTAAAAATGTTGGATTTTAGAATTTCCAAAACTTTTAGGATCCTCGCACATAAATTCGGAGTTTTACACCTTCGGAGCTTCTGCAGTTTGGAATTTTATCCCCGCCCCCTCGCGGAACTGTCAGCTGACGGTTATTTATCCCACCAAGTCTCGCGAGTGTGTAATTTCATTTATTAACTCAAAGAATCATCGCGTACTAAATTTGAAAGTGACAATGTACATAATAATTATAAAGGCGTAGTCAACAAAGTCAAGTCTCAAAAAAAGTACAAAGTTAAAAAGTCTAGACATTTTTTTTAATTTCTTAAGATAGTGCGGTGGTGAACACGAGATTTTAATAACATACTTTTAAAAATGTCTGAAATAGTTAGAAAATAATATTTAGAAAAAACGTCTGGATGTAAATATGTGTATGTGTCTGGTCAGTTCAAAAGTCAATGTTCATTTTGCGAGAACGACTCAATCGATCTCGCTCCAATTTTGTATACATATTCAGCATCAAACCCCTTTTGTTTATTGTCATTCTCGAAAACATTTATAACGGGTGTCAAGCTTTGGACGACTTTGACCCGTCAAAAAATGTTTATACTGAATTATTGTTTTTTCTGTGAACAGAACATTACTCAAGTACGGTTGGTATTGAATTTGGCCAAAATCGGGGAAAACGTGTGGTTGTTATAAATTTCGAATATTCCGTAAAATGACGGTGATCATTCTAACTTTGTTTTGTTTTGCTTTGTTTTCTTGAAAAATTTCCTTTTTTTAAACTTCAATGTCAATGTGTTCGAAATATATTAAACCGTCGGAATAATACATTTACGAAAAAGTCCACATGGCTGCATGCGTTTGTGTGCGATGAGATTGAACAAAACAAACTTTTATAACTTTTTAACGGTTCAATCAAACAAGTACAAATTTTGCACACTAATGAAGCTGCCAGCCACCTTTGCCCGATACAATTTTCGTTACATTTGAACTGCCCGTTCGGATTTTACACACATTTGATTATTCTCAAAAATGTCTGTTAAAAACATACTCCAGTAATTTGTTAACCATCAGGCAAAATTTCATATAGAAATTGATTATTATTAAATACTGTTTGCTATTCAATTTGGCGAAAATCAATCAAGGTGTTTTAAATTCCACGAATTGTTTATTTTCTGAATAGGCATTTGTTAAGGCTCGTACAATTTTTCGGTTATACGGTCTAAACTTTCCGCATACATTCGTCATCATAGAAGGATATTTGGTATTGAATTTAAAGGAAATCGATACAAGTTTTCTATAGTTATGGAATCTTTAATTTCTTTTAAATTTAGAGTTAATCCGTGGGTAGGTTTAGATTTTATGAAATTTCGAATTGTTCGAATTAAAAAAAGTCCGTGTTTGTTGAAATCGAAGGCGGGAAATCCTTGTAAATTAAAAACGTGCGTATTGCTCCCTCATTACTTTATCTCGCTTACGAAGCTTTTTCTATGTGGAAGTCAAATTTGGAAGACTAATTTGCTTATAGAGGGGGAATTGTGACCGAGATAAAATAACGAAGAAGCAATGTGCTACTTTTCGAAAAATTACTTTGACTCCTCTAACCTCTGTACATTTTTCAAGATATGTATTGTAAAATGTTTTTACATTAATACAGTATATTCAAAAAATGCTTCGGATTGAATTTATAGCTAATTAGTAGAAAAGTTAAACTTTTATAAAATTCTGAATTAAAAAAAAATTTCAAAGACCGTACGTGATCATTCTAATTTCCGCAATTTTGAAATATAGAAGTACATTTTTGTACACTAATAGAGCATCATCAAATTATATTTGGTATTGATTTGGGGCGAATCGGTGAAAAGGTTCAGATATGGTGAATTTTGAAACTTTATAATTTTTTTTAAGTCTAATTGTTGAAATTAAAGTCAGAATAAAGCGTGCACATCAGAAACGTGCGAATCGCTTCCTCACATTTTTATCTCTATAAAGCAGGGTTTCATGCTTAAGGGATAACACCACTCTAGCGGCAGAAAAACAGGCCTGACTTTGGCGATTTATTTTGGGAGTACGAAAGAAGGAATAGGATTTCTTTTCAGAGGGTTTATTTAACACATATTGAAGTATGAAGAAAAAAAATGTTATTATCATTTTGATACAAAATAGCGGTGACAGAGCCCATCTTAAAAATCGTCGTTTTTAAAATACCTTCACGGGAGGACGATTTTCTTGTAAAGTATAAGACCTGGAATAAAAAACTAATACATTTTATAATATATATAGTCAATGGAACTACGTAGGTGTTTTTTTTAATCAAAATTTGAATAAATGAATCGATTTTTTGCCAAAAAAGCAGTAAATTGTTTATCAAAAAATGTTTACATTAAATAAAAAACGGCTACGTAGTACGATAGAGAATGTAATTGTGAAGCTACTATCAAAATCTCAAATCGATCCATGCAACGGTGTTCAAGGAATACGTTCTCCCAGTTTGGAAACGACGTTCAAGATGGGCTCTGTCGCCGTCATTTTGTCACTAAATGATAATAAAAACATTCATTTTCATACTTGAATATGTATTAAACAAACCCTCTCAGAAAAAATCCTATTCCTTTTTTCATACTCCAAAAATAAAACGTCAAGATTATGCCGTGCTTATATATACATTATAAAATGTGTTGGTTTTTGTTTCAGGTCTTGTACTTTACGAGAAAACCATCCTCCAGTGAAAGTCTCTTAAAAAAGACAATTTTCAAGATGGACTCCGTCGCCGCCATTTTGTGTCGAAATAATAATAAAATTTTTTTTTCATACTTCCACATGTGTTAAATAAACCCTCTGAAAATAAATCCTATTCCTCTTTTCATACGCCCAAAATAAATCGTCAAAGTTACGCCTTTTTTCTGCCGCTAGAGTGGTGTTACCTCTTAAACGGATGTCGGTTTCGATCGAACGAATTTACAAAACTGAAGTAGCGCGACTCTACTTGAACACCATGGGAGTTTTACACGAAGTCAGTCGAGCACGATGGGAGTGAGACATGTGACTTGAGACACATGGGCCTTTAAAATCATACGGTTAAAACCTTGTTGTTCATTAATCTCATTTTCGGAACTTTGTGGATCTCTAAACATCAGATGTTGGAAATTTTTCAAACAGTACTACTGACCGTTCTATAAAACGTTTTGTCGTCTGCGTACTGTTTCCAAAAAGTATTTACTATTTGATATTAAATGTGTATCATTTTTTTATCGCTATTCATACCGTTCGATGCTACTTACAATCAATTATGTACACTTTAGTCGGAATAAACTATACGAAGACTTGTAGTGCGTAATATTGAAATTCGGAGTTTTACACCGTCGAAACTTCCACAGATCAGAATTTCAACCCTGCCTCGACGCGAATTCCTTTTTTACAGAATTTCACTCGGGCATAGCACAGCTATGCCTGGCTTGACTCAATAAAGACGTAAGATCGTTTTGTCCTTCTACGTTGTTGTCACACGGGCTAGGCCCCTTTCCGGCAGATCGTCTGCATTTCCAACCTCCAAATATCACTTTACCCACGTCTTAACAAATACTCCTATCTTCGGTATATATTTTGCAGCCGCTTTATACACTAGTTTCGGTCCTTCCCACGATTTACTAAAAACACCGCCTCGGATCGCTTCAGGAATTTTGCATTCATTGTGAAGATAACGCATTCACTGATATCGACAACATAATGTGCCGAAAAACTATATATTGCGCGAAAGAGCACGAAACAAAGATTCAAATTAATGAGGACAGATGGCGCTGGTTTCTTGATGAACAGACTGTACATCGCAGTATCAAGGCAGCGTTTTGACACCAAGTAATTAAAATAGAGCTTTTAAGTACGGTTGTATATCGTACCTCACAAAATATGTGCAGCAGCCAAACACATACGTCACTTATTATTTAAAACAAAGCTGCAAATTGCAATTCGCAACTTGCTTCCGCGAAATGTCACATAACGCTGAGAGCCTCCTAGAAAACGTAACCAAGAGCCAGATGCATTAAGTGTATATTTCGCAAGTGATCCACCTCTTCGAGCTTATATTGACACCCTCGAAAGTCCGTCTGTCGAGTTTTGCCATAACACTTAACATAAACTCGATGGAGAATTTAATTTTGCGTGACTATATAATCATACTTTATGCATTCTATAAATATTCGGAAATCAAACAAATAGTCCGACTATTTTTAATATAGGGATATGTTGATGGATAATTTTCATCGGTAGAAGGTATCACGAACAATGATTTTTTAAAGCGAATACAGTAATTATAATAATAATGTACCTTGGATTCAGATAATAACTTTCCGTCCGTCAACGACCCGCGACGTTTTGTTTTACAAATGCCAAATGTCAAAGACGAACTAAACGGGCTGAATGCTCGCGCGGAAATGCGTGGAAACGTTAGAAGCGCGCGGATTGCCAGGCGAACACGCGCGACAGAGAAGTCCGTCTCGCGACATCCCGATACGTTATCGTACTATTCGAGATTTTTTTGGGTGGGGGCAAATATCGAAAAGACCACTATTTGGAACGGCCGAAATGTGGATTTTTAAAATTAACGTACGTTCAAACTATAGAACGTCTCATCTTAAGAACGTACTCAAATCAGAAAAGAAATAATAAGAAAACAAAAACATCGAAATAAATTCATGTCGAAAAAAATACGAGTAAGAGCAAAATTACGATGGGCGAAATATGGAACCGACAAAAATGTTGAACACTTCACAAGTCGAGTCCACAAATTCCAGATTTACGGATATTCAGAAAGTTTACAATTTTGAATTCAGTAAAGCCGATAAATTAAAAATTGGAACGGTCAAAATAGCGAACGACATAAGCCAAACTGTCTAAATAGCGAAAGGGCAAAAAGCAGAACGGTCACAATTACGAACACTTATGGAAGAAGGCATTTTGTTCTGAATCACGCGCATAATAAAGATCGGCTCCGGTCACGCTGTTCCCTATTTTGACATTCTCAATTTTGATATTCAATATTTCGGTTCATTGGTTATTTGCGTTTCCACGTTTAAAACGTTTCAAATTTTTATGTTCAACATATTTGGTTTTGGTATATTAGGCGTTCTAAATATTAACTACTGACTATTTTTTGATTCGCAAATATCAACGTTCCACATCGTTCAAATCAATTTTTTATACTTTCAAAGTACACACACTATCTGAACAAATTTCTCAAATAAATGAGCTTCCAAATTAATAACCTTTCTTAATAACATTTATTGAACTTCGTCATCTGTCAAGAAATTTAATTTCCGAATAACTTCATTCTCGTTATGCTATGTTTCAAATTTTTTTATTTCAAATTATCTGCCGATCAAAATAGTGGTCATTCCGATATTCGACCCCCACCCATGTTTTTCATGAATTCCTCGATAATTTTGACGACGAAGTAATTCAGCCTTCGCAAAAATTCTTTCCAACGAATTGAAAAATTAGGTGATCCATTTTCGTTGAATTCTCAACATATTCGTATTGCTTCCTCGATGAGGTAGTTTTTGGTTGTAAAAGAATTAGAGATTCGTATGTCTGTATGTTAAAAATATTGATGTGTTGAGTATTCAGTCATGAAAATATTGAAAAAAGCTGCAAGTGGTAACTTGCAAGTTGCTTCCTCGAAATTTCACACAATGCTCAAAGCTTCCTCTACCTTCTTCAATATTGACTTCCTGATAGAGGATGCTTTATGTTCATAGGAATGAACAAAAAAACGTGTCATTAATGTCAAGGGATATATGTGTTATTTACTATACCTACGGGTTGTTTGGGTTGTTTTTGGTTTGTTTTGGGGCTGGTGTGTGGGGGGATGCACGGGGGCGCAGCCCCCCGCTCATAGGTATACTTTTTACCATACACTAGTACAAGTATATCATGTTTGATTTATGAAACTTGTTTTGTTAATAATTTTTTAACAAATAATGAGCGACGGAAGAACTTTTTGTATATTACTCA
Source organism: Oxytorus armatus (assembly GCA_958009045.1). Classification (NCBI taxonomy): domain Eukaryota; kingdom Metazoa; phylum Arthropoda; class Insecta; order Hymenoptera; family Ichneumonidae; genus Oxytorus; species Oxytorus armatus. The sequence goes on along the minus strand of OY253747.1, from coordinate 4,348,678 downwards.
GGGCGGTATTCTTAACAACACATGTGAAGGACAAAATGATTGGGACTGACTGGTATAAGGAAAATAGCTATATCAATTATTAAGTTTATTTGTTAATAACTTTTTAATAAGTAACGACCCCCAATTTTGTCAGAGGAAAAAGTTTTTTCTCGTGCAAAAACGCGTTGAACGGGCCTATTCCGAAGGTCATCGGACGTGGGTCCCCTGAACCCGATATTTACTCGGTATAGAAAGATATTTTCTGGTATAGTTGTTCGCCGGAAGAGCTGAATTTGTGTTTTCTTGCACAAATACAAAAATACGTCAACGTTAATTCTATTTTCGCTATAAAATAGCATAATTTTCATTCCAATCGATTCGTAAGTTTTCAATGTGGGGTGCACGAAGTAGATGTTCAAGGGTGTTTCGACCCCTTAAAATATATATATATTTTTCACTGTCTGGTGAGTTCTTCATTCCTTCGCATAAGAAACATTTTAATTTTTGTTTCATCAAATTCAATGCACTGCTTGTATGTGAAACTGCAAAATCGGTCCTTGATCTATGTAACTTTAGGGGGTGGTTTCACCCCTTGAAACCGTTTTTTCCGCAGATGAAAAAAAATACAATAGCAATAGGAAATAGCAAGTTAGAGAGGTTAGAATCCTCCACGTCTATACCGATACGCATGGAGACTAGAGTAAAGGAGTCCGATCTCTAGTGGGGAGCGTACGAAAAAAGCGTCCTCAAAAATTCATCCGATGACGGTTTCAGATTTTGCCAAAAGCGTAAGCTGAACTTGCCGATAGTTTGTTGTTCGTTAAACTAATTTTCGAAACTTTGTGGATCTCTATCAAGTTGAAAAATTAGAAGAAGCATGGTGGAAGTTTCGGTAAGCTTCCATTTTCACCAAACGCATATACCCCAAAGTCATATTCCCCAAATGCATATTCCCCAAAAGCATATCCCCCAAATACATATTCCCCAAAATACATATGTCACAAATGCGTATTCCGCAAAATGGATATGGGGCATTCCATGCCAGCGGACACAACTTTGGGACCGACCTATTTTGATTTTTTCCCTGATTGTTTTATATACGGAAGAGACCATCTGTGGTTTTGTTCAGTTTTTTTTTCTATCCGTTCTCATTTTATCAATTACGAGAATCGGTGCCCGCACTTCGAAATATTTCGCTGCTTCGCAGGTTACGTTCGTCGTCTACGATCGTGCGATCAGAAGTTTGAACCGATCTCGGAGCATGACATCATTAGCCAATCATAATAATGAGTTACTTTTATGAAGTTAGATTTTGTATTAAACCGCGTAAGTATACAATGACCCCTATAAAAAATACATGTCGCGAAATATTTGAAAGCGCGTTATATTTCTGACAGTCGGGCAACCCGTTATTATGATTGCCTATTGATGTCATGCTCGGATGTCGATGCAAACTTCTGATCTCACGGTCGTAGACGATGAACTTAACCTAAAAAGCAGCGCGCGAAGCACGGACACCGATTCTAGTAATTTATAAAATGAGAACGGAGAACAAAAAAATCTGAACAAAACCACAGATGATCTCTTAAGTATTACAAACAATATAAAAAAATCAGAGAAAAAATCGAAATAGGTCGGTCCCGAAGTTGTGCCAGTTGGCATGGAATGTCCCATGTCCAGCTCTTCCCACAGAGCTCGAAGCTTTTTCTATAAGGAATTATATATTTTTCAGGGCTGACGTTCTCAAGGAGGAAGCATTGAACTTTGTGTGACATTCTAAGGAAGCAACTGTCAAGTTTTATCTTGTAGCTTTTTTCCCTATGAATGTATTGCGAATGCTAAATTTTTCGATCAATTTAAAATTTCTTAAACGCATAACCGTTTCGCCGATTTTCGCGAAATTCGACCTTAATCATCCTTCAATGATATTGTATCTGTTTACAAAATGTTACGCCAAAAATGTCAACAAAGACTGGCAATTCACAAACCCACTTGAACACGTAAATACGAGCGACACATAACGTGCATTTTGGAAATCGAATAATTTTGTAATTAATATATAATGGTATATACAAAATGTTGCCCCGAAATCGAACAAATGCAGTACAAACTGCTCGAGCTAAAGTCAACAAACACCAATAGCGATTTTACCAAAAATCCAAAATTCTATAACTTTAGCACGCCTCAATCGAAATTTCTCCAACTTCAATAGCCAATTGTATTTTATCATATTCTATTTATGTAAAAAGTTTCAGGCCGGTATCTTGAAAATTGTAGAAGTTATGTTCTTAACACACTTTTTGGAAAATGGTAAAAATCTTATAAAATCAAAAATAATCTGTGAATTGTCACAAAAACATTACATCCGGACTTTTTTGCAATTTAATTTTTCGATGTTTTGGAACGTTTCAAACCCATTAGCCTTAAGGGGTAACACCACTCTAGCGGCAGAAAAAAAGATCTAACTTTGATGATTTATTTTGGGAGCATAGAAAAAGCAATAGGATTTCTTTTCAGAGAGTTTATTTAAGGACTTACATACGTCCAGCGGTACCGAAAACGTACCAAAAGAAAAACGGTTTTTAGGAGGGATAGAAATAGAAATTGATAAAAAAATTCTTACACATTGTTTATTACTGTGTTACGTTTGTAAAAAAATTTATTTCAATTTTTTTTTTTTTAAATTACAACATGAAAAATCACATTTTTTGAAGCACTGTACAAAAAAAGTTGCTCCACGGTCGGCAGTATTTCTTCCTCAAATGTTGACGGATCTGCAAAATGTAAAGAAATTCTTGTAAAATAAGGTAGTAGTTATAGTCTGTCGAGCCGGATTTTTGAAATTCGAAAAATTAAACAATTTACGGTAATTTAAAAAAAATGTTAACTTTGTGTCAAAAAAGTCACACTTTAATTGTTTTTATAAAATTTTCTAACTATAATTTTAAAAATCCGGCTTGACAGACTATAGAAAAAACAATTCCGAATATTAAAAAAAAAAATCATCAAAAAATATAAAAAACCGTACGAGTTATCATGCCGACCGTGTCAGAAAAAGTAGTTTTGAGAAAAACGCGTTTAAAGTTTCAAGCGCGTTTCGCTCGAAGTCGCGCGCGGCTGGAGCAAGAACTTTATGAATTTTTTAAATTTATTTAGTTAACTTACGTCTAATCTCCCATTCCAGCTTCATATTGTACGCCTTCCTTGTCAGTAAAAAATTGTTGTTGTTTATTTTTTTCTAATCGACGAATTGTTCTGGCCTCTTTTGTTGCTTTGGTAGCGTTGATTCGAGCGTGTTTCACATTATCAGGCAGTCACATTATCTACAATAACTTTTGAACTATGGGGAATTTTTACAATCAGCTTACACAGAAATACGCCTAAGACTATAAGGAATAATAATCTGTAAACAAAAAAAAATCGATTTTTTGAAAATTCTCGACGTATGTAAGGCCTTAACACATATTGGAGTATGAGAAAAAAAAATTTATTATCATTTTGATGCAAAGTGGCGGCGACAGAGCCCATCTTGAAAATCGTCTTTTTCAAATTGGGAGGACGTATTACTTGAACACCGTTGCATGGATAAATTCGAAATTTTGATAGCAGCTTCACAATTACATTCTATATCGGACCACGTAGCCGTTTATTGATTTAAATGTAAACTTTTTTATTATAGGCAATTTACTCCTTTTTTTGGCGAAAAGTCGATTCATTTTTTCAAAAATGCACCGTTTCTACAAAATTTGATTAAAAAAAAAACCCTATGTAGTCCCATAGCCAATAGTATATAGATTATAAAATTTTCTGGTTTCTTGTTCCCGGTCTTACGAGAAAACCGTCCTTCCGTGAAGGTGTTTTAAAAAAAGACGATTTTGAAAATGGGCTCTGTTGCCGCCATTTTGTATCAAATAGAAATTTTTTTTCATACTTCAATATGCGTTAAATAAACTCTCTGAAAAGAAATCCTATTACTTTTTTCATACTCCCAAAATAAATCGTCAAAGTTAGGCCTTTCTTCCGGTAGCGTGGTGTTACCGCTTAAAGAGTCAATTTTTTTTTTTTTTAACAAAGCTTTGTCTATGTGGCAGCAAAAATCACGACAATGAAGCTATCTTGACAAGGAATCAAAGGGGATCGAAACCCGATGAGAATTGCGCGCGCACGACTATCAGCAACTCTGAAAGTTGGCATTGTACAGGAAAAGTGTATATATTGCTTATGTGTAGAATCAGCATGTCAATGTCAGTGGGTCTGGGTCACCGTGTCCGTGTACAATACGGGTATATAGATGTATGCTGCCGCACTACATTCTGCTTGGGCACACTGATGGTGTCTACGATGGAAATCCATTATTAGAATTTTCTTCTAACGATCATTCACGAAGTAGAATTCTTTCGGGCATAAATCAAGTGGAGGACTTGGCTTCAATTCCTCTTTGAATCGTTGGCCTCTTTAATGCCCTTAACCGGGAAACGTTCGCCTATAGTGTGATTTTTTATGACCCACATGTTATTCATTCTGAAGTAGGAACTCAATTGGTACAAATTATTACAACGCACAGGACTGCAAGACAATTGGAACGGAGAGCTAATGTTGTATATTATAAAAAATTAATTTACCGACAGCTTCTGTTTGGATTTTGTTCGGGGAATTTGAACTATGATTGTATTTGATTCTTCAACCCAAATCCACAATGTCAGAATTGTAAATTGTATTTCTGTTTAAGGTAGTAGTCTGGTAACTTAAGCCGATTTTCATGTCTTATTTGGAGGGCGTTTTTTTGTACGAAAATAAAGATGAACCGTTTTGGATATTAAGGATGTTTTTATTTACATATTAAAGATACAAAAAAAAATTTTGTAGAACAAATTTAATAGTTTATTATTATTATTATTATTGATCGAAGTTGGCACCTCGAAGTTGGCAGCCCGGGTCCTAACTTTTTTTTCTATCGAACCGATTTCTTTCAAATTTTAACAGGCTACTGTACACACTTATAGTTCTCGTCGAAACCACCGAGAAATTTTTTCACCTCTAACTTTTTATTTTACAACCCCTTCTTTGCTAAAGTCCTTTTATTTTAGCTAAGAAGGGGTTGTAAAATAAAAAGTTAGGGGTGAAAAAATTTCCCGGTCGTTCCGACGGGAACTATAAGTGTGTAGAGTAGCCTGTTGAAATTAACGATTCATTTTTATTTTCCTACAAAAAAACGCCCTACAAAAAAGACATGAAAATCGGCTTAACTTACCAGACTACTACCTTAAGTTGCATATGTTCGGAAATCGAACCCATTAATAATTCTGTAAACACAATTCTTATAACAAATACATCTGTATGTCCGTAGTTCACACATTGCCATTACTAATGGCTATGACCTTGAAGATATTTGCATCAGGCAAAATTTTATCTTTGGACAGCTATAACTACCGTGTTTTTTATAGTACAGATTTCGTTCGGTTCTTGTTTTCTCCGTGTTGCGATTTTGTAGAGTTGCATTTTTTATTTTTTTAACCCTTCTTTAAGGGGATACAACGAAAAGAAGTTTTTGTGCACCTGCAACTACCGTGTTTTTTATCGTACGGACCTCGGTCAGGTATTATTAGTTAGGACGGCTTAAAAAAACTAATAAATTGCAACTCTACAGAATCGCAAAACGAAGCAAATTGAGACCTGAGCGAAATTTGTACGATGAAAACCATGATAATTATAGATATCCAAAAATTTCTTTTCGTTGTATATCCTTAAGGACGGTAAAAAAATAAATCGAAAAATTGCAACTCTACAGGATCGCGGAAAGAAGAAAATGCGATCTGAGAGATGTTTATACGATAAATACCACAACATTTATGGCTGTCAAAAAATTTCATTTCGTTGTATCCCCGTAAGAAAGGTTAAAAAAAAACAAAAAATTGCAACCCTACAGAATCGCAAAACGGAGAAAATGCGACCTGAGCGGAGTCTGTGCGATAAAAAACACGGCAGTTATAGCTGTCCAGAGATGAAATTTTGTCTGATGCAAATATCTTCAAGGTCATTAGTGGTTTAACACCACTAATGGTGAAGTTGAGGTATCTACGCACTTCGGGATTAATCTGTTATTATTGTCAGTTCGACGAGTTCGATGACAGTTCCCTGAATGTACGTACGAAATGATAAAAGGTGAAAACGATAAAAGAGGAGAAAAAAATGTCATTATCGAGGAAACGAAAAAAAAATGATTATGTGACATGATATATGTGACTTATAATAGTTGGCTATTGAAATGAGCAAAAACAATAGGATCTTATTATTGAACTATATAACATAGAATTATTATACTATGAGATCACACTTCCTGGAGAGACCGTTTGTAAGGTCTTACGACGAACTCCATACGAACGTTCACTAAATAATACAAACATATGATAAATCCTGATAAAAAATAAACCATGGTATAGAGACTGTGGTCTTTGTGACTTTGTCGTTCTTTATTCACTTCTTCGACTGCTGTCGAAGCGAGAACGCTTATAATTAAAATAAAAGTTCAATTGCTCATTTATAAGTGTTTGTCATTTATTCACCTGGTTTCCACAAAAACCAATATTGTCTGAACCCTGAATATGCCGTCCCTGTGACAAAAAAGGTTATAGCATTGAGTTATTTATTAGTCAAGTTGAATAACTGGTAGGTAGGATCGCGCTATGAAGTAAAAAGACGAGATTTACTAGAAATTACAATCATTACACATATCAGCAACTATAGTGAAAACGAGATAATTTTGTTGACTTTGGTTCGTCATAGACGAAGCTTTGTTTTCGTAAAAAAAAGTGTGTTGAGTTTTGAATGCCAATGTGTTTAGAACGTGCTAAAACATCGGAAAAATCACATCATAACGGTTAAGATTTTATAAAATTGCGATTTTTTTTTTATATTCCAGCCCCAAACTAAAACAAAATACATTATCAAACACACCAGAGGGGGTGGAAAGAAGTGGCAAATAAAGGCTTGTAAATCGCTACTTCCTCATTATCGAAGATTCATATATATATAGCTAACTTTATGAGAAAGCCAAACAGATGCAAGTGACTTACTCATAGAGGGAGATTCGTAAATTTTCGAAAACGAAGAGGAAGCGATGTGCACGCTGCAATTTGCAACTTTGTTGTTTTACCATTCACTACTGTAGTGTAAAACTTAACTTAATATTAGGTTTTCTTACGATAAACAAATGTATATATATTCAGCCTTGAGGTCAACGAAATCGCTTGATCGTTCGTCCGCAGGGATCACGCGGTCACGGTGTTAAATTAGCTTTTGAAACGCCAGGCTCCATGATTGTTGCCATGTTTTTATTCAGCGAGATAAATAATCTGTTCATACGAACCCAGCGACGAGTACGAATATCTTGTACCAAACCACCACGTAGACGGCTAAACTGTATAACTTACAGTTACTGTTCTTACAGTGCTCTTCGGTCATGTGCAAATTATAACACTGGAACAGTGCTTTGCTGTCATACCTCGTATCGCATTGATAGACAATGAGAAACGTGCGAAATACCGAAAATGGATGCCAGTATTACTGCTTGAGGCAGAAGAATCAACAGTGACGCTTTTGCGTCGCTCTTCAAAATTAATTGTGGTACATATAGTTTTGAAGATGATACTATATATATATAAGGAGGGCGCTGGTAAAAAATTCGAAGAGGTTGCTCAATGGAAGTAACGACCAAAATTGTCAGCTACTCTTAAAACTCAATTGTCAGAGCCACCCTTTTTCTAGAAGTACTGTTAAATTATTTGAAGATGTTGCCAAAGGTGGGAGAAAGGTTTTCAGCCAAATGCATTTTTTAATTCTTTTCCTAATTGCTTGACCTTCGGAATAGTCTGCTCTGTATGCGATTCAATTTTCAGTCAAAAATATTCAAAACTGTAATTCTTATTAGATTTTTTAAGACGGACTGTAGTCAATTTTACGTAAAAAACGTTTATATGACAGTCGATTCTACGATCACTAATTTGGGCGGTAGAAATTTTCATATATACAATTGATGAACTTTCCAAAATTTGTATTTCACAATTTATTTGTTGTTTGTACCTTTGCTATAGGATCTGTGTTACATATATTTGGCTGAAGATTCTAAAAGAAATTCTGTGACTTCGATCAATAATGTTACAAATATTATCCGATGACAAACCATCGTTAGCAACAATATTTCGTTGATACACTTCGTCGAAGATAAGTGTCTTTTTCTCGATTATAGCCTATTTCATCGAAAAAAGTCCTAGATCAATAACGACACATATTGAAAAATTAAATAATGATTGCAATTTTCAATATTCTTTGATGAAATTTGTATCGCGCACTGAGTAGACTATTCTGAAAAATTAAGCGATTACGAAAAAAAAATGAATATGTGTTTGCCTGTGTGTTTTTTGCCTGAATTCGCTCTAATGAAATTTTGTCTGAAACATTAATTTTATTTTTATTCAGAAAGACACGAAATAATTTAACAGTTCTTCTCGAAAAAAGACGGCTCTGGAAATTGAGTCTTAAGGGTAGCTCACGATCTTTATTTCTATTGAGCAACCTCTTAGGATTATCGAGCGATTACGAAAAAAATTAATCATTAATTTTTAAAAATTAAGATTTTGCCTGAAACATCAATTTTATTTTTTTTTGCAGAAAGACGCGATCTTTCTTTCACCCTTGGCAACATTTTCAAATAATTTAATAGTGCTTCTCGAAAAAGGGCGGCTCTGACAATTGAGTTTTAAGGGTAGCTCACAATTTTGGTTATTATTCCCATTGAGCGACTTCTTAAAATTTTTTACTAGCGCCCTTCTATCGTGAGAAGCAATGAGAAAGTATTTCCCATTATACTCAATGGTGGCAAATGAAAAAAAAAAAAAATTCGACACACACCATAATATATATAGGTATGCCAACCGTGCTTCAGAATAATGAGCAATTATTCCGAAGTGCGATGCGTAAGTGCCTTAGATGCATTCGTGGTCGAAGAGAACAATGAGAAGAACGTGCGAAAATTAGTTGTTAATAGAATCGCGTCTTATTGGATGTGTCCCGATAACGTGGACGCGAACGAGGCACAAAACGCGCGTAGGTAAGCAACGAACGAGATCTGACTTGTTACCGCAAGTTTTCAATGTTGCGGAATAAATCAACGAATTTGTGGTGCAATTGATTTTTTTGCGAACTAATATGTTTTAGTAAAATTAAATTACAGGAAATATCTAAAACTTCCTTTGTTAATCAAACAAAGTAATGAACACGATATTATAAATAAAAAATTGATCCGCGCCATTATTTCCGAAATTATACTGTTGACAATTTGAATTGCCTCATACCGCCATTTTAGATATATGTATTTTGAAAACGAGAATAGAAGTTTTGTGGTTTATACTGTGGAATATCATTAATTCTTGTTGTTCGTCCCATTATTTCGTTACCCGAATTTTGTACAAAGACTTCCTTTTTCAAAGTTGAGCCATATTTTGTAAGTAAGCATAAGTTTAAAAGAGGTTTTTTTTCACTAACTTTTACGGATAAATCGAACAGTAATGTTATATTTGCGATATCTTTACGAAAATTTAAAAAAAACATTTACAGTGAGTTATTTGTAAATAAGTTTAGTGAGGTTCGTCCTTTTTCGAAGAGTGGTAATTTAATATGTTTATTTCTAAAAATTGCACCAAGTGTGCGAATAATTCGTGGAAAAAACATAAAAACATATGCAAAAAACATAAAAACATAAAAACACCCCCTGCGCGCTTCACCCCCCCCCCCCCCCCCCCCCGCGCGCTCGATCCCCACAGCCAGCCTACTCGATCCCGCTTGCTCTCCTCAACTCTCGTACACGACAGCGGCGGCGGCGAAATATTTATATATTATAGAGAGATATAACTGGGATTGAGAAATACATTATTTTATAAAAAAAAAAGAAATGCCATACGAATTTACCATTAAAAATGAAACTGAAAGGTAATATTACCATTGTTTCGATCGAAAAACACTGCCATTCCAGTTTGCCATTGGCTTTCCATTCAGTAAGTATGGATAGAAATTGCCATTCGAGTTTTTTTTCCCTTGACTCTGCCATACAATTCGCTTTGGAAATGTATGATAAACATCAGCCTTTGCCATTGACTGCCAATGACAAATTTTGCTAAGGGAAGACTCTAGCTCGTGCAATTTGTGTCAACATTTTTAAACTTCGGGAAATAATTTTGTACACCGATAAAATGTCATTGAAAAAACATTCGTGTCCATTTTCGCGATAAGCGATGGAACCGATGCAATTTTATGAATGTTTGTAAGGAAAAAAGTTAACAGCTAAAACTTGGAAGTTGCTTCCTCGAAATTGCACACGCTGCTGAAAGCCTTTCTTTATGCGGAAGCCGAAATTGAGCAAGATATATATATGCATAGTTCCTTGTAGTTGAGGCTTTGGGTATTGTTTGAAATTCCGAGCAAGTATCTTGCAAGTTTCAATTTGCGGATTTTTTTAGTTTATATACCAACACACTCACCAATCCGAGGCCTTGATACAATTCGCGGTCCAATCGGCGGCATTGACCGGTATACAAGTATTAAACTATTCACTTATTCCTTTACGAAACACACTTAAAAAAAAAAACATATTTCCAATTACCAACGAAGCTTGAATAAAATTTCAAGTGATAAACACAAACATAAATAAACTATTGAACATGTAATTTTGTCGTGCTATTGATAACTACATGGACAAACTAATAGAATCACTCGTAAAATCTTATTATCAGTATGCCACAGTATTATTAAATTGTTCACGTTTATATAACCTCTAAAAGTCCCAATGATCGATAACTGATCAAATCGAGAAACGAGGTGGTAGAAAAAAATTATCACAAATTTTGTAAATAATTGTTGGATGCGATAACGATGTCGCCAGCTCGGTAGTAATGAGTGAAGTAACGATACCGTGACATCATTTCTGCGACTATATTCACCGTCAAAGGGGAGTAATGGAAAATTCGACGAAGATCCGGTATGTCGTCTGACAATGCGACAAGAGAGAGCGATTAACCCGAGCATCTACGGTTATTACTCGTCACAACGGAAGATAGGAGTCTGTGGAAATAAAATTAACACAGCTTGGACGTGGATAAAACCGTGTTCACGTAAAGTTCAGGATCATTGGACATATCGTAGTATTAAGAAATTAAATGCCGAGTGCGGAAGAGTCTCCACTTTTCCCCGCGTAAAGAATCCTTGGAACGTATCATCGATCAAGAACGCGTCGTTGATCTTCCGTCTATGGACAGGTGTCAATCGTGGCCGGAACGAGGAATAAAACCCAGCGTGTCCTTACGTAGACCGGTTGATAGAGGATTAATTCGTAAATATACGTTCAGAAATCCAAAGTCGATTCTTCGGTTAAAAAAAAGATACCCCTAAAGTATTGCCGGTGGCGAAAAAAAAGTTCGGGAAAATATAGATTCATCGTGTCCCTTTCATTCCCTCTACATTTATTGATGCATAGAGCAGCTTTTTGCACAATGAATTGAATTCATCTTCTTACATTTTTATAAGGATTAGTATCATTTTATAGTCATATTTGCGTACCTGTAACAAATGTTATGAAATGGAGGAACAATGAAATAATGCTAGAAACGTAGGGCTACTATTTAGTAGCCCTACATTTCTAGCATTATTTCATTGTTTCTAGAATTGTTGTCTAGAAACGTAGAGCTACTATTTAGTAGCCCTACATTTCTAGCATTATTTCATTGTTCCTCCATTTCATAACATTTGTTACAGGTACGCAAATATGACTATAAAATGATACTAATCCTTTTTGCCGTCATATTTATGACGGCAAAAAGGTGAAAGGAAAAAATTTAGTTGGCGCGCCGAATCTTCGATAAATTTATCGTAAAATGCAATATATTATTTTCAGGCACGCGAAGTTCATCAAAGTTGGATCTAAGATTTAGGGTGGGGATAAAGTCTGAATGGCAGTTTCCCCAAAACTCAAGACATCTTCGAAAAACATGTTTTTATTACAGTCAGTCGGCGTTTCTCGTGCTAATAAAATAATGCCTCTATCCGCCGATAAAAATATAGGTAATATGAAGTACACGACCGAGCCGAAATCTCTACGACGATATAAGAAACAAGTGAGGCACTCACCATTATCGGTGTAAACCTACCTCCGGACTATGGAGGTACGTTTACACCGCTATAATTTTATAAAATAAACAAATACTTTTTTTAATGAAATTAAGTTTTTGCTTTAATGACTTATCCTCAAATACTCCCTATAAAAATGACATGTCAAGAAATATCTGGAAATGCGATTTATTTCTGAAGCTGGCTAACTCAGCCATACTTCAGATCGTACGATCGTAGACGACGATCCTAACCTACAGAACAACTCGGGAAGCGCGGACACCTATTCCAATTGAAAGAAACACATTATGGCGAATATTTGAAAAAACATTTTATTGATTTTAATATACCTGGTTAATACGCCTGGTCGCTTAACATCAGAAATTACTTTCATCAATAGAGGGAAGCCATTGAAAAATGGGAACAAGATCGCAAACACGCGCCATCTCGGTTCAGAATTCCACGCCGATGTTCACAAGGAAAGTACCCGAGGTGTCCCGCTCCGATTTTGTTGAAACTCATGGATGTTATGGAGCATTAAAAACTTAGCGACAGGTATTTTTTTTTATCGGCGGAAAAACGGTTTCACCACCGCCTAGAGAGGGGGTTTGAACACCACTACATGTATACAAAAATGATAGTGGAGTGTGTAAAGTAAAGTTACTATTTATGTAAATAAAATGTGTACTTCAAAAGCGGTTATATACATATGATCATTTAGGAAGAAACAACCAATTCACTTGAAATATACTACTAGATTTCCGTTTCGAAGAATCTAACACATCTTTTTTAAGTAAAAGTAACTCCGAACTGGAAATCCACACAGAAAAATTAGTCTCTGTATTAGAACCAGTCACTTTATTATGAGTAATATCATTTAATAATATATAAACACCGTGTTTATGGTAATAATAAAAAAATACTTCCACAGTGATATGTGAAAAAGTGAGGAAAATTATATAAAAAAAAGGGATGTGTTCGCGAATGATGTATATCCCTCTTCATTATGCTTTTCGTACATGCGTAAGTTTATCTGAACACGAAAATCGTACCACCATTAAATTTCTTGACAGTGGGTCTGAAACTTTTGAATATCTATTAAAAGGGGGCTAGAAAGAGTGGTCCGCTCCCTTAAGTTTTCGGGCTAAAAGAAAAAAAAACGGTGAATCATTCATGTTAGCTTAATGAGACGAGTATAGGCAAATACATTTGGAATGACAAGGAAAGAACTGGAATGTAAAAACTCACATAGGCGTAGCCTACTCCTTAAAACTGTTTTCTCGCACAAATACAAAAATACGTGAACTTCAATTTTATTTCCGCTATAAAACAGCATAATTTTCATTCCAATCGATTCGCAAGTTTTCAAGGTAGGGTGCAAGAAGTAGACGTTCAAGCACGTTTCAAACCCGTAAAATATATATATATTTTTTTCATTCACTGGTGGGTTCTTCATTCCTTCGCATAAGAAACACTTTAATTTTTGTTTCGTCAAAATCGATGCACTGTTTATATGTGAATATGCAAAATTGCTTCTCGATCCGTGCAACTTTACAGGGCGGTTTCACCCCTTGAAACCGTTTTTCCGCCGATAAAAGAATACGTGTCGCTTAGTTTTTAATGCTCTACAAAATCCATGAGTTTCAAAAAAATCGAAGGGGGACACCTCGGGTACTTTCCTTGTTAGTTGTTTTGTTGCATGGCTGCGCGCCGGCTAACCGCTGTAGATGGTCTTCCTCAGATTTATGTCATCCGCAAACGTCGTTAATAATTAACAATTCATAATAATAAATTAATAATTAGTAAAGATAATTTATTAATTCATAATTAATATTCCATTTTTATTTGTAATAATTTTTCATGTATTTATTCATTATTGATTGAATAATTGATCGTTGGTCTTCTTTCCTCGGATAATTGATAAAATGACTAGCGAGTAGAAATTGATGAATATTTCGAGTCTCACTGACTATGGTAAAGATTATATTTTTTATTTTTCCACGCGGGAGCGCGTAGAAAAAAATGAAATGATGTTGCAGAATGAATGCAACAAATCGATCGCGCGGTCACTGTGCCGCGATTCATTGACGATGAGAAAAAAAAATGTTTTCTCCAAATTGTGCATCTCGGGAGAGTTGCGATCGGGTCACCAGAGCGACCAGTGTGCATCTCTGGTCACCAGAGCGACCAGACGATCAATTTGCTGCAATAACTTTTTAACAAATAATGAGCGACGGATAAAACTTCTTGTATGTTACACAGGGGGTATTCTAAACAACACATGTGAAGGACAAGATGATTGGGACTGGCTGGTATAAGGAAAATAGCTCTACGAATTATTAGCTTCCTTTGTTAATAACTTTTTAATAAATAACGTCCCCCAATTTTGTCAGAGGATAAAATTGTTTCGCGGGCAAAAACGCGTCGGATAGGCCTATTCCGAAAGGAATCGGAGGGGGGTCCCCTAAAGCCGATGTTTACCGAAATAAAATATAAAATATTGTTTTCCCTGACGCGTCCATCTCGTGCAAATTAATTGCTGCAAATCGATCGTCTGGTTACACTGGCGCGCCAACGATTTATGAAATCCTCTCGCAATCGGTAAAATCTGAATCAGTCGTGGTGAAACTAGTCTCGTTTGGAAAAAAATCAAGAGATGCAGCAGTGTTTCGAGGTAAGTACATTTACCGAAACTTTAACCGATAATCGATAACTGTACGACCGACAATAACGAACCCCCTCGAGACGTGACCGTGCCTCTTATACGCGAGCGCCATCACGAAGCTGTCACGCATTTCGAAAATAATATTTAATGAACTTACTGAGTATTTGCAGATATTGCATGTGCAGTGATATTTTATTTTTGATGTGTAATATCTTTCCGCTTGGTTTCTGTGGCACTGATTTCGTGAAAAGGGACGAAAATGTGTAAGAGGAAGCCCAAGAAGCGCGTGCTATTTGATTTGACCAACGAGCGCGCGCGGTGGTAGCGTTGGCCGTCAGATGCTACCAAACCATTTTTCGAGAGATTGGTACTGTCAGCCAACAGTGTGTGCGTGTGTGACGAGAAGAGAAAGGGAAATAGAAGAAAACGCATCAGCTGTGCGCTTAACTTACACTGTTGTGTATAAAGTATGCTGTTATATAAACTAATTTATATGTGTAAACTATATTAATAAATGTATTTACTATTGATAATGTGTCTGAAAAAAGTGCAGATCATGGATAAAAAATGCAAGTGAGTAATAATGAATAATTATTCGAATAAATATTTGAATATTTAGCTTTTTTAAATTTTGAGGTTGATTTCTGTCGCTGCTCAAATGATATTTATAATTTTTATTAAAAAAAAACAAATAGCATTTTCAACTTTTGAGGTTAATTTCTGTCGCTGCTCAATTGATATTTTTTATTTTGATAAAAAAAAACAAATTAATTAATTACACGGATAATTTCTTTAATATTAATAATTTCTTTAATATTTATAATTCTAATTTAATTCTAATGATTTCGTGAGTTGCAGAGATCGGTAAATCCAGAGCAGAATATATGCGAGATTACCGGCAGAAAAAACGTGAGGAAAAATGAAAAACTGGAAAGGTAGACCCAAAAAAAATGTGCATAATTTGACTCAGCGTAGCAGGGATTTTCGGGCACGTGCAGCGAACTTAATTCTTTCACAGACATCAACGGCCGACCCAACTACTGCTTTACCAAATCTGGTTGTCAGTCATGCAACTTTACGATTGCCATCGTTGCCATTTTCTCCTACTTCGTCTACATCAACAGCGACTGCATGTAATACTTCGATGAAATGTCTCTGCTCTCCCCCAAATTGAACAAAAATAACTGTCTCTAATAACAAATTGCATTACTCCTAGCGTTAATAAAATAAAATACAATTTTCATTAAAAAGAATTATTCTTCGTTAAGAAAAATCATTTCAAATAATACCTGAATCATTTTTTTCGGGATATAATGTTAGTGTTGCTTATTACCAAGGTGAGATGTCACATGTTACACATCATATGCGACTACTGTAAGGGTCGCTTATTTTTTTATTATCTTTCGATTAGGATGAACCCGAATGCTGAAGCAATAGACATGTCGACGATTCGCTTTTTTTTAAGGGTGAACACCACTGTGACCCCCTGTTTTTTTTTCACATTTTTCAAGAATTTTTTTTTGTGGGAAAAAAAAGAGATATTCGAAAATTTTGTTTGGGTTTTGTTCCTTGTTTATTAATGTATCAAAAAACATTTTTTTCACATTTTTCACGCCGCATGGTGGCGCTGGGGAAGCTCTCGCGTCAGGTGTTAAAATATTTTTTTTAAAACAATATTTTTCCAAATACCTATGTACTTCTCTTCAAAATATCATATTATTAACGAAAACACTCGGTATTTTTTTTTCAGATCGACGTTGAAGAGAGTTCTGCTGCGTGCCGCAGAGATGACAGCACCTGACGCGAGAGCTTCCCCAGCGCCACCATGCGGCGTGAAAAATGTGAAAAAAATGTTTTTTGATACATTAATAAACAAGAAACAAAACCCAAAAAAAATTTTCGAATATCTCTTGTTTTTCCCACAAAAAAAAATTCTTGAAAAATGTGAAAAAAAACAGGGGGTCACAGTGGTGTTCACCCTTAAATGAACCCTCTGAAAAGAAATCCTATTGCTTTTTTCGTACTCCTCAAATAAATCGTCAAAGTTACGCTTTTTTTTCTCCCGCTATAATGGTATGACCCCTTAACTGGGTCTCATCTCACGTGAAAAAAAAAAGTAGTACCATGCCCAATCATAAACCAAGGACGTAATAAGTGTAGCATAAAAAACGATAAACGGTTGTTAATAGGGAGGGGAACGATTATGAAAAGAATTTACAAATGTTTTTTCCATTCCTTCATTCTCTATCCATACATGACACTTTGCTCGATAATAGCACAGAGATGGCGAGTCAATTAGCCAACGAGTTATTGTTTTCTCAGATCTAAGAACTTTAGACGACGTTAACGTTGATATGCAATAATGGTTCGTAGCATGTCGACCTTATTCCTATTGTCTGGCGTAAGTCGGCTCGGAAAATATTTCGCCTCGCAACGTCGATGATTCATTGCATATCGATTGCTCTAATGAATTATTGACACTGTATCGGTATTGTAGAAATACATTTACAAAATGAACACTATATGATTTTTTTGTTCGTTCAACATTTTTTACAAAAATTATAGTTGCAGTCCTTGTGATTATGTAAAAAAATCTGCGGGTTGCTTGTTCAAAATTTTACACAATGCTTGAAGTCTCCTCTATAAGGAACTATATTTTTCTCAATTTTGGCATTGCTATAGAGGCCGCTCTGATCATTGTGTGAAATTTCGAGGAACCAACGCGCAAGTTGCAAGTTGCAGCTTTTTGCTCTATATTTATTACAAATCACAAATTTTACAAACCTTGACAAACACATGCATCGTTTTTTGAAAAATTCAACATTCGTAAAGTTCAAATCATCTGGATTGAATTTCTCCAAATTCAGTAGTTCTTCCTCCTCCAAGAACATCCTTCGATAGTACCCAATAGATATACGACATTTTCGCTCAACAACCAAAAAACCACACGATCTAGAATCATAATGATCACGTACATCGATTTTTCGAATGTTAAAAATTTCATAAATCGCAAACGCTTCAATTGATATTGTTCAAATTTGATATAAAATATCCTATAGTACTACCTAATCGATGCACTAAGTTTTGAGTCGATAGTCTAAATTATACGGATTGAAGACCTAATGAACTCCTTCATTGGTTTTTCGCAAAATTCCGGATAGTCTATTTGTGTAGAAAGTTCAAGCCCGGACACCTCGAAAATTGTTTGAGTTATGGTGTTAACACAGTTTTTTGAATAGTTTAAAAATTTTATATAACTAAAACAAGCTGCAAGTTGAAACTTGCAAGTTACTTTCTCGAAATTGAACACAACGCATAAGGCAGTCGTGCCGTATGACGGCTATAGTTTTTCGCTTTTTTTTGTGATTTTTTTCTGACGAACCATGAAAATACACCATCTTGGAATTTTTTAAATATATTTATTAGCATTTATCCAGTCATTCAGAATGTATTGAAGACAAAAAGTAATCTATATTTTGTATGTTGTTCTTCATACTCAACAACTGAGTATGAAGAACGGTACATACACCAATGAATGTCAAGCGATTCATGGAGGCTCATCTGGTAACTTGGAAGTAGACGCTGTCGCCCAGATGTTCGTACCCTCCTAAACTTTGCACGGTCTCGGTGATGGTGACAGCAAAACCTTCAAAGGAATAAAGGATACAAATTCGTACCGAAATTTCGACGTACCTAAAGAAAGACTGTGTTGATCACGTACGAAAAAGAATGGGCATTCGATTGAGAAATCTGAAAAAAAAAGTGAAAGGCTTTGGAGGAATAAGTAAATTAACTGCTAAATTAATTGAACAATTAACAATTTGTAAGGGCTTGGCGATACGTCGGAATCCAAACGCCTTGAAAAATATGAAGAATGAAATCTGGGTGACCTTATTTCACAAGTTATCAACCGACGGTAATCCGCAGCACGAGAAGTGCTCAGAGTCTTGGTGTGACTGGAAGAAAGCGCAAGCAGCGGATTCTTGGGACACCTTCCATCATTAGCCACGGCTTTCTGCGGAAGTTTTTAAAGCCATCAAACCGACTTATGAGGAGTTGAGCCGAGACGAGTTGCTAAATCATTGCTTGGGAGACTACACATAAAATAACAACGAAAGTTTCAATGCTACTGTTTGGAATTTGGCTCCTAAATCTTATTCTAGTGGCAAAAAAGTCTTGAATGTAGCGACTGATATTGGTGTGTGCAATTTCAATGATGGTCTGATCAATATTCTACGAATCACTTAAGTTTTGGAGATGGATATCGGCGTCCAATCATACAATTTTTGTCTTCAAGCCGATGGTGAGCGGATCAAGCACGCCGAGCTGTCTTTCAAAGATGCAGTAAAAGAGGCACGCTCTAGCATAAAATCTTCAACGAAAGAGAACGAGGAAGGATATTTCAACTTGGAAAGGCAGCTTTATGGTCCAGGAATAGCAGATTGATGGTAAAAAAATGTAAACAGTCGGATTTTTCATTTTTTCATGTCAATAGCACATTTAAAAGCTTTAAACGTGTTTTTCTCGAAACACGATTTTTCAAAATGGCACGCAGCATAACTCCAACAATTTTCATTCTCTTCATTTGAATATTTAACAATATCTTTAAAATAACATTGTGAAGTGAAATACTTACGGGATTTTCGATAAGTTTATTTAATCATTATTTATTAACAAATGATTACCCCTCTTTTGTCGAAAATTGAACGTCTTCATTTCAATACTCGACAATTATACAAAAATGAATATTTTTAAAATCCCCTACGTACTTCACTAACTATGAGCAATGAGCATGTAGACTAAGTGATTTTTTTTCCTGTTTCAGAATTGCACCAGCAATTATACTGCGTGCTGCAGAGCGCCTCAAAGTCGACAAGCCACGCGAGAATGGCTCTGGTGACGCCATTTATTAATATTTGTCGATGATAATTTTTTGTTTGATACTTAAATATATGCTCAATAAATTCCTCGAATATTATTATTCTATTGCCCTTTCTTCCATCCACGAAAAATTGTAACAAAAACGTTTTTTTATTCTGTTACAGTGGCCTTGCCCTTTGAATGTCCTCTATGAAGGACGCTTCGGTATATATGTATCTTAATTGTTGCTTCCCCATAGAGGAAGCGTTAAGCGTGGTATGAAATTTCGAGGAAGCAACTTGCAAGTTTCTACTTGCAGCTTGCTTCCATACATGTATTGAAAATCCCAAATTTTTCGAATTATTGTAAGTGTTATGTATACACAACAGTCTCATGGATTTTTGCTATATTTGACCTCAACCATTCTCCAATGGCATTCTATCTCTATACGATATTGTACTCGGTAATTTAAAACGTCCGGAACATTTCATGCAACATGCACCGCGTACGTGTGCGTGCCTCTGTCTGCGCGTGGGCGGTGGGAGTGCAAAATTGAAACGTTTGTAAACTCAAACCCGATTTAGTTTTCGAACTGAAATAGGGCCGAAGAAGGCCCTTTGTTCACTACGATTTTTGTCAGGATTCTATGAGGTTTCGGAGATTTCCAAAAATATGCGTTAACAGCATAATTCATGCAATTTTTCAAGCTATCGGGCTAAAACTTTTCACACAAACAGACTATTATAAAATACAGTTCGTTATTGAATTTCGACAAAATTTATCGAGGCATTCGAAGTTTATAGAATTTTAAATCTTTCAAAAAATTGATATGGGCGTGCAGTACTATTGTCGTGCTCAAACCACCGTTACGGTTAATCACGTTTTTATATTATTAAATATCAGGAAAAAATGGAAGTTTCGTTATTTCATTTATAACCGAGAGAGTGTTTCTGTCTTATTTCGTTAACCTATTATTGCCCTCCCAATTACAGCAACAATCCACATAATTCATGGCAAAAGTTGAACAAGTTCATAGGCAATGAAAGAAAAAGTTTAACACACCCCCCTAGAGGAGCACCGCAGCCACTCATTCCTGTATCGCATTTTCACGAATGTATATGACATATCAGGAAAACTGCGGAAACCTTGGCCGATGCAGGTGGCAACTCGGTTTTACTGAGTTTCAGTTGAGTACCATCAGAAACTCAAAAAAACTGCCGCTCGCCGAATGATTGCCGTGCAAAGCAAGTAGCGGCTAAGGGGTCGTCCGTCCCAGTTTTGTCTGCGACCAATACTGCTCAACATGGGAGATAGTAGATCGATTTATCCCCCCCCCCTTCTACATTGGGTTCGCCGCCGGCTTAGGCACGCCCCCACCCACGCCTCCCCCGCCCCCGCTCGATCCGCTCACCCAGCCTACTCGATCCCGCTCGCTCTCCTCAACTCTTGTACACGGCGGCGGCGAAATATTTATATAATATAGAGAGATAAATGTATGAGTGGCAATCGCGTCTTGCCTTAGCTTGCGATCGCTACGGTGGATCGATGATAACTCGACTGTCGTGTCCGAGATACTCACAAACGTGAGACCGAGAATCCACGAAAATCGTCGAGGGCAAGCGATAGCGATTTTCGGTGACTGTCGTGGCTTTTCGTACCCCGTCATCACCTGTACAATCATGAATTAAGTTTTCCAGCACATATTATAAAAATATATCGCCGCCGCGGCCGCCACCGTGTACAAGAGTCGAGGAGGGCAGGGGTGTACAAAAGTTGCGGTCAGGGGTGTACAAAAGTGGTGGTCAGGGGTGTGCAAGAGATGAGGTCGGAGGTGTACAAGAGTTGGCTAGAGCGAGCGAGGTCGAGTAGACTGGGTGAGACGATCGAGCGGGAGCGGGTCGCCTTGGTGAGCGGATCGACCGGCGGCGGGGTGGCTGAGTAAGGGGTTCGAGTTCGGTTGGAGTGACTGTGTGAGGGGATCGTGCGGGGGCTCTCTGTATCTTATATATATATATACTAGGGGGGCTCTGCCCCCCTGCGCGCGTCGCGCGCCCCCCCCCCCCCACCCACGCCTCCCCCGCCCCCGCTCGATCCCCTCAACTCTTGTACACGGCGGCGGCGACGGCGACGGCGGCGGCGGCGAAATATTTATATAATATAGAGAGATATATCAACCCAACTAACAAGAACAATCAACTTTATACAAACTGTAAAGTCCAGAGGCAGAACCGCATGTGTCGAGTCGCTGGATCTATCTAAAGCATTTGACAGCATAGACCATCTCACACTGAACACAAAATTAATGACGAAAGAAATAGATTCTGGACTCATTAAAATACTACAAAGCTACCTGCAAGGCAGAAAAATTCAAGGAAAATATCTAAACGAGCTCAGCGATCCAAAGACACAAAGATGCGGTGTGCCCCAAGGCTCGATACTAGATCCTGTAATTTTTAACGCGTATATCTCAGATATTCCCGAAGAATGTAGTATGCTCTCGCAGTATGCCGACGACGCGTGCATAATATCAGAATCAGCGAACGCGAGACTGGCAAAATTGGAAGCCGAAAAAGCAACACGAACTCTCATAAAGTACTACGAGTCCTGGGGACTCCAGTGTAACGCCAGTAAAACACAAGCGATGATTGTAGGACGCAAACAAAATCAACGAACAATAAAAATTGGCGATGAACACATTCCGCTACGTGATAGCATCCGGTACCTAGGCATCGATCTTCGCTGTACACTGAACATGGTACGCCACACCAAAACAATCATAGATAAGGCACGCAAAACAACATATATGCTGTCCGGAATCCTAACCTGGAACAGCAAAATAGACGAACACATAAAATACAAGCTTATCAGAGCCTGCATATTACCGATACTAGATTACGGCCTAGGCTGCATGTATCCACTGTACAGCGAAAACAATCTTAATAAGTTAGAAATAGCCTACAAAAAAGTCATTAAAATAGCAGGAAACCTACCTAGGAGCTTCCCAACAATAGACCTGTACGAAATGCTCGATGAAGTAAGCTTCAGAGAAAGGGCGAAGACTAACTTCAAATGTCACTTAGGAAGGGTAGCAGCATTAGACCAAAATCTTACTGGAATTGACAACGAGGTCCCACGACCGCAAAACTCTGTACTAACCTTACCACGTTAGCATCATCCATTACACCATTTGTAAATAAAATCTCACCCCACACCATCACCACCACTACTCTAAGTTATAAAACGCACCAACAAAACAAGTTATTAAAAAACAATAAACAACACAGCACTGTCGCAAGACAAATCTGCGAGAATTATAAGGATCTCATCACACTTGTTTGATCAATATAAGCCTAACTGGCATACTGTAAATGTAACCGAAACATCGAATAAAAATATTTAAAAAAAAAAAAAAAAAAAAAAAAGAGAGATATATATATTTAAAACAATTCAACAATTTTTATTTGAAACTTATCTTCGGTTAAGCCGAGCGGTAGTGTTTTTTTCAAACTATGTATTAATAACCATCACATTTTGTAACTGCGAAATATAAAAAAAAAAAAAACATTGGGGACATTGCAAATGTTCTATCGCTTCCCGCACTACGATTAGTTTCTTGTAAAGTTTTGTTCATTATCTTTATTTGCTTGCCTCTAACTGTTTACATGCTTCTATTCAACGTTGTTTATATGTCTTTAACTTCTCTGCTTCTTCAATATATTTATTTTCCTTCAATAAAAATTTGTTATACCAGGAAGCAAAAATAGAGAATGTATCACTAAGCTCGGGCCGCTAACCCATTACGAGGCTCATTCTTCTAGTCTTGTTAGTGATCGATTACCAATGTCGGTTCTTTATCTCTAAATCGATTTTATCGTTAAGCCCATTACACAATGAAAATAACTAGAAACAAGGGCGACGTCACTGGGCAGATCATGCATTAATACAGAACAGTGTCAACTTATGTATCGTGCTTTACCCAGTGCCGGCGTCCTTATTTTTTATTCCTCATTTACCACTTTTAGCCAGCTCCCTATTCAGCTTCATTCTATTTCAGCTCAGCTAATATAGCCTAACCTCAAAAAACTTGTTGGCTGATAATCGCGTGAAACGTGTACGTTGATACTAATATTAAATATCTGCAGAAGCAGGGCAATAAGGGTAAAAACCTAACATAAAAATTCCATGCTGATCGACGAAATTCTTTGATACATCCAGGAATTTTTCAGGTTCAATCAAAATCCAGGATTTTTCCAGGATTTCCAGAACGTTAGACGCTATGAGGAATCGCTGTGGGACCGCCAGAACCACACATAAAAAAACCGTAAAAAAAATTAATGGAATGCATTATTATGAGTCACCGGTTTACTGCTGAGGGTAGAATTCATTTTTCGACGTTAATGTGAGATTTGATTTGGGATGATGGCGAATGAGTTTGGATATACGAGTATTTGGGTCCGAATTAGTTCTATAGATAAGTCCAAAAGAGGCACCATATCTTGCTTATAATTTTGAATTTATGTTAAACCCGAGATACTCTCTTGCTTTCCATTGGTGCTTTGTGTCTTTCGCACTCGAGCAGTCGCGTGCTTGTTTAGCACGGCCGTGAAGATGAAACAACCAACAAACTGGTATGAAATGAGAGTCATATACATTTTCATGTTCGGAAAATTAACAAAATAATACACAGCGAAGAAAATTGAGTTGGCTTATGGAGAAACGAGACGATCCGTAGAAAATTCAACGATACACACGACACACGTGCATCGAGCCGCTAGGCCGCGAGTAGTGTCTGACTTTATTAAATATTATGTTGAGGCTCAGGTCTCAGCCAGCTCCGTTTACTGTCAGTATTTATTAATGGATCGCGTGGCTTTTGATGCCAAAGAGCAGTAACCAAACCACACGTGTGACGCCAATATACCTGTGATACCAGTACACACGAGAAATGGAGGGTCGGAAGATGGTAGTGCGATGAAAGGCATTTCTCATTGATAAATCCGTTACACGAAAGAGAAAGAAACAGGTTGAGACTTTTTTTTTATTGGGTGATCGTGAACTTGATACAAACGCTCGTGGAAATATGTTGTATGTTAAAATACATTTTTTATATAAGAAATATGTTTTTGAAAAAATGTTATATATGTGATTAACATATTATATCGTACAAAGAATAAAAAATAATATATTTTAAATATTGGTCGCATGTTGATGTGCCACCATTTGTGACAAAAATATATTTGTCTGGTGTATTATTTATAAAGATTATAAGTCAAATATACTTAAAGTATATTTGATATTTATATCAGTGGTAAAAAGCCAATATTTTTCATATAAATTTTTCCCATATACAGTAATCCATACACTCGGACAATAGAATTGGTCGATAGTCAGCCCATCGATTTTCATAACGTATTGTTTTTGTGTTACGAAATAACAAAATATAAACAGAATAATTTCGAAGTTATGCAACAATTTTTTTTGCACATACCCAGAAGAAATTCAGTTTAACGCTTTAACGTCGGAAATTTTGTAGTAGACATAATAAGGTTTGCTTAGGGCATTGCTTCTCCGAGAAGAGATTGTTTATGACACGAATATACGAAGTTCTCTTAAGGGGTTACACCACTCTAGCGGGAGAAAAACAGGCCTAACTTTGTCGATTTATTTTGGAAGAATGAAAAAAGGAATAGGCTTTCTTTTCAGAGGGTTTCCTTTTGTCATATTTCCAAAATAAATCGACAAAGTTAAGTAAATCGAAAAAAAAACATTTTTATTATTATTTTGATACAAAATGGCGGCGGCACAGCCCACCTTGAAAATCGTCTTTTTCAAACTGGGAGGACGTATTACTTGAACACTGTTGCATGGATCGATTTGAAATTTTAATAGTAGCTTCACAATTACATTCTGTATCGGAGTACGTAGCCGTTTTTTTAATCTAATGTAAACTTTTTTTTTATAAACCATTTACTGCTTTTTTGGCAAAAAATCGATTAATTTGTTCAAAAGTGCATCATTACTACGAAATTTGCATCAAAAATATACCTACGTAGCCCCATAGCCAATAGTATATAGATTATACATCTTTTTGGTTTTTTTTTCTTGGTCTTAGACTTTACAAGAAAACCGTCCTCCCGTGAAGGGATTAAAAAAAACAACGATTTTCAAGATCGCCTCTGTCGTCGCCATTTTGTGTCAAAACGATAATAAAAAAAAAATTTCGTACTTCAATACGTGTTAAATAAACCCTCTGAAAAGAAATCCTATTGCTTTTTTTATACTCCAAAGTTAGGTCCTTTTTTTGCTGCTATAGTGGTAAGAACTTGACTCAAATCAATTAATAATTAAACAAAAAATTAAAGCGAAATAAACCGTGATTTTTAAAATATATGTATAGTTAGTGCTTGACGTCAAGACCCTGCCTCATTTCTTGAATAATATACAGAACGCTGCGAGGAAGTTACTACTAGAGGGCTAGCAGTATTGATCAAGTCAGGTGGCGTCGGAAGGTCTCCCTCCCGCACAAGTTCCTCCATTACGGTCCGCAACCCAAGCCCTCTCTTCGCCCTCCTTCGAGTTCCCCCAGTTTCCAGAATTTACGAATCGATAGAAATATTCCCCATTGTCGTCAAGAAACTTCTTGTGTATTTTCATCTTCCGCAAATCACAAATCGATAACGTAACGACAAACGACAACATCGATTTCGATGTTAAACAATCCGCCCACTGCTTTGTACTCTACAGCCGAATATCGGTATAACGAAAAACTCTATATACATGCTGAGTATCCATACTGATGTGCCGTTATGGATACTTTCGCAACACACATTTTTTTTTGCTCCCTTGAATATAAAAAGGCTGTTTAGGGTTTTTTTTTCTCCGGTCAATTGGTCGATGCAAAATATTATAGTAAAAAATGATTAATTAGAGTGCGAATATTTATTTTCGGGCAGGCTGGAAGAAGGCGACAAAGATATTGAAACGGCTTTATTATAAGTAGTACTAATGCATTTTTTTATTCGATTGGAATCGGTATCCGGACTTGAAGTATAAACGTGACTGAACTCAGAGAAGACATTGATTGCCAATCATAATGACGACTACTTACGCCCGATTCCTCCAGCGATAATCGATGCTTAAACTCAGTTGAGCCTATCTTCAAACTATATAAAAAAAGTTTATCTCCGTTCAAACCACGTCGGTGGAATCGGGCGTTAGTCCGCTTCGAAAATTAATCGCATTTCAAGATATTTCGTGACAGGTTTTTCTTTGCTTGGATTTTTTAACGTCCGTACAAGTTGAAAAATGATTGAGAAGCCTTTTTATTTTGGCGTTTACTTTGATTTAAGGAGTTATACGCAGTCAGGAGACCGGAATAGAGCGATGTTTCAAACATTTTTCCTGGAAAGACATTTTAATGCATTAACGTAAACTGTATATACATATTGTGGTAACTTTTAACTTTTGTTCCTTATTTTATATTTGTAAAAATAATGATTTTCAAGCTGCTATAGCCGATCTCCCGGAGCTCCTCTAAAAAAAGCGTCTTGTGGTGAGCACGATATCTCTGGATTGGATCGTTGAAAATGAAAAAACAAAAAAGATTTCGTTAATATAAGGTATTATCTAGTATTTAATCGAAGGAATAACCAAATATTCATTTTTAACAAAATGGCGGCTTGTTAAAAAAAAATTCTATACTCGATAAAAATGTTGGCCTTAAATTTTTTATAAAATGGAATATATTTATCGGCGAGAAAAAACCTTCGATTAATCACTAAAAAGTATATTTATAAAGCTTGTGTAAAAATTTGAGACTGATCGGTTTAGCCGTTTCCGAGGAATCTTGCTCGACGACTTTGAAAACACAGTTTTGAGAAAATCGTATTCAAACTTTAAAAATCTCTTTCAAATATGCGTGTCAAGACTCCAAACACTTTGTAAATATGCGTGTAATTTCGAGAATATTTGTCGGATTGGCATGAAATTTTCTGTGTGTAAACTTAAATATACGTATATTACGAAAATGAAATAACAAGAACTTTTTTTAGAAAATCTTGACTGCGTATGACCCCTTAATGAAATTTCGTTTGGGAGAGTGGTATTTCGGAGATTTGGATAGTTTGGTGCAGAATTCTATCTACTTTTTCGGCTTTTCCCAAGGAATTCGAATCTTTGACTGCGACGAGTATGATCACCGTCTTAGGACGCATTTCTAGCCCTCCAAACATCCAGCCTTTTGGAGTTTTTGTCTAACGTTTCAATGTATACGCAGGTATTACAGGGATGTGACAATAAATGTTGCCAGGGTTATACTGAGAATCTTCTGAAATTGAATCAAGACACGTAGCAGCATCTCGACGCCAAGTAATGAGAAAAAATGCCTGGTCATCATTATCCGAACGAGGCTGCGCGATACGCCGCCAAAAATCTCTTATTTATATGTATTTCTTAAGGGATCGTGATAAATTACAGATTTTACCAGTGTACATACGTCAATTGTTCTTAATACGTTTTAACTGTTCCCCAATAGACAAATTCATTGCCGCAAGTTGTAAAAAATAGATTCAATTTTTTGTTATCAAACTTTTATGAATTTTAAAATGAAAATATTCTATGGAATTTGCCCTCATAATTGATACGGGTATGGACTTGCAATTTTATTGAGAATTCCTATGGATTATTTATAACATTTGCAACTTGAAAACTATGCGTCGTACAATTTCATTGGATCTTTTTAAATTATAATCGACTGAAATTCCGAAAAAAGGAGCACATTCGTCCAAAATACATCGTGAAGAAAGTAGTCGAAAATCAAAACAGCGAAGAAAGTTAACGCAATTAGGTTTAAAAAAATTGGACATTTTCAAAATATTGCAGATATATTTAAATCTGAACCGTTGGACTATATATTACGAAACAATACCAATAACGTTTACCCCATTGACCATTTATATAGAAAATTTCAGCGGAAACACTTTCGAAAAATTCATTAAGGCCTTACATACGTCCAGCGGTACCGAAAACGTACCAAAAGAAAAACTGTTTTTAGGAGGGATAGAAATAGAAATTGATAAAAAAAGTCTTACGGATTGTTTATTACTGTGTTAAGTTTGTAAAAAAATTTATTTCAATTTTTTTTTTCAACAATTACAACATGAAAAATCACATTTTTTGAAGCACTGTAAAAAAAAAGTTGCTCAACGGTCGGCAGTATTTCTTCCTCAAATGTTGACGGATCTGCAAAATGTAAAGAAATTCTTGTAAAATAAGGTAGTAGTTATAGTCTGTCGAGCCGGATTTTTGAAATTCGAAAAATTAAACAATTTACGGTAATTTTAAAAAAAATGTTAAGTTTGTGTCAAAAAAGTCACACTTTAATTGTTTTTATAAAATTTTCTAATTATAATTTTAAAAATCCGGCTCGACAACTATAGAAAAAACAATTCCGGATATTTAAAAAAAAAAAATCATCAAAAAATATTAAAAACCGTACGAGTTATCATGCCGACCGTGTCAGAAAAAGTAGTTTTGAGAAAAACGCGTTTAAAGTTTCAAGCGCGTTTCGCTCGAAGTCGCGCGCGGCTGGAGCAAGAACTTTATGAATTTTTTAAATTTATTTAGTTAACTTACGTCTAATCTCCCATTCCAGCTTCATATTGTACGCCTTCCTTGTCACTAAAAAATTGTTGTTGTTTATTTTTTTCTAATCGACGAATTGTTCTGGCCTCTTTTGTTGCATTGGTAGCGTTGATTCGCCTTTGTCCTTTCGTCGGGCAGTCACATTATCTACAATAACTTTTGAACTATGGGGAATTTTTACAATCAGCTTACACAGAAATACGCCTAAGACTATAAGGAATAATAATCTGTAAACAAAAAAAATCGATTTTTTGAAAATTCTCGACGTATCTAAGGCCTTAAATCGGATTGCCTCGATCAATTCTCGCTAAATTTAATATCAAATATCCTTGTCCCCTAATCCGTACGACAATAATCCGCCAACGCTCAAGATTACGTGCCTACTTGGCCCGAGCTTTATCGCAATTTTGTAAATTTCCGGAATTGAGAATCTCCGTGATATTATAATTACGAAAGCGGTCAGTGATCGTGGAAACTTCACAAGCGTAATATTCACGACTAGTCGGCCATTTTGCATTAAGATTTTTGGGTGAGAATGTAAAATAAAGAAGTTTTTAAATTGAAGTCAAATTCAAGCAGTGCTAACGGCTCACCATTTGGGTCATTATTATGATTGATATGAAATATAGAATTAGTATAGAATAGAGTATTCAGTACTGTTTGAAGTTCAAACCGTACAATATATGTATTTGACGTATTTACAAAATATCACATCATATATGGGTACTTCAGCGCTAGAAATTGTGTCATTCGCATATTCTGAATAAAAAAAAAATTTGCAACGACCAAATGGCAAAACAACTGTGGAAATAGTTATTTCCAAGTGAAGATAATTCTATTCGAATACGAAGACAGAATAACTGAAAATACAATGTCCAAGAATGATACAAAAAAACCCAACAAACGTATGTCGCCGGTGTGTGCACTGCTCGTGGAGTCGTTCTTGGGCAAACAAGCTTACACGATAATTAACGCATCGTACCGAAGTGGAGGAGGATAATTATCCAACAAGACTTGTGGTCGTCATATCTCTGAGGGTGTCTCTGTGAGTATAGAAAAAGCGACGGTATTTATTTTCTTTTAAACACATGAGAGTTACCGAGAGGCACAGAAAGATAACACCTGTTGATACGAAGATTGCTTTGTGGTAGTCGTTGAATGTTTGTTTCCGAGTGTCGGAGCTACCGGTTTACGAGCGTACATGTAATAAATGAAGGAGCACGATGGGCAAATTTTTCGATGATCTCGAGCAATCTAATAGAAGACAAAACTCTTTGGCGGCGTGTCGGTATGATATTAACTCGTATTCTCAAATGGGAATAAATCTATAAACTATGTGTATTTACTAAGTATATTAATATGTGTCGTATAAAAATGAAGCAGAAATGGTCTATCCTTGCCCCATTTGAACTTTGAGAGGCTAGGAAACGTTCCGCGACTACGGAATCACCGATAGGTTGTAATTCTAAATGCGTTTGCGGCGAGCATGCGTACTATTCGGGTGATATATGATCGAAGCATGAGAGCCAATCGGTCACTTGCATAAAAAAAACGGTTGATGGTTAGAATATCGCTGGGGGAGAGAGTGTATAGTTTGGAAAATGCATGACGATTCTAAAATTATCGTGACCTTACTCTACTTTACCGTATCTTACGTATAGACAATTTGATCAATTCTCACCTAGCCTTTTGGCACCAAATTTTTAATCCGTCTCGTATTTTTACATCTAATTGTACGTAATAAAAACAAAAATATACAAACTTTGAGTAGAAAAAGAATCAATAAATGTTCGTATGGAGAATTTTCAAACAAGGCACTTTTATCAAAAAATTGAATTTTAAGAGGTCAAAACCACTCCCGCAGCTTGGGTACCATTAAAAAAATATATGAACTTTCTCACCTGGGAAAGCATATTTACATATTTTTTGTAACCGTTCGGTAGAATCGAAAAATAATAAAGTAATGTATATTGTACTATACATGGAAATAATATTTCAAAAAATTCTCTCGAGAACTATTGGAATTAAATCGCTATAATTTGCCACATCATCACTTCTTATTATGTACGATCGGATGTGGAAATGCTACACGAAATAAAAATTTGGTGACAAACGGCTAGGTGAGAATTAGTAGAATTATCCATATACATATATATTTTTTTGTTTTTTGTTGATTCAAATGAATTCATTTAGTTCACGAAAGATATAGTGATATTGTCAAAGTATTTTTTGAAACAGCTAAACTGATGTAAAATTAACAAAATTTAACATGTTTATTGAAACAAATCAGATCACCGACCTGCCTGATTTGAATTAAGGGAATCTTTTGATTGTTCCACGGAACAATTGATTATTACAAATACGATATTCGTTTAAGATTATTGTCAAGATCGCTTATATGCATCATGTTCGACCCCCCGTAGAAAGAAGACATGTCACGAAATATCTCGAAATGCGATTTAGTTCCGAAGCCGGTTAACTCGTCATTATGATTGGCTGCCGCTGTTGTGCTTGGAGTTCGTTCGTATGCATACTTCAGATCACTCGATCGTAAATAATGTCCTTAACCTAAAAAGTGCGTTGTCTTAACCTAAAAAGTGAAAAGTGTGTACTAAAATCCATGCGGATTTTAGTAATTTTAGTAGTTCGTAGACAACGCACTTTTTAGGTTAAGTTAGCATAGTTCGCTTCTTCCGAGCATCAAGCCGTACAGTTATTTTAAACTGTGATAAGCATTTCTATCAATAACATGTATTTGTTTATACCGATAGCTAAAAGACTATTGTCAAGTAACTACGAATCGAAAATATGGATCAAGAAAATATACTTTCACTTTGCGGTAAGACTATTCAACTTTGCTTGCTAAAGTCCGCATTTATGATCGTTCATTCGAACTGCAGGATGAATAATATTTCATTGTTTGTGTTTTTGCGAAAGCTAGTGCTATTACACATTTTTCGAAAAAATTTGAAACCGTGCGAAATATGAAACCTTTAAGCAATCTCAACGAAAATTGCAGCAAACAAAAGGGAATTGATGCTCAAAATGTGATATATAGAGCTATTTCAATTTTACAAACGCGTGACATCTACCCACATACATACGGACATTTTTTGTAATGTGTTTTTCCAGATTTTTTTCCATATTGTAAAAGCATTACAGATCTCTAGATTTTTCACGAAAAACAAGCATATCTCTGTAAGGAAACAAAAAAACGTGCATACTGAAACTTGCACATCTCTTCCTCATAATTTTCGTAGACCCACAAAACTTCTCTCTATCAGAAAGACTAATTTTGGAAAACTAATTCCTGATAGAGATAGATTTGTGGATAGGCAAACATTTGACGAAAGCAATGTGGAAATTTGAACTTGCACTTTTTTTTCTCTTAAATAATTCTTTCGGCATACATAAAATGTCGCGAAATTATTAAAAACGAAATAAATGACTATTTTACTATTAGGAGCAGATAATAAATAAAATTCCATAGGCTGCTCGATTTCTATTTGAATAATTACCTTGATACGTAATCGAATGATGATCTACCGCGCGTTCCGTATTAAACTTCGCAATATATGTATTTATTTTTTCTATCTAATTCTCTAT
This sequence comes from Oxytorus armatus, assembly GCA_958009045.1. Taxonomy (NCBI): domain Eukaryota; kingdom Metazoa; phylum Arthropoda; class Insecta; order Hymenoptera; family Ichneumonidae; genus Oxytorus; species Oxytorus armatus. Next base: position 4,315,773 of record OY253747.1, on the reverse strand, counting down.
TAATGTTCTTACACGTATCGAGTCACAATCACATTGCTCACTCTTGTCACAATTAATTTATAAACCTCGTTGCACTTCTTCGATCGGACATAGAACAGGTTCTGTTATCAGGGACGTTAATCGCCACGGACATTGAATGTACTGGACGTGGAAACGGCACGATTAGCGTAATTAGTGATACATAAAGGATATAAAGTTAAACATTTGAAACAAACGTCGAGTTTCGAACAATAAACTTTTCGTAATTTATCGATAAATGAAAAATAATAGATAAAATTTAGATAAAATTTCAATAAAACTTAGAAAATTCACTAGGGCTTGTGCCTGATTGAAGAGGGGCGTGTTCCACGACCGGTGCCCACAGCCCCAATGAATATTATTCGCGAGAACGCGGAGGAACCTACTTCCTACTCTCGCGACCCCGCGGACTCTTCATCGCATTGACGCTATGTTTAGAGCTATGGCCAGACTTGCGCAAGTACGCGCGCAGACGCCTCATGCTTTCCCAGCCCTTCTTTCGTGAGCTATTTTTTTTTATCGATAAGCGTCTGAAATGTTGCGCACCGGGGAATTCTGGCCTACGTTTCGTCCGGAAATACTTTGGGTCTCGAGTGTTTGGTTGGAATTTTGTTGCGGAACCATAAATAAGTTAATCGGCTTTAAAAAAAACGCGACTTAAAAAAAAGATGAACTTTTATTTAATATCATATATTTAATTTTTAAATGAAAAAATGTACTTAATTTTGAATTGTGATCAGATGTTTGAAAATGTGGTATATGGCTCATTCCACCAATTTCCAGCCAATCACCTGACATCAAATTTTCAACCCGCCTGCTATTCTCACATCTTGTGTAATGTGACACAAAAACATAATCCGGCAAGTTTCATCCCGTGTTAAGCTGTATTAGTTTGTGAGAAAATAAATATTTTATATTTTGCATTCATAGCAGGATATACATTTCTCCATGTTTTTCGAGTTTTGTATGATCCCGAAGATATTTGCATCAGAGAAATTTCATTTTTGGACAGCTCGTATAACTACCGTGTTTTTGATCGTACAGACTTCGCTCAGGCCTCATTCTTTTCCTATTGCGATTCTGTAGAGTTGCAATTTTTTGATTTCTTTAATCCTCCCTTAAGGGAATTAACGAAAAAAAATTTATGGGCAGCTATAACTACCGTGTTTTTTATTGTACAGTCTTCGGTCGGGTCTCATTTTTTCGTTCTGCGATTCTGTAGAATTGCAAGTTTTGTGTTTTTTCTTAAGTAGTCTGGTAACTTAAGCCGATTTTCATGTCTTTTTTGGAGGGCGTTTTTTTTGTAGGAAAATAAAAATGAATCGTTTTGGATATTTAGGATGTTTTTATTTACATATTAAAGATACAAACAAACAAATTTTTTGAAAAAATTTAATAGTTTATTATTATTATTATTGTTAATCGAAGTTGGCACCTCGAAAAAAAAGCGCGTGGGTGGCCCCGGTGATTTTGGCTCTTGATGTTATCTGAAATCAAAAATTCTTGATAATTCTTAATCTATAGACATGTCATTCTGGTCGGAACTACTGAAGTTGAATTTCATGGATAAATAACAAAATGGCGGACTTTGGAAAAAAAAGTCCTTTCATTTTAGCAAATAAATTTTGTTATTTATCCATGAAATTTAACTTCAGTAGTTCCGACCAGAATGACATGTCTATAGATTAAGAATTACCAAGAATTTTTTATTTCAGATCACATCAAGAGCCAAAATCACCGGGGCCACCCACGCGCTTTTTTTCGAGGTGCCAACTTCGAACAATAATAATAATAATAGTAAACTATTAAATTTTTTCAACATTTTTTTTTTTATATCTTTAATATGTAAATAAAAACATCCTAAATATCCAAAACGGTTCATTTTTATTTTCCTACAAAAAAACGCCTCCCAAAAAAGACATGAAAATCGGCTTAAGTTACCAGACCTTAAGCCTTCCGTCGACAGCTATAACTACCGTGTTTTTTATCGTACAGACTTCGGTCATGTGTCATTTTTTTTCATTTTGCAATTAACCAATAGAACCTGGCTACTCAAAGAATATTGGCAAATATGATTCTGATGTAAGGAAGTCGAAATTTCCCCCGCACCTTCGCTACAGCCACACGTTCCCAATGAATTCATGAACGTTTAAACAATTTTATACAATTCGTGAGTTTGAAAAATGTCTATCTCACAAACTGTTTGTCCTCAATGTCATCACTGTATACAAATTACGTAATTTTGGTTGATGTTTTCAAAAGAAAATAGGGGAATGAAAATTTGTATACCTGGTGGTATGATACTAACAGCAAATTGTATAATTTTTTTTCGGACAGTTTAGTGAAATTGACGTAGGAAAAGTCCTATGCGGATGCCATTTATAATTATGACCAATAATTTTTCAGGTACTAACTGCTCAATATAGATATATTTTTTACATGATTCCTGCATTAAAAAATTTATATCTCGCAAACTATCGGTCGTAATTAGCTCGGGGTCTTTCTTATTTGAATTCAGCTGAGGTTTTCCACAAAAAAATTCAGGTAAAATCGATTAATTTTCACCTCTAGACTACGAAAAAAGAAATGTAAGCAAAAAAATGTCCTACAGTATTTCCGGTTACGACCGAACAGTTCGCGCGATATGAATTTTCAAATCCATAAATCGTGTAAAAAAATATCAAGCAGTGTCTTGACCCGGCAGTGTCTTGACGACGAATAATTAAAAAAACAAGTTTTTAATAAATGCCTGCTACAGTCTCTATACACAAAGTTGGCACAATAATGATAATATTCGATTTCAATATAATGTTTTTAATTTTTATTTTTTTATTATTGTGTGTTCCACCGTATACCCTTTCGGGATTTACGCATGAACCTTTCCAATTCGGTTTGATCCATTTTTCCATTTTTTTCCCCTATCACTCCCTACTCGCACTTCGCTAAGTGAATCTAACTTCCATTGCGTCCGCAGACGTCTTAGCTACACTGTATCACGTTTGCCATGAACACAGGGAAACTGCGGAAAACCTGTGTCAATATAGACGGCTTTTTGTTTCAGTTGTATTACCATCAGAAACTCAGAAAAACTGCCTGCCGGTCAGTAGCCGGCGTGCAAGCCAGTGCACAACTAAGCGGTCCCTTATCCCAGTCCTGATCGCGGCCAATACTGCTTAACATGGGAGATCGCCGAAGGCGCGCACCGACCGCGCGTCCACTGCTGTCGGTTCAATATAATGTTTTTTTCTTTTGTTAAAATCTATATTCAGAAATTATTATCTCGGAGAGTACTGGTATCTTAGGTTAGTATAGGATTTTGCTTACGTCAATTTCACTGAACTGTACATACAAAAAATCGGCTTAAAAAAAATACACAAATTCCTGTACCCCATTTTTTCCTGTTCTGTTTTTTTTCGAAAACTTCAACCAAAACGACGTAAAAAAAGTTGCATGTTGAAATTTGCAAGTTGCTTCTTCGAAATTCCATACAATCCTCAAAGCCTTCTCTATACGCAACTATATCTTTTCCAATTTTTCTCATGGAAGAAGCTTTGACGATTGCGTGAAATTTCGATGAAGAAACTTGCAATGTTTAACTTGCAGCTTAATTCCCTACATGTATTATAAATCCAAAATTTATAGAATAATTTCACATTTCATAAAATCCGAACAGTTCCATCGATTCTCGTGAAATTCAATCGGAATCACCCTTTAATGACATTTTGTCCATATACAAAATTGTACTCCGAATGCTAAACGACCAAAATGTCACGAGCTATGTCTTAATAAATACCTATATCTTTTTTTATAATTTATTTATTCCACAAATTCATAACACCACAATCGAATGTCCCGAAATTGAACACCGGACATCCTTCGATGTTACTCAGGAGATGTAACTTCTGCTCGATAACCAAAAAATTACACGAACTGGTGTCTTAACAAACACCTGTATCGATTTTTTGAAAAAGTCAAAATTCAATAAATCTAAAACGCCTCGATCAATTTTTTCAAATTTGATACCAAATGTCTTTTAATAATACTCAATCGAATGTAGAAAGTTTTGGCTTGATAACCCACAAATTGGAAGAGCTAGAATCTTAAATACGTAGATCAATTTTTGGAAAAATTTGAAATTCTGTAATTTTGGAACGCCTCGATCGATTTTCTCCAAATTCAATAACCGACAATATTTAATGATAGTGTGTTTGTGCAGAAAGTTTTAGCCCGATAGCTCTCAAGTAGCATGAGCCATTTTCAGTCAAAATCTTATAAAATTCAAAATACCTCGTCAATTGCCACAAAAATCGTAGTAAACTAAAGGTCTGTACTGATTTACTTGCGTGTCAATTTCAGCCTGAACGATGAAACCAATTCGAAGTTACAGGTTTCAAATTCGGCTTTAAATCCCCCCACACGCCCTGCCCCACACACACACACACACACATCCGGTCATTTTTTTTACATGTGATTTTGTGATGCGTTGGAACCTTTTAAATGACATTAAAAACACGATTTTTTATTTTGCCATGAAAACAATGGAAACGTGCAAATGAGAAATTTCCCCATTGCTTCCTCATTTTTTTATCTTGCTCACAAATCCCCCTCTCTGACGAAGTTAGTTCTTCAATTTTCGATTCGTCATAGAGGAATATTTGCGAGCGAGATGAAATGAGAAAGTCACGTGCAAATTTCTAATTCCCACGTTTTTTTTACGAAATTCGATCCCAATAATTCCACGGTACTACGGCTGGGTTATAAAGTTATATGATTCTTCTTATCAACCTACAGAATGTATTGAACTTCAAGAAAGCTCACTAATTTTGCATAATATACAAAAGTTTAAACATTTTTAACTATTAAAAATCTTGAAGCTCTTTACGAATTCATTTTACACGGTGAATACCGCCTCTATAGTTATGAACTTAAGGTTGTAGTCTGGTAACTTAAGCCGATTTTCATGTCTTTTTTGGAGGGCGTTTTTTTGTAGGAAAATAAAAATAAATCGTTTTGGATATTTAGGATGTTTTTATTTACATATTAAAGATACAGAAAAAAATTTGTTTGAAAAAATTTAATAGTTTATTACTATTATTATTATTGATCGAAGTTGGCACCTCGAAAAAGAAGCGCGTGGGTGGCCCCGGTGACTTTGGCTCTTGATGTTATCTGAAATAAAAAATTCTTGATAATTCTCAATCTATAGACATGTCATTTTGGTCGGAACTACTGAAGTTAAATTTCATGGATAAATAACAAAACTTTGACAAAAACAAAACATTTGATAAATAACAAAACAAGACTTTGGAAAAAAAAAGTTTTTTTTCCAATGTCCGCCATTTTTTTATTTATCCATGATATATAACTTCAGTAGTTCCGACCAGAATGACATGTCTATAGATTGAGAATTATCAAGAATTTTTTATTTCAGATAACATCAAGAGCCAAAGTCACCGGGGCCACCCACGCGCTTTTTTTTCGAGGTGCCAACTTCGATCAATAATAATAATAATAATAAACTATTAAATTTAAGGGGGGGGGGGTAGAGTTTTAAAGGCGAAAAAAAAACATATTTTTATGATTTTTTTGCGACGACATGAGTAATATAATTTTATTAAATAGAATTACATATTATTGTACAACTATTGAAGTATCTCAAAAAAAATTTTCAATGAAAAATATTGATAAATAAGCCGGTGACGTTGAATCTCCAGAGGCGCCTTGAAAAAAAGTGGTTTTGCGGTGAACATTATAACTCGTTACCGGATCATCTGAAACAAAAAAATTGATATGCATTTTAAAGGTGATGTATTTCTCGAGGTAATCAGGAAGTTTTTTTTTTTTTTTCTATTTTTTGCAGCACTTGGAAGTAAAAAACGCAATTTTAGGTAAAAAAATCGCGCTTAATTTGTTATTAAAAAATTGAAAAAATTGAAAAAAAAAAAACTCCTCCTGATTAACTGTTGATTTATGTGAAGAAGTAATGTTTAAATTTTCAAAAGGATCGGTTTAGTAGATTTTGAGTTCTAATGTTCACAAACTTCAAAAATGACGTTTTCGGGAAAATTGATTTAAAATTTTTTATACGTACCGAGCGGCTACCGAGCAGGCATAAAAATCAGGTATCACGGCCGGTCGTTTGAAACGCTGTAACTCCGTTAGTTTTACTCCGATTGACTTAAAATTTATACACAATATTCTCGACATATTGTTCATTCAGAACAAAAATAATAAAAAGAATGCAAAAAAAATCATTTAAAAACCCTACCCCCCCGTTAAAAAAAACAATTTTTTTGTATCTTTAATAAGTAAATAAAATCATCCTAAATATCCAAAACGATTCATTTTTATTTTCCTACAAAAAAACACCCTCCAAAAAAGACATGAAAATCGGCTTAAGTTACCAGATTACTACCTTAAGGGATCACAACACTTTAGCAGCAGAAAAAAAGAGGCCTAGCGTAGACAATTTATTTTGGGAGTATGAAAAAAGGAATAAGACTTCTTTTCAGAGGATTTTTTTAACACATATTGATGTGTGAAAAAAAAACTTTTTATTATCATTTTAATACAAAATGGCGGCGACAGAGCCCATCTTGAAAATCGTCTTTTTTTAAAACATCTTTACGGGAGGACGGTTTTCTCGTATACCATATAATCTATATATTATTAGCTATGGCACTAGATAGGGGTTCTTTGTTATCAAATTTTGTCGAAATGATGCACTTTTCAAAAAATAAATCGATTTTTTGACAAAAAAAGTAAATTGTTTGTAAACAAAAAGTTTACATTAAATCGAAAAACGGCTACGTACTCCAATAGAGAATGTAATTGTGAAGCTACTATCAAAATTTCAAATCGAGCCCATGCAACGGTGTTCAAGCAATGAGTCTTCCTAGTTTGAAAAAGACGATTTTCAAGATGAGCTCTGTCGCTGCACATTTTCTATAAAACATTTTGTATCATCATGATAATAAAAATTGTTTCTTTCGTACATCAATATGTGTTAAATAAACCTTCAGAAAAGAAATCCTATTCCTTTTTTTATACTCCCAAAATAAATCGTCAAACTCAGGCCTTTTTTCTGTCGGTAAAGTGGTGTTACCCCTTAAGAAACTATAAACAAAGGTCCAATTTCATATAAAATATGAACATTTTAGAAACTTAAAAATTTAATACAATCTTAACTTCTTCACTGATCCACGCTAAAGTCACTACAAGTCACGGTGCGATAATACTTGATTTCTGAAGGAACAATTACCGCACCATTTTAAAATTTGTCGTAGAACAATCACAGGCCATTTTTCAAACAATTGAAAATTTTATAAGATCGCAACTCCGGAGACGATTCTTGACAAATCTAATACCAAACACTCTTGCCTTTTAATCCATTTATTAAAAATATTTGCATCCATCGCTGAAAAATTATAAAAGTTAGTGATCGCAGTCGTGCTTCAAAATCGGGTAATATCTCAAACGCTCGAGTAATTTCAATGTAAATTGCAGATAACAATAGAGGTTTGATGTCCAAAATTGGTGGAAAGGTCGCGGTAAATCAGTTACATACATATATCCAGATCGAAAAAAATATCTAGGTCATGATGTAAAAATGTAACAAATGTTTCATTCAAATAGTGGGTCGCAGCAAATACAATATATTATTTTTTAAAAATAATAATTCATTATCACGGAGAAAAACTTTCTTCTTGAAATTCCAATGTCACACGTAGAATGATCAAAGACTATGCCAATAAAGTTACGAACGTTCTGACAAAAAAAAATTAAATGCGCTTAACTAGAGAAAACTTACTCCTTAATTGTACGGGAGTATATATTCGTACAAAAACCACATGATTTAGCTTGTTAATAGGCTTAAAAGGCGATAAAATGATGCGGCGGCTCGGCTTTGTTGACAAAAAAATATTTCTCGTATTCCAAGCTCGTGCCCTGTTATTTGATTAGTCGAGGAGACTGATAGTGCTCTCTAGTATGTAAAAAAATATAAACCAAAATATTTAGGAAAGGAACCTTGATTAACGCCGGTCAGAAGGACCATATTCCGTTCGGGCGTTCATCAAGGTTCCTGTTCGAAATATTATCGTTTATATTTGTTTTACATAATAGAGAGTCCCATCAGTGTCCTCAAAAAATAAAAATAAATCAGGACACGGTCTCGGGATCCGAGAAACAATTTCTTTTTCAACAAAATCGAGCCGGAGCTTCATTTTATCGCCTTTTAAGCCTATTAACCGACTAAATCATGAGATTTTTATACGAACATACGCTCCCGTTCATTTAACGAATAAGTTTTCTCTAATTAACCACATTCAATGTTCTTTTGCCAGAACGTTCGTAACTTTAACCACTTAGATTATTAGTTGCGATATAGTACTTGTATGTCATTTTTATTCTGCCAGCTGAATTATTCAGACTTCAAAATGATTGAATTAGTAGAACGAAATAATTCGAATAGTCGTACTGGATTCAGTGGGTGAATGATGCAGATCTCGATATTTTCGAGACTGATTATTTTGAAGCCGAAATCCGAGAAAAGAAACATCTGACATCGCTGTGGGTATTATTGATCTGGCGAGATTTTTAGAGCCTCGACGATTCTTCGTCGAATAAATTAATTAGCGAATCAATTGTTGTTCCAAAAAAGGACGATGTTATTTGCCACGATCGGGGCCTTGATCTTTGCATTATTTCTGTCGCTATTCTCGGAGTCAGTGCACCGTCGTCGGAACATTAACATTTCTACGGGTCAATCACTGTGAGATTTGTTTTTATTTGCGCAAAACTTCTACAAAACAGTACGTTCAAGAAACTCGAATGAGAACATTTCTCGATAAATTGGATATCATTGAAGATATTTGGTTTTTAATTAGAAAAAATCAATACAGACGTTTTAATCTTATAGAATGTTGAATTTTTCGAAAACACGATATGATGGCTCGAAAATAGCTATACCCACCATTCTGCAACTTCACAAACGAGTAAAGCACTACATTTTCTTTATTTAGTGCAACTTTTATAGAATTTTTTCGCCGAAAATATAATATTTTTCTGTTCTTAACTGATTTATCTTTTTCGAAAACATGTACAGCGTTTTTCTGAACAATCAATCACGTTTATGGGATATGAGACAATCCTTTATAGATGAGTGGAAATTCGCTACTTCCGAAACAATTTCTATTTACATAAGGGAAGTGCACGCATTAGCTCCTGAATAACAATGAGAAAGGAAGATTCCTCTTGGAGTAAAAATGAAAACGATGATCAGTTTGCACAGAATAGTTTTTGATAAATCGCGTAATACAACAACGATCAGAATCTCGATATAAGCAGAACTTACAACGCAAATATTTTCCATAGCCTCGTGAAAATGGGATACAGTAGGGATATATTGGGGATAATGGGATACATTAGGAAAGAGTGGTTGTGGACGACACTCTGGCGGGTCTCAAAGAATGGAATGGAAATGGGAATAATGGGGAAGGGACGTAAAAACACGAGAACGTATACGATGAATAATAATAACAATAATTTTAATAATAATAATAATAATAATGGTTTCTAAGAAAGGCAAAAAGTACAACAGCTGATTCTACAAATTACCAATTGTGGTACAATGTTCAATAATATTTCTTAAAATTTGAAGTATGCGCTGGCCCAGAAGCCCGTGCAGCGCATACAGGCGCCACACTGACGTCTCCATCAAGCTTTACAAACGCAATCTGGTGGACTCGTCCGGTTGGTTATCATATCCCCAAGGTGTATAAAGATCGAAGTTTTACCACCGACGCATTCCGATACATTGGTTGCAGAGGGGGGAAGCGCTGCCGTTCGGGTTAATTACTAATCTAAAAGATCGTCACGAAATATCAAGTGCGATTGAGAGACGAACGTGTTTTGTTGTCAGTTCTTGAAAAAAACTGAGCAACAATCCACCTCATCAGAAATTGAAGTAAACCAGCCAATCCTTTTATGAACCCATCATTACAAATATGTTTCTATTAGTATTGAATCCATTGCAATTCGAAACATTAAAAAAATGTACCACTGATTTGACTAGTGTGAAGTGCAGCAGGGAAGAAACGCTGCCGTTCGGATTAATTACTAACCTAAAAGATAGCCACGAAGTGTTAAGAGCTTACATCTATGTCGCCGCCAAAAAAGGGTGTTTTCGTGAATTTTTTTTGAGAAAATGGTTGCAGACTTCCTTTTTCTTTCACAGTAAAAAGTATAATTTGAAGTATGTTTTGCAATTTTTTATTGAAAAATATTCGTAAGTGTAAGAAATAGAATAAATTTCACAGAGCAGTGTCCTCCGACCAGTGATCACTGCTGCTCGGAAACAAATCATCTGAAATAAAAAAACTAAATAGATTTGGTTTTTCTATCGTCTTATCTAGTCTTTAATCGAAGGATTCAATAAAATAAAGATTTAAAAAAAAAATGGTCATCAATCGAAAGTGATAGTCAAAATTTCGGTGAAAAAAACTACATTTTCCTTGAACTGAGCAATTGAGCAAAAATCCACGTAATCAGAAATTGAAGTAAACCAGCGAATCCTTCTATGAATCCATCATTACAAATATGTTTCTATTGTTATTTAACCCATGGCAACTCGAAACATTTGCAAAAAATATACCACTGATTTGATTAGTGTGAAGTGCAGCAGGGCTACGTTTAGCGTCAAGTTATCGATCGAAGCGCGGAGAAGTCAATGGAATTCGAAACAAAGACGGATTACAACAAATTCGCTACCTAATACAAATATTCATACGCGATAAGAGAGATTTTTTTATATTCCCCGCATATGTAGATTCATACTTTATAAAATAAGCTGCTCCGATAAATGTAGGGTTATCTTTTGAAAGAAAAAAATTTCGTAAATATTTACGAAAGACCGAGGCATGCATTGCTACGTTTTCCGTGTTTACGCATACCGGATCGATCGTTCTACGGCTATTTCGAGTCTCTAAGAATGTATAACGGCGAAAGATTATCGGATATGTTACTTGACTCATTCCACCCTATTGATATCCCCGACCATTCTCTCTCCCAGCCACTGTGGCTCAACTTACATATATATATGCGCCCCGAAACGTACGAGACCTATCATATTTTCAAACTGTAACGGGCTCAAGGCCGTCACGCGTTAACCTACATTTCAAGAGGCGTCTTGACAGCAAGCAAAAAATGAAAAATTTCAAGAAATGCCGCAATATCTATACACTAAATTGGTACAATAATCACAATATTTAAATTCGTAATCGACTTCACGCGAAAACGCGTCGTTTAGACTGTATACACGTGTATATGAAAATTTCACCGTGAAATCTTGACACTTTTTGCCCAAACTTCTCAAATGTTTTCCACTATTTGTTAGTTGGCAGTACCATTTGAAAGAACTTTTTGTGTATTTTTCGAAATTTTTTTACCCATGCCTTTTCAAGCTAGAATATTGTTCTCATTCTCAAGAGAAGTGTTGAGAAATGCCGATCTTGTTCCCAAGAGAAGTGCCGATACAAACAGTTAATTTTCACCCAACCTTTGAAATGCAATACTGATTATATTTTACTTGTCGTTACCGACGTCATTAACAATGAAAAAAGAGAATTGCTTCATAGAAAAAACTTTACCGTGGTAAAAAACAGTTCGAATTTTTCGTGCTGATGTGTTTGAAATGTACTAAAACATTGGAAAACAACATTTAGAAAAAAACATATTTGTGTATACGCACGTGTGTGGGTGTGACAACCTCGAAAAATCCAACTTGCTATATCTTCGGAACAGCTTGACTAATTTGTTGTAAATATTGCACCGATTTTACGATCGACCGTCTATTGTTTTGTGAAATTTTCGTTCGAATTACTTGAGCGTTAGATATTTTGCGGGACATTGCAATTTTCGAAAAATATCTTCGATCACTCTAACTTTCCTAAAAGTTCAGCTGAACTGAAGCAACTTTCGAACCATGAATGTGTAATTTTTTTCTAGGTCGTGTAATTTTTTTCTAGATCGTGTAATTTTTTTCTAGATCGTGTAATTTTTTTAGTTAATGAGCCAAAATTTCGTACATCTATTGAATACTATGAAATAATATGAACACGAAAATCGTATCATCATTAAATTTCTTGGCAGTGATCCGGAAACTTTTGAATATCTATTAAAAAGAAGGCTAGCAAAAGTGGTCCGCGTCCTTAAGTATTCGTGCTGATTAAAAAAAACAGTGAATCATTAATTTTAGCTTAATAACAAGAGGTCGTATCGGCAAACATATTTGGAATGACTTAAAACTGTTTTCTTGCACAAATACAAAAATACGTGAACTTTAATTTTATTCCTCTATAATTTTCAGTCCATCGATTTGCAAGTTTTCAAAGTAGGGTGCAAGAAAAAGATGTTCAAGGGTGTTTCGACCCCTTAAAATATTTTTTTTTGCTCATTATCTGGTGGGTTCTTCTTTCCTTCACATAAGAAACATTTTCATCTTTGCTTAATCAAAATCGATGCAGTGATTGTAGGTGAAACTGTAAAATCGCCCTTTGACCCGTGCAACTTTAGGGGGTGGTTTCATCCCTTGAAACCGTTTTTCCGCCGATAAAAAAAATGTGTCGCTTAGTTTTTAATGCTCTATAAAATCCATGAGTTTCAACAAAATCGGAGGGGGACATCACGGGAACTTTCCTTGTCAGTCAATTTTTTATATTTTTTAACTTTTTTTTTTTAATCTTGATAATTATTTTATTTATAGTCTGACGAGAGGTTTTTAAAATTTTTTGTCTAGACAATTTTCTATAAATTATTAAACACTAATTTTTTTTTAAATTGCATACTTAAGTTTGATTTACTGTAATTTCTTTATTTAAAAGAAAAAACATTCCGTTCATCAGACTATTACTACTACATTATTTTACTACATTTTTTTTTATTTTTGCAAATTGGATAATTTTTGGTGAAGTTATCATCTAGACAAGGAGGCGCCATGGTTTTCATCAGTAGTCCATTTATACCCGTAAAAATAGTGTTAATATTATTTTAAAAAAATTTTTTAATTTTTTTTCTTATAGTTGAAACGTTAATAAAAAATGTGAAATCAACAATTTAATTTATTTTTCACTATATAGCCTTTATAATCATTTTTCAAATTTACTCGGTTTTCAGCGCCTGCAGCGGTATGTGAGCAAGTTTTAGCTCACGTAATTTGTGTTGAACGGTTTAGATATGGTTGAATTTTGTATATATAAATAATATGTCATCGATGGATGATAGGGGTCGAATTTCGCGAGAATCGACGAAACGATTGTACGGAATTTCAAATTGTTCGAAAAATTCGGGATTTACAGTATATGCAGGAAAAAAGATGTAAGTTGAAGCTTGCCAGTTGCTTCCTCGAAATTTCACACAATGCTGAAAGCTTTCTCCATGAGAAAGCCAAAATCGAGAAAAATATAAATCCTCATAGAGGATGCCTTCAGCATTGTGTGAAATTTCGAGGAAGCAACCCTTACGGAAAAAAACTACTGGGGACTTCGGAGAATCAGTACTGAAAATCACTACTCGTGGTTTCATTTCACCCAGATTCCATCTGGGTATTCGTGAAGGAAAAACAAAATATATCACTGACAAAACTTCTTTAATGTAATAGTACATTTTGTTGTTGTTATATAGGTCCCCTCAGATTACATGAAAAAAAAATTCCTGTCCACGGTTCCTCGGAAGAATTTCTTTCTGCTTGACTGGAACTTGAAGCTGCGACCTACCTATATCCTACCTCACATACTAATACGCTACCCAGTACGGTATCGACGATTAATGATGTTTCGTAATTTCTATCGTGTTAGATTAGCTAGAAAATGGTTTCTGATTCTGATTCTGATTTTCAGAAGAAAATATAACGTTTGTCTAGACAACAAGGTAGATGGATACAATTCGGATACTCTTGAGGGGTTTAAATAAAGTGAAATAATATGTGTTTTCATGTTTACTCTTACATTCAATGTTTTTTTTTAAGTACGAAAACCGCCATTATTTTTTTAACTGAAAAATTGAAGAATTTTTCGGAATTTTTAAATTTTACGGATATTCAGCCGGATAGCCTAAATATCCGTCAAACTTACTATATAGGAGATTGCGGCGCGTACTTTAAAATACTCCTTCTATAAATTGTTTTTAATTACTTGAGGTAAAGACGCTGCCGCGTCTCTTCATTAAAAAATTCACCTCATGATGCAGACGAGGTAGACTTTATTATCTTCGTTTAGGACATCATTCGGTTATGTCGTAGAAATAATTCGAACGAAATAGGGAGAAATGTGCGCTTATATACTCTCAACAATTGCTGAAACATTTGGCAAACGTTGAAACTCAAATTTCCAACACTGTACAGATTTCTTAATACAAAAATCAGTAAACAAATTGACAATCTTTTCAATAGCGTGAAAAACGCTATTAAAAATCCAGTATAACTTCGAAATATTCTGTTTAGGGTTTTTTAATACTTTAACAAATGGTGAAAAATTTCGTCCTGTTCAAAACGACAAGTTTGAAAAAAATTACACAAAATATTGTACAATGTGCGCAGAGTCCATCAGAAAATGTTCAGAGTGAGCATCTTTATCCTACAGAATTCGAGTTAATCGTTTTGTTCACTCTCATCAAATTTAATATTAAACATTTTTTGTGACATACAAATTATTACGGTTTCAATTTTTGACATATTTTGGTGCCTCGATATCCTTATATTGTTAACGAACATTTTTCAACAAATTCAAAATTGTATAGAATCAAAACCTCTTAAACGATTCTCGCCAAAAGCAATGCCCAAACATTCTTGTACTCTAATCCATTTATGTTAAAAAATTGAACTTGGCTGCCCAAGTAATTCCACCAAAAATTGCAGCAAACAAAAGAGTTTCGATGCCCGAAATCCGTGTAAAGTTTCTGCAAAGCTTCTCACATACACGCACACACGCAACACGGGGATATGTCTTTTAAATATAATTATCCAATATTTTCACATATTTAAAAAACATTGACATTAAAAACTCGCAATTTTTTTTACGAAAACAAAGCTTCTTCTGTGAGGAACAAAAATTCTTATAAATTACCGCCAAGTGAAACTACCATCTTGAATATAACGTGAAACTTCTTAATGTCGTAATTCTAATGTTTTGTTACGTCAAAGATTGAGTTTTTGCCAACTATTAATTTTCCTTGACGAACGCCACGTTTGAATTCGACCGAGACTCTCTGGCCAAGGGGAAACGCCCTTCTACCACTCCTGGAAACAGTCTCAGACGCGAACTGCCTTTTCGAGTCTAATCTTTTAGAAAAATACTCGGGATAGGCCCTGAGGAATGCCAACGTTTCGATATCTTAGGGATTTTTAATAAATATTAAGCTATTCGTTGGATAATGATTGTTTTTCCCCGCACACACAAAAATCATCGGATACAGAACACTGGTTAATTTTGCACCGAGTTTGGATGAATTAGTGGTTAATGTGCAAAAATGGATGAAAATAGGAAGGGAAAAAAGGAAAAGGATTTAAAAAAATGTTACTTACTATTCGTTCGAAGAAACTCGCTGGAATCGACAGTCTTGGCCATGAATGAAACCCGTGACTTCCGAATCCGTTGAGATATGACGGATTAAAGGGAGAAATAATATTGAGAACTCTGCGGTTTATTTTTACTGATTATTTCCAGGAATGTATTAACTCATGACTTTGAGAATACAAAAATTAAATCAAATTATAATTAAATAAAAATAAAAACTTTAATCCGAATAAAAAAAAATGAATTTAATACAAAAACAGGATACGCACACTGACCTTTCCTTCGAAACGTATGACTTGAGACGGAATAAAATTCAAATTCTATCTCGTAGAGGACCGAAGTCGTTCGAAAGAGACACGAACTCGAGAAAAATTCTATTTTCGAAATTCTCTTCACACCAAAAGAGTGGCAGAGACCAAGAGATTGACTCGGTGAACAAAATTTTACAAATCCCGTTTAGACAAAGAAAAATCCCTGTTTAGCGGCGGGGTAAGGTATTTAAACTTTTTTTTGCATTTCATTTATTTTAAAAAACGAATGTATAACAACTCAAGAATATTGTGTCAAAACTTCAAGTCGATCGGAGAAATATTAACGGAGTTATAAGCATTTGAGCGTCCGTTGCTCCAGACCGATGTTCTATACCTGCAAAACTTTAAAGCGTTTTTCTGAAACTTGTCATTTTTGAAGTCGGTGTACGCTATAACTCAAATTCTAATGCATCGAATCTTTGGAAATTTTGTACACTATTTCTACACATAAATCACCAGGTAACGCTGCCGAGTTTTTTTATAATATTTTTTATTTTACAATAATAACTTTGCCGATTTTCTTAGCGAAAATCGCGTTTTTGCCTTCCAAGTGCTACCAAAAATGAACAATATTGCGTCGCTTCTACCGCCATACTCTTATTCAACTACGGCGTCATTACCTGATAATTTTATTTTTCCAGAATTCGGACGTTCTTATTAATTATATCAGTTTCGGTTTTTAATATTCGCATGCTTTATTAATTGAATTTATCTACTGATTCTCTCGCAAGATCCGATGGATTGCTGTACCTTTCGATTATGCATATTATATAGGTTTATATTGTATTTGTTGTTGAAATATTTCGCTAACCCTTAGTGGGTTATTTTGTTAATTACGTATTAATTCTTAGATGCTTGGCTCCGAGAGAAGTGGCTATATGCGCTATTATATTTGTATCTCTCATATGGTATTAAGAGTATCGTAATGTATGTCCTCCCGTCGATCTTGTCGCTATAGGCAAGAAAAGAGATAGGGAACGCGTGGCGTCTGTCAGCCTCCTTTACATCACCGTTATTCGTTTTGTGTGCCTCTATTCATCTCGGTGGCTTCGTATGCCTTCATTGTCGGAGAAGTGGGAGAATTGTTACGCCCTGCCTTACCGGAGTTAAAGAGCTACTCGCACACGAGAAATTGAAATAATTTTCGTTGTTTAAATGTTAACCTCTTATTTAGCGATTCTTTTGTGATTTTTCTTATATTTTAGTGGCTCTATTGCTTTTCTCTTATTATTCCTAATGGCTGGATAGATTCACTAAGAAAGCTTCCAACAGAGCAGAGAAGGAAGCGGGTAGTTATTAAATAGTGCAATTTTCCTAGGGAAATAATTTGGTAAATTCTCTGCGGCAAAACACGGCCGTTTTCCTATTTGCAATCCGGCAATTGGAGCAAATAACTACATAAAAAAGTAAGGATGGGCTACTATCCCGTATGGTTAACGTGAAAACTGAAAATGGTTCCAAGGCCATGTGAACTCCGTTGCTTGGTAACCCATCGCTCGCGGGTGCCATTTTCTTTTCATATATATGTAGCGTCCCTGACGATGCCACATGAGTGCGGCAATATACTCTGAATATCAAGGTTAGATGCTCCCCTCACGTGTCACCCCAAGTAACTACTTTTCCATGCGGCTTCCCTGATAAGTCTGTCTTGGATCTTGTATCCAGAAATGCGGTCGATAATTTGGCCCGTATAGAAGGTTCGAAAACCGATAATTTCGGCGAGAGCCGTGAGACGGATTGGCGTGATTAATAATTGCTGCATTCCTTGACCTCTGAACATACTCCTTACATATTGCTATATCTGGACAGAAACTCGGGAATCGCCGTTAGAGGCGACTAATTGAATATATATATTGAATCTGGTCCACGAACGAGGGGCCTGCTCTCAAAACAACACTCTCGTTTGGCTTGAGGGTAAAGGAGTTTGTGAATTTAGTTAATACGAGTTTCGTGCAGTTAAAAATGATTGAAAGTTACGCCAGGATGTAACAGTTTCTCATAGCTAACGATAAAGCGAAAGTGGAGTAGACGCCTCAACGATTTTGTTCGAATTAGTTTGAAGTTTATAATTTATTTATAAGAATTTTTTAATTCACCTTCAGCGTGGGACCTACACCTATTTGTTTATTGTATTTACAAATGTATTTTCAATATACTCACTATTTAAGTTTTGGATGCTTTCATTTACGCATTGACCCCATTTGCTGTCAGAATATTATTCACAAAACACTTTGTAGAATGCACCGCTCGTTTATTGTTTGACCCTTGATGGTGAGAAACAATAAATAGTCAAATAATTACATATTCGATTAAATGATTCATATATGATAAAATAATAAATTAGGGGGTTAAGCCACTCCGAAAAATAGGGTTTTTGCGGTTTTTTTTCAGAAAAGCTACAAAATAAATCGAGATTACAAAATAGGGTGTTTATCATATATACTGTTTCGTTGGTTCAAAACCCGACATTTTCCATATTTGGAAAATGTCAGGTTTTTAACCAACGAAACAGTATAAGCGGAAAGCTTTGCTTTTTTGCTTTAAGGGTGAACACCACTGTGACCCCCTGTTTTTTTTCACATTTTTCAAGAATTTTTTTTTGTGGGAAAAAAAAGAGATATTCGAAAAATTTTTTTGAGTTAAAAAAAATAGGCACGCCTTTGAAATTAAAGTTAATTTCAAAGGCGTGCCTATTTTGTTTAAAACAATATTTTTCCAAAGCCCTATGTACTTCTCTTCAAAATATTATATTATTAACGAAAACATTCGGTATTTCTTTTCAGATCGACGTTGAAGAGAGTTCTGCTGCGTGCCGCGGAGATGACAGCACCTGACGCGAGAGCTTCCCTAGCGCCACCATGCGGCGTGAAAAATGTGAAAAAAATGTTTTTGGATACATTAAAAAACAAGGAACAAAACCCAAACAAATTTTTCGAATATCTCTTTTTTTTCCCACAAAAAAAAATTCTTGAAAAATGTGAAAAAAAACAGGGGGTCACAGTGGTGTTCACCCTTAATTTAAGAAAAAGTGCTGCTGAAAGTCACCGCACGCTTCAAGAGGCTTATGGTGGACATGCTCTATCTGAGACAACTGCACGTTGTCTCAAATGGGCTCTGTCGCTGCCATTGTTTATCAAAATGATGATAAAAAAAAAATTCATACTTCAATATGTGTTAAATAAGCCCTCTGAAAAAAAATTCGATTCCTTTTTTCATATTCCCGAAATAAATCGTCGAAGTTAGCCCTTTTTTTCTGCCGCTAGAGTGGTGTTATACCTTAATTGACACGAAACTTACATATTCTATGAATTATCCTTGCGGCGTGTGCGCGGGGTTGAAACACCGAAAAAGAGTATGGTAGGTACGATTTTCGAAAGTGTAAGTATAGGTCAGAAACGATGGTCGATGTAATACTTCGGTTTCTATGGTTACGCGGATCTAGGGGAGTTCTATTATCACACGAACAATGCCCACTCTTCCGCTACCCAATGTGGATTTTGCGGAGTACGTGATCATTTCTCCGTGTAGATTCACGATGCGTGCTTTTCACCCAGGGCAGCTCTCCGCTCTCTCATACAATTCACGAGGAGTATCAATACTCCCCATGTTTTATCGTTTTCAATGGCGCCTTATTCAAATTTTTAACATTGTTGTCGAACGCCATTCGTATTACGTAACTTTAATGCTTCTCATACTTTCATTCACTTATCGCTGATGTGTTTCGATCTGTATGCGATTGTATTTTATGGTTTAGTTTAATTACATAATGGTTTGCAGCTTTTTGGTTTCATTTATGTAACCCAGACACAAACTGTGAGGAAGTCAACAATTTTTCAAAATATATATCAGAATAAGTTATAGATGACTCGATCCCTTCTCGTCCTCGCAGTCGGTTTACCCAAACCAAGCTACACGTCTAAACTCTATATATGTTACGAGTGCCTGTGCGCATCCGTGATTGCCTACGAGCTCTTGAGTGTCATTGAGTGCTCTGAGCGTCTACGAGTTTCCATGAGATTCTTCTCTGAATGCCTATAAGTTTCTTTACGTGGATTTTTTAAGCTCACGCTAATTTGGAAAATTCAGGCCACGTAAACTGTCAAACATGCATGATTAGGAACATGAACATCTGTGCGCTTATGTGAGATTTTGATAGCTCTGACAGCGCTACAGCAGAATTATGGGTCACGTAAACGTATAAACCGTTGCGTGTGCTTGACAGTTTAAAGTCACTTAAATGTCGCCACAAAGTCCGCGTAAACAAACTCGATCATGGCCGATGAAGTTCTCTGCCTGGAACTGAAAGAGAAAAAGAGAGGGAGAGAGAGTATTCACTGGTATTAACGGGTTAGGCCACTCTACTTTTTGTGTAATAACACAAAAAGTACTGCGTACAAGGGAATTCACTCTTGAATGCTGAATACTGTAATTTTTATCCAATACTTCAACACAACATAGTTTAAGTATTACTTCTATGAAAATAATTCTAGTTACACCATTTCATATAAAACAGCGGGAATTAAGTTTAAAACCCAATAGCTTTTAAGTTTAAAACCCAAAACAAAAAAAGCTTTAGTCTTGGCAAGATATCACGAAGATTTAGCTATTATACAAGAAAAACCTACGTAACTATTATCTATCTATGTATTGTTTCAATACACGGAACACTCACACCATCATCTTCCTCCTGTAAATTAAATTAAAAATAGTGATTTAAATGGAAAAGAGAACTGAGCTGAGCCCCAGTTTGGTAGATATTTGGGATCTCTATGGCACGGGACTTTCACAAAACTAATTCCGGACTTGTTTCGAACGATTTTTTTACTCGGGGGGCATGGAGGGGGGGGGGGGATTATTAATAATTAAGAAAAATAAAGATTTTATCGTTTTACAGAAAAAAGAATTCGTTTCTCCAACATTGTTGGAAGCTTAAAATGTCGGTCTTATCGAAAATCGATTCGTTTTTTACCTTACATTAGATTAAAATTGTCAACATGATCTTTAACTTTTTTTAGTTATGTAACGTTAAACTGCATTGTAAAACGAAAAAATTCGTCTGATCCTTTTTTTCGATGTCGGTTTTTTTCACGGAGTTAGATTTTTTGTGGTCTTGAACTTCGAAATTATTCAATAACTTATAGAATTTCAAAAAATGACAGATTGTCACTTCAGTAGTAAGAACAATATTTTTTTTAAATCAGTTTAATCGAAATAAATGAGTGCCAAAGTTGTGTGAGTCGGCATGGAATGCCCGATATATCCATTATGCCATCTCGTCTTCGCCCCTATACAGGCCAAGGTTACTGCGTGTTTTTATGTCGTTTTCCCGGTGACCTACATAGGGGTGCCTCGTAGTATTATATCTTTCCCGCCGAAGAATCTTGTTCCGTGTAGTTTTAGGTCTGCCATTCGAGAAGTTAGGCCAGGCCGTTGGAAGCCTGTGATTTAGTAGCTTGAATCATTTTTTTCATCCCGGTGAATGCATCACCTTCTTCCCCTTGATGCTGCTCTTCGTTTTTTTCTCTCGGGGGATCGATATTTACGTTTCTCACATTATGATGGACTGCTTGCGGACACCAATGAACACGACACAACGACGGGTAGTGATATTGATTACACCCTTTCATTTGCTAGCCGTCGATCTCTTCCCTAATTCTCAAATCTCAGTACGTCTCCTTGCCAGAATGGCGTGGAATTTTACAGACGTAGCCCGGGTTCGTGGTGGAAGTGAAATATTAATAATTGTTAGTCGTGAAAATGTCTACAATATCGAATAACGGGATATTTTTGGAGTTTTATTTATATTAATAGCGTTAGAAGGGGGGTTCTAACTCAAAGACTCCGTGCCGACATTTATCGAAACTCTTTAACTCGGACACAAACCCTATAGCCAATGGGAAGTCAATGACGAACTCGAATGGCAACTTTTTTCGGTAGAAACAGAATGGCAGTACCTTTCAGTTTCATTTTGAATGGTAAATTCGTATGGCATTTTTTTCTTTTTTTGTAAAATAATGTATGTATCAAACTCAGATATATATCTCTCTATATCATATAAATATATCGCCGCCGCCGTGTAGAAGAGTTGGGGGGGGGGGGGGGGAGGGGGCGTACGCTGAATGGAATAACCCCCTTGGGAGAGACTCTGCCCCGTGCCCCCCCAACTCTTGTACACAGCGGCGGTGAAACATTTATGTAATATAGAGATATATATATATAACTGAGTTTGACTATATTATATAAATATATCGCCGTAGGCTGCGGCGAGATGGAACGGGGGGGGGGGGGCAAGGGGGCGAAGCCCCCCTAGTTCATATAATATAGAGATATATATATAAAACTGAGTTTGATACATACATTATATATACTTCTGATATTATGAACTTAGAATACTATTATCAGTTCTTATAATATTGTTATTTCTTTGCACAGATTTAAAAAATCACGATAAAGTCTGAAAGTACATAATATATGTATATGTGAGGCACTCTTCATTAACTTATATCTTATATAGTTGTAATTTTTTTTCGCAAACTTCTCAGATAGTTCCTACTACCTTCCAGTTTTTACTTGATTATTGTTTGTATGCATTTTTTGTGATTTATTAGCAAAATTTGCCATTCATTGCCATTACGAAATGCCATTGCTTCATTATGTTATATCTCCGCCATTTGTTAATATTTCTGATTTTTTTTTACATATACTTAACCATGTGCATAAATGGTCTGTGAAAAAAATGTTGTCAATATATGCGTCATTTTTTTTAACCGCGTCTAGAAAAGTATTTTCGAAAATCGGCGAAATCGCGTATATAAGGTCTTAAACGCCGAGAAAATGCGCACCATCTACCAAAAATGCTTGTTCAAGTCTGCTCAAAAGTTGTTTGCTTCTGACAAAACAAATTCGGTGCTGCAAGAAGACAATGACCCTAAACATCGCTGCACACTATACAGTGCGTAGAAACAACAAAATAGCATCATTACGATATAATGGCCGGCAATGTCACCAGATCCTAATACGATTGAAAATGTGTGGTCGTGCATGAAAATGAAGCTCGAACGAAAGCCAGTGTACATGGTGGAGCAGAAAATCTCGTCGAAAGCGTGGGAAAAAGGTGTCAAGCTATAATCAGTAGTGGAATTGATTGGGCGAGATATTAGGTAATTGCGCAATAGCTAATAATATGTACTTTAATTTAAAAAAATGTAATCTTAACTTTTATTTGATTATGACGGTCTTTTTCTTCTTGATCAGACTGTAGCGCAGAGCAAGCTTTAAAAGATTCAAAAGTGTCCACGACTCAAATTTTGGCGAAAGTATATCGGGTTGATGCAAAAATTCGATTAAAGAGAGTGCAATAAAATGTGTTTTCAAGTTTATTCTTACATTCAATATTTTTTTCACAGTAAAAAAACCCCTATTGTTTTTTCAACTGAAAAATATGGAGAATTTTTTGGTATTTTGTTAATTTTATGGATATTCAACCGTATAGGCGAAATATCCATCAAACTTTGTGTACGGAAGATTGTGGCGCCTACTTTAAATTACTTGTTCTGTAAATTATTTTTAATTACTTGGCGTGAAGACGCTGACGCGTCTCTTCATGCAAAAATTCACGTCATGATGCGGAAGAGGTAGACTTTATTATCTTCGGTTAGGACATCATTCGATTTCGTCGTAGAAAAATTTGAACGAAATAGAGAAAAATGTGCGCTTATATACTCTCATCAGTTGCTGAGATATTTGGCAAACGTTGAAACTAACATTTTCAACACTTTGCAGATTTCTTAATACGAAAATCAGTTAAAAATTGATAATCTTTTCAACAGGATGAAAAACGCTATTGTAAAATCCAGTATAACTTCGAAACATTATGTTTAGGGTTTTTCAACACTTTAACAACCGCTGAAGAATATATTCCGCTTAAAATCAACATTTTCCACAACAAGAAGCTTGAAAAAATTATACAAAGTTGTTTACAATGTGCGCAGAGACCCATGAGAAAATGTTCAAAGTGGGCATCTTTTTTTACTACAGAATTCGAGTTAACCGTTTTGTCCATTTTCACGAAATTTGGTATCAAACATTGTTTGTGGCAACAATATTATTACGGTTTTAATTTTTGACATATTTTGGTGTCTCGACGTCCTCGACGTTCGTGAACCTGATGAATTTTTTCTTCAATTTTATTATGCTTGAACTTTCCGATAATCTGTTGTTCATAATCTAATTTTCGGAATTTTGTTGATCTCTAAACATCAGTCGTTCGGAATTTTTCAAATAATACTACTGACCGTTCGATAAATTATTTTGTCTTCCGCCTACTGTTTAAAAACGTATTATATTTACTATATAATATTAAACATGTATCATTTTTTTATCGCTATTCATACCATTCGATGTTATTTACAGCCAATTATGTACACTTCCGTCGGAATGAACTATACGGAGAGCTGTAGTTCGTAATATTGAAATTCAGAGTCTTACACCGTCAAAGCTTTCACAGTTCGGAATGTCAACCCCGCCCCGAAAAAGCTACCCGAGCTGGATATCCAGTTGGATCATCCCATCATCGACATGAGAGTCACGCACAATTAGTCCAAACCGTGAAAACGGATGATACCGATTGACTAATATCGCTAATATCCTATTTTTACCAATGTTTATCCGCCGCACGAGGCCTCGTCCGATGTTTCCCACTGTCATCTAATCCCGTCCTAAACTCCCGATTTTTGCGTTGAACACGTGCCGTGATAAATTAGCCCTTTTGGACTGCCGCTTCTCAACAGCCAGATTCACTTCTTTTAAAACAGTCTTAATTCAACATTCGTGACGACAAGTATTTCAAACTACTCCTCGAGTCTACCCATTATTCAAGTCGGACTTATACTGCATCGGACAAATACCCTCGGTACATTCTATTAATATCCCGTGTGTATCTATAGGGATGGGTAATCATGTGGACAGAGATATTTATTTAACAAGATAAAAAGTTCATATATTTAAAGAATAAAATCAAATAAGTACATAGCAAAAAGAGCTAACTTGCTCTGTACGTCTTTACTTCATGACCGTCCGATTAGGACTGCCTTAAAACTACGTTCGTCACTCAGGCATACTCTCATTCTCTGAATACTCTCTTTATTCTCCAGTGAGACCTCACAATTCGTCACACGGGTCTCACGCACTCTTCCAATGACTTTTCCGAAAACCAAAACTAAAACACAATCACAATCAAACCGGAGATTCATCGCACAACGCATATACTCTTTGTTTCACGCCTCTATCGGCTATGCTCCTAAACAACACTCTCTTTCATTCGGCATTCTACGCAAAGTTATCGTCTCTAATGTTTAGTCTGTAGCTAACTCTTATTTTAAAGCGTTGGCGACAGAGCGCCGTCTCACTCTTCCATAACACTTCTCTTTTCAATAGATTCTTTCACGCACAACACATTTACACAAATTCACTGATTCCCACATATCTAAATTCCTTTGCCGTCCTTTGCTAATTAACTACAAATATTTCACGATTATATACTGTCGATTTATGCCAATTATTTGTCTGAATAAACTTTGGCATTCACCCTCGACATATCAATTTCATTTGTTAATCGGGGAAGACTCACACATCGAAATTGAGAAACCCCCTGGGACGTAACATTTATGTACAGCAGTTACGTACGTACAAAAAAAATTGTCCTCTCGTTTCATTGATTGGGTTATTTATTGCTGTATTGTGAGGTATCACGTATCACCTACCACTGCTTTCAACGGTTTCGATTCATTCCGGGGATTTTTAGAAACGATCGTGTTGCTTTGAAGTTGTGAATGGTGATAAGCAATAATTTACTGCACGGCCCTGATAGTTTCAGTACGGCAAGAAGACTGTAACTTGTGATTATCACAGCCTCGTACCAAAATGGCGAGGGAACAGCAACATAACACTTCTTGGTCAATTGAAAAGTCACTTTCCACACCCCAACCGAAAGTGAGTCTCGAAGACCAAGCGCTGTGATTCCGAGCTCGAAATTGCGGCGGCTGAGCCTTATTTATACAGTTCGGTTTCAGTAGGGATAACGGCTTACATCTAGTTGAAATTTTTTGAAAGATCGATTTTTCTTTTTCAACGGATTCAAATAATATAAGCGATCAAGAATATTCTCAAAAAATTTCAGGTCGTGCCATTCAAAATTGAGGGCGTTACAGACGTTTTTACAGTTAGGTTCGGCGAGCCGCTTGATTCGACCCGAAACTTTAAGGTACCAGACCACGGTAAAAAAATTTTTCTTCATTTTCTGAAAGATGCTTTTGTTAACAATGCTCTCACCAAATTTTGTAAAGAAATTCGTAAAATTGACGGAGATACAGCATTTTATGTGAAACCGTTCCAAGCGCACGACCGCGCCGAGCGACAGACATGCGACTGTTAGACGGGTTTGCTACCTGGTCATCCTTTGTTGAACCCTTTATCCTCCCTAATATATTTCGGTTAATGTATTGTATTCGCTAGGAGGGGAGAGATGGGAAATTCCCGTTACTGAATTGAATAGAATCTCGCCAACCAAGCGTAGAAGAATCCGACACGAAAGAGTCAGTGGTTTTTCGACAGTCGTACGATTCGTATCGTGTATTCTGTGTATCGTGATGGATAAAAATCAAAAAGACATGTCGTCAGAGAACCAACAAGGGGTGATAGGAAACGGTCGGAATCGGGTCCACCTAATAGATATGAAGTGAAGAGAGAAGAGCCGAGAGCTAGTAGCAGCTCTGCGAGAATGTTGAGCAGTGGCCAACTAGATTCCGTTACGGCGAATCCAAGTGTCGAGTACAGAATGATAAATTTCATTGCTATTTTTACGGCAATAAGTGCGCACGTGAAATGTATAGTGTGTGGAAGTGATGTAGAATTTTGCAAACCCAGTCGAAGAGGACTCAGATTAAAAATTGTGATAGACTGCGAGTCCTGTACGCCAAAAGAAATCACGTCATGCTCGTTAATCAAAAATGTATACGAAGTTAAGCGTCGATTTATTTTTGCGATGCGATTGCTTGGAGTGTCATTGGCTGGAGCAGAAAAATGTTGTGCTTTCATGGACTTGCCGCGCCCTATTTTTCAATCTTTCTACGATACTATTGGGGCACCGATTCGTGATGCTACAGAATCTATAAAGACAATGTCATTCAAACTAGCCGGTGAAGAAGAAAAAAAATTAACCGCCGAAAAGTGTGGAAAAGTAGATGGATTGACAGTTTCTGGTGATGGAACTTGGTGCAAACGCGGTTTCAGTTCGTTAGATGGTGTCACGACACTTATTACGGTTATTACTCGAAAAAAGTTATTGATATTTGTGTGAAATCTGCATACCGTGAGGCATGTGCTCTGTGAAAGGGCAAAACTGATTCAGAGGAATACCAAAATTGGCTAGAAAACCATGCTGAATTCTGTAACGCAAATCACGTCGGTTGTGCAGGCAAAATGGAAACTGATGCTATGCTGGAGATGTTTCAAAGAGCGGAGGAATTACACGGAACGAAATACGTCAATTATATCGGGGACGGCGATTCGAAAACTTATAACAAAATCGTGCAAGCTCTTCCGTATGACGTGAAGAAAAAAGGATGTGTCAACCATGTTCAAAAACGGATGGGAACAAGATTGCGAAATTGTAAAAAAGGGAATAAGGGCCTCGGTGGGAAGGGAAATGTGACTGGAAAGCTCATTGGAGTATTAACTGCATTCTACGATCTTGCAATTCGTCGGAATAGTGATTCGTTGGAAGATATGAAAAAAGCTGTCTGGGCTACATTCTATCACAAATGTTCGACAGCCGCAAGTCCCCAACATTAGTATTGCCCGGAAGGGAAAGACTCGTGGTGTTCGTAGCAGCAGGTGAATGCCAGAGGAACTTTAAACGATTATACACATACTCCTGCATTGCCTGCAAATGTCATTGAGGCAATTAAACCGATATACGTGGACCTTAGTAAAGACCACCTTCTTGAACGATGTTTAGGCGTGTTTCACCAGAATAACAACGAGTGTTTGAACTCTGTTATATGGAAATGTACGCCAGAGACGTCGTAAAACGGCAGATGCACAGTTTAAATTACCGCTAATATTGCTTCAATACTTTTCAACAGTGGTCATATTGGCCTCATTAATGTATTGGAGATATTGAAAATAAAAATTGGTGAAGCACTCTATCAATATTGTCTAAACATTCATGAGAAGCGGATATGCAACGCCGAGCCCGAAGCCGAAAGCAACACGCATGAGGGTCGTCTGCGTGCAAAACACGGAAAAAGTGACGAGTCTCTGAATGCTGAGGAGCTGTTCTATAGTCCCGGAATAGCTGTCTGATGGTGAAAAACAAAAAAAAATACAGATATAAAATTTAGTTTGTACGTCGAATTATCCTTCAGCAAAACTTTGAACGCGTTTTTCTCGAAACTACGTTTTTCAACCTGGTTGACAACATGTTTAAAATACTATTCATCCGATTTGCATGTACCAAGTCTTAAAATGTTCGAAAATCCAGTGTCTATGGCACCACGTAGGAATTTTTTTTATAAAGGGCACCCTTTTATTTTTTTTATCATAAACGATGACTATTTTCTGTGAAAATGAAAATAAAATTTGCTGGTCCACCATTTTGTTTTTTTTAATATCGAAATTCCCCTACGTGATGCTATAAACCTATATGTCTAGTTTATAAATATATTTATTTGTATTTTTCAGATGAACCGTATGGCTTAATTGCTGTCAACCACCAAGCAGCAACTTCGTCGGAGTGGCCTTTTGGAAGCGGCGTACACCGCAAGCTATTCTTAAGATTCGAATAAAAAACTTTGTGTAGTGTCTTCTATATGTATATATTGAATATTAGTATCAATAAAAAAAACCATTCGTCGTTTGCTCGAAAAAAATTGTGAAAAATACACCCTCGTACCGCGCGCACCGTGGCCTGGTACCTGAAAGAACAGGAAATTAGTCGCTACATTTGGACTGTGTTCTGAGAATGATACCATTTTTTCATGCCAGTGGTAATCTGACATACGCGAAGTCAGCTCAGTTGAATCTACAAGCCATGTTTCAACTGAAATCTAAATTGCCTGCTGAAGAGTACGAGAAATTTGATAAACAAGGGTTTTTTACGATCAGGCGTTCGGACAAATTTTTGAGTGGCATTTGGTCGGACATGACTATCGAGCAGACCCTGATAAAAGATTCGAAGAGTAGTCGAGGATTCACCCGCGGTTGAGAAACATCCGACAGTGTGTTGGCGAAGTGGGTTCTTGGTATGCACAGTGCGACCGGAGTATGGAGCAAAATCAGTGATTTTTGTAGATTCGATTTTGGTACCAGCGAGCAACACACAGATTCCAGACCTGCTACAATAGAGTAAGGTAGTGAGGACCTCCAGAAATGCATGGACTGGCTAGCTGCTCATCCTTCCTTCACAGAAACTACAGCAATAATGTCATTGAGCACAGGAGTAAAAGGTCCTGTAATTATCAACTGTTATAATGCTTATTAGGTGGCATTGGAGTTGATGGAAGGGGTGATTGGACAATAATTTCGTAGACATCAAACTCTCCGTGAAGGCAAGAGCGAAGCCCCTTTTAGTAGCCCATGCATCGATTAAAATCAATGATGAAACAGTTCCAGTGGACCCCCTGCTGTTGTTTCAGAGGATTTGTTTAATAAATAAAACACCTGATAAACTCAAAACTTACTTGGGCAATGAATTGTCGCCGTACCCTCTTTCGTTGTTCGATGAATCGGGTATGCATAAGAATACAAACCTACGCTTTATGATAGTTTTGAGCCAGTCATGGTAGATTTATCCTCTGGAAATTGCATTGACATTGTTGATGGTGGTTTCTTGTTGCATCGAGTATCGTGGGAGCCACGAGCAACATTCGAAAGCACAATTAATAAGTACATCGAATATGTGAAGACAAGTTACCAGCCAGAGAGTGTCATTGTATTTGATGGTTATCCAGTTGATGCAACGATGAAAAGCACCAAGTATGCTGAAAGATTACGACGACAAAAAAGCAAACATCTACTGATATACTATTCCATTTGAATATGGCGGTAACGGTTGAGAGAATTATTCCTCTCCAACGATAATAATAAGAAAAGACTGATAAGGCTGCTATCTGACAAACTTGAAGATGCTGGTTTACGTGTAAACAAGTTTATGAAGATGCGGACATGCTGATAGTCACGGCTGCTATGGAGGTATCTTCCGATTATGATACAGTCATAATTGTGGGGGAGGATATAGACATTTTGGTGATACTGATAGCTGGTAATTCTTCAGATTCGACTATTTATTACTTGAAACCAGCTAAAGGGAAAACTGAGCAAAGGGTATATAGCACAAATAGTTTCAAGCACCCATCCAATCAGACATTTCATCCTTCTGATCCATGCATTCAATGGTTGTGATACCACCTCTGCATTCTATGGAAAAGGTAAAGCTAAATTCATCAAATTACTGGAAGAAGATTCAGATCTACACAAAATCCTTGGACCATTCCTGTCTCAAGATTCTCATCCTGACTTCCTGAATACCACTGCAGACAAATTAATTATTGCTCTCTACGGAGCTCAAATGAAGGACAAGTATTACTTGGATAAATGGACATTTTTGTGCTTCAAAAGAAAAGTATTGAAAAATTCTTCCGATCTCCGCGGCTTACCACCTACCAGCGCTATAGCTCGTCAACATGCATACAAAGTTTACCATCAAACTCAAAAGTAGTTAGGAATTCATTTGGAACCGACAAAGTGGGGCTGGAAACGGACTCTCAACGGTATACTCCCACTACCCACGGAAAAAGAAGCAGCACCGCCATCATTGCTGCGAATAATCGCTTGCAGTTGTCAAACTGGATGTAAGGGGAATTGCCGTTGTCGCAGACATGGAGCCTAGAATAAAGGAGTCCGATCTTCGTACTCTAAAGCGGCATAAAAAATTCAGCAAAAAAGGTGTCGCTGCGGTCGCAAAGTATGACGATGTAAAGTGAGCAAGAAATAAACTATACGTGGAACCTTGCTGAAGCTCGGCACCTACGGTCAGTATACACATGACCCTTCAGTGTAATTGAGTGTAATCACGCGTCATCGTTAATATAACAGTTTAATGAGACTTTCAATAACTGCCAATCTGTAAAAGTAAGAACATAGAATAGCATTATATCGACTTTATAATATACTAACAAAAAAAAATTAAATAGTTTCGCAAAGGTTACAAAAAAAACCAATGTGATTTATATTTAACGAAATTTAAAGTACAATCGGTGAGGAGATTGAGCATTGATTATTCCAGGATCAAGAAATAACTATAAAGACATCCCAGTTAAAAAATACAGACGATGAGCGTGTAATAAATAATGAGGTAAACATCGAGTTTAGGCGACCCCCCTCCAATTCCTTTTGTAATAGGCTCATGCGACGCACTTTCGCACGCGAAACACCTTTTTCCTCTGACGAAATTGGGGGACGTTATTTATTAAAAAGTTATTAACAAATAAAGTTAATAATTCATATAGCTATTTTCCTGATACCAGCCAGTCCCAATCATCTTGTCCTTCACATGTGTTGTTAAGAATACCCCATGAGTACATACAAAAAGTTTTATTCGTCGTTCACATGGGCATACTTTGCGACCGCAGCGACAACTTTTTTGCTGAATTTTTGAGGTCGCTTTTTTCGGCCGTTCCCCATTAGAGATCAGACTCCTTTACTCTAGGCTCCATGGTCGCAGACCATGCGACGGTCGAACTTGTTCCAATGTTGAGCCAATCGAAATTGACTTTGAAGAAGACGTGGATGAACCCATTGACATTGACATGGAGAAGTTATTGAACGTCGAGATGTCAGATGAAAAGCGTGAAGAGGAGAAAGAGGCTGGGACAACTGAAGACATTGGAGAAATTAGCGAACCTGAACGACTTTAAAGGAAGTGGAACCTGCCGACCGTCCTGAACACAAAAGTAGGAGAAGAATTCAGTGAAGAATGAATTCATGTATCATTATCCTGAATAAACGGTTTTTTGTAATTACACTTGATTTCGTTGCTCAAATTCCTTCCCATACACTATTCAAAAAATTAAATTACTACAATTATATCTAATGGTAATCGGCTTACCAGAACATCATTAATTGTTTGCATTCCGCAAGAAAAATGGTGATTCATTGATTGCTGAGATAAAAGAAGGGTTGGAGGATTTTTTTCAATTAAATATCGACAGGAGGTGCTTTACATTCTACTGAGTTCCGACCGATGGAAGCGTTGGCCTATGCTGACGTATCGCCCGAGTTGGGGAGAGGTGCGCGCGCCTATAAACGCTCATATCTTGAAGACTATCATTTTAACGATAACAAGTATGTCAATATTTTGTATGTAGAATTTGATGGAGAATAATTTTGTATTTCATTGTTTTTGTCGTAGGATGAGTATTTACGGAGATATCTGTAAAAACCGCCAAAGTCTGTCTTTGCATTTGTGTAAACAATTGTTCCGGACCGAATTGGAGAAGGAACTTTTGCAGTTTTCTCCCATAATATAAAATCTAACGATATAAAAAAAGAAAGTTTCTATAGGAATTGTTACGTCAAAAATACTTCTGACACTTGGACGATAGTGGCTGCTACATAAATTAAAAACGACTCAGTTAAGGGGCCGCACAGTGGGCAAAAAGGCAGAAATCGTGGCCAAAATACAAAAAGTGCTCCAATCGCAGTGAAGTATGGTATTGGGCGGTTTTCGGGGTCGCTGATTCCGAATCCGTAATCAAAATTTAGAAATTCAAAATGACGGATCGAATATGGCGGGTGAAAATACTAACAATGATTCGAATGTGCTGAAATTCTGTACTAATAAGTTTTCGGGGTCGCTGATTCCGATTCCTATTTCTTCTTTCGTTTACTTATGAGAGCGCTTACAATTTTTTTCAATTTTTTTAGCGATTCATCGTCGAGGTCACCTATATTTATATTGAATTTTTCCAGAATGTAACTCACAGCCACAACTATATGTATTTCGCTACATTTATTTAATAATTGTTGGACAATTTCTCGTTTGGTAAATTTGTAATCCATGGTTTCAAATGATACTAATGTGTGAGCACAAGTCAGTGTTCTCACTTTTGAGATATTATAGTGTAAGAGGATGGCTTTTTTCTTAATGAAACACAGAAAAGACTAATTAAAAGTACGTCTTTATTCCATAACGTTCAATTCACAACTGACAAACTCCAATCAAACAAATTTTCATTCAACTGTCTAGATGTTATATATACATATATGATACTTCATACGTACCATGTATATAATATATATATATACTATAACTACTACAATAGTATCAATTATAAATATACTAAATGCGAAATTGTTCCATAATTGTCAGATAAATTTATCGGAAAAGATACAGTTGTAGCTGTAAATTACATTCTGGAAAAATTGAATATAAATTTAGGGGAATACATTAAAAAAAAATTGTAGGCGCTCTCAAAAGTAAACGGAATAAGAAATGGGAATGAGCGAAAAGGAGAAAAGATAGATTTGGGTCCTTAAATGCGTGCTGGCTAGATTCAGCGACGAACGTATGTATTAGTTCCAAATTTCAAATCGAGGCATCTTTAGCATTTTCGTCTGCCATATTGGATCCGCCATCTTGAATTTCTGAATTTTGAGTACGGATTCGGAATCAGCGACCCCGAAAACTTATTAGTACAGAATTTCAGCACAATCGAATCACTTTTAGTATTTTCGCCTGCCATGTTGGATCCGCCATTTTGAATTTCTGAATTTTTAGTACGAATTCGGAATCGGCGACCCCGAAAACCTTTGAGTACCACATTTCAAAGCATTTGAAGCACTTTTAGTATTTTGGACATTTTTTCGGTTTTCTGGTCCGTACTCTGTGTAAACATTAATATTAAGAGTTCAGATGAAAAGTTGCAAAAAGTAGCAGGCGCATTTTATTCGTCGATAATTAACGAATGCAACGATAATTTTCAATTGCTGATATCAAGGGTTGCCTAAAGTTGACGACATTCCAAAGTATGATGAGGAACTGCAAAGGACGAAAAGTCTTACTGAAAGATAACCGTGTTCCAAATCATGTTTAATTTTCCATAATTTCAATTTTTTTTCTTAGACCTATGACCATTAATAAGGATAAAAACCATATCACACATTTAGAATTGCAAAATTCGTTGAAATTTATCATATTTATGACATAATGAACCATCGCATTCTTTACGCAATTTGTTTTCATTCAACTACTTATTGTAAGAACATTTGAACCTTAATAGCCACAATATTTTCTCTACATCTGCTCTGACGTATTAATGTGTGAAAAATTATGATTTCATGTCAAAATTATGAAGTTGGTTTTTGGCCACGATTTCTACCTTTTTGTCCACTGTGAGCCGCCCCAAACACTGAAATTTGAGAGATTTTCCAGACTTGTATGCACGACCGTGGTCCTACCTCTCACATTACAAGTTACAATAGTATTTGATTCATGTACCTTGAATGTTACCCAGATTTCAGAGGCCCCCATTATACCGATGCTGTTGGAGTTTCTGATCGTCTTTCACAACATCTTAAGACAAATATGAAGTTTTTTT
Organism: Oxytorus armatus; assembly: GCA_958009045.1. Taxonomy (NCBI): domain Eukaryota; kingdom Metazoa; phylum Arthropoda; class Insecta; order Hymenoptera; family Ichneumonidae; genus Oxytorus; species Oxytorus armatus. The sequence goes on along the minus strand of OY253747.1, from coordinate 4,281,219 downwards.
TCTAGTTGCACCTAAATTGTTTAATACAGAGAATAACGAGACCGGCCCGTCAAGCACAAGAAAAACTTTTGGATGGCTAACGTAGCTCCGAATAAGTCGCGAAGACTAACCACGTACGACCTTTATAAACGTCGCAGGTTACATATCAGCCACCGGACTTTGAAATGCAATGCGCAGGGAATTATTTTCAAGTAAAATGAATGTAGAATACGAATTAATGGATAAGTTTTTTGGCATGTCGGGGGTATCGTTCCGCATCACTCGAAAGTTTGTATCAAAAAGTATTTTGCATTCAGTGGCAATTATTGGCTGTACAAATTAATTCGCTGCTTTTTTAATAAAATAAAAATTTGAATTATTAAATGAAATATACACAACTAATATTCGAAATAATCGCCATTGCTTTCTATTACTTTAGCCCATCTTTCGGGCAGCTGATGAATGCCATCGCGAAAAAAACTTGATGATTTTGATTTGATAAAACGTTCGATGCTATTTCGGATCTCGTCGAGCGTTTTAAAGTGTTCATCAGCCAAGTGATTTTGAAGTGATCGAAAAAGATGAAAATCGGAAGAAGCAAGATCTCAAGATCTAGCGAATGAGCCACGTGAGGTAGAATTTCCCAGCCCAAACTATAGATAACATCCAGAGTCCCTTCTGAGACATGTGTGAGCATTATCGTGATGCAGAAGCACTTGTCGTCTTCCACTGCCAGTATAAGGTCTTTATTGCTGTAACGTATCACTCAAACGTATAAGCTGTTGCTGATAAATATCCGCAGTAACAGTTTGTTCAGGATCTAACAACCCATAATGCACTACACCCTTCATATCCCACCAGATCCTCAGCATCACTTTCATTGTGTAAATATTCAGCTTTGGAGTCGATGTTGGCGGTTTCCCTGGATCCATCCGCGATTTTTTTCGTTTAGGGTTGTCATATGATATCGACTTATCATCACCCGTAACGATCTAGTACAGGGAATCTTTTTATCTGAAACGGGTCAACGAAAAAAGTGCCGTGTCGAATGTTTGCGCCTTGTTTGCTAGACTCAAACTATGCAAGACCCATCTACCCTTTTTTTTAATGTTTCCAAGTTTATATAAATGGGAAGATATGCATTGTTGAATGACACCGAGTTGTAAAGCAAGTTTTTTAAATTGGCTTGGACGTTCTCTATCCGAAAGATCAAAATCTCCGTCCCAAAATCTTTGCTACTACTCTTTACATGTTTTATGTGATACAACATTCTCCCCCACTGCACCACAAATCATTTCCGATACCAGTGGCATTTTTCTTCAATTGAAATGCAAAAAATATGTAGTATCTTACATAGTGTTTATCGACGGCAATCGTGTGCACTACTGTTTTTGGGGTTAAGTGATTTATTGAGATGAAACATATCGTGTTTTTGAAACTCAGTGTTGCCAATGTATAAAAATGTTTAATGGTCAGAAATTATATTAATTTGCATAGGAAATATCGAGTAAGATTTATTAAGGCACTGAATTAATTTGTACACCTAATATAATGTGGCGTGTCTTTACACACTTTTAACGACATTCTTTGGAACTCTCGACATATTTAAGGCGTTGTGGTGTATATATTCAACAAAAAAAAATCAAATTAAAATCGCTACTGAGTCAAGTAGCTCCAGCGTCCCGTATACAATTCTTTTTCGAGTAGTGACATACGATTATGTCCAAGCGTAGGCACGAACGTTTTTGATTGATGGCGCGATCATTGCAAAATAAACGGAGTGTAAAATGTTTATTGATGACAGATTTTTCATTTGTACATCGCTAGCAAAAATGGCTTTATCGAGTATGTCCGTCTGAGAGTCTCCTTGAAAATATTCTTTATACATCGCTGACTTATTAACACTCGCATCTCCCTACCTGCCTCCACCGTCTCTCGGCCTAGCAAAATTCCAAATTCTTTCGCACTCATTCCAAAAGTGAATCACGCTCATGCGTGAGCCGTAGTCTTTGCGAGAGGATTCGGACTTTTTTTTATATTGAGAAAACACGCGCCGTTCGAAGTGGTGTTCTGGCCACCGAGGATGACGCATGCGAGACTATTAACAGCCATGTTTTCCCACAATTTTCCAAACCACTTATCCAACGATCTGCAATTCTTTTCCATCTTCTCATCGTCACCGCGAATTCTCAAGTGGCAAAAAGTCAATGCATGTTCCACGGCAATTTCGCAAGATCGTCTCACCGTTTGCTTGTTGTTTTCAGTCATGACGAGTCGAACCTTCGAAGCACATTTACAAAAAGCGTGATTACGAGTAATTAAAAAGAAAGATTCGAGTTAGCGATAGAAAATAAATAACAATGATCGTTAAATAGATCAGAAGAAAAGAAAAATATATCGGGCACAGCTGTAATTATGCAAATTTCCTTGCACGTGCTTGATAAACTTGAGATGGTCCTTCGGCGTACATACCTGATCCTTTTGATCAAAATTCTCATCGTCCATTATACTGAGCGACGAATCCCTAAGATATTTCGAATATTCGTTCATAACATCGTTACTAGCGATTATAGCAGCAGTTTTTTGTTCTTTAGTAACGTGCTTGAAGATTGAGACGCCGAAATTGTAACGTTCCACTTTGGCATTCTGCACGTATTCTTTTCTTTTATCAATTCTCATTTGTACCGTGTCCATATTTCTCTGACCTGCGAGTACCGCGTCGCCATAATCAACGCTATTTGCGAGTTTCAACTGAGCCAGTTTTAACGATGCCTGCGAGTCCTCGGTCGAACAATGACCCGTTTTGCCCGATGACTGAATTTTCTCGTTCAAAAATTCATGCGCTAAAATTTTGAGCTTCGTCTTTCGATATCTAGGAAATAAGACATTTTTTTTCCATTCCATATTTATTATTAACTTTCCAATAGAGGAAGTTTTTGTAATCATCTCGAAAATTGAAAATCGATTTGTCACCATATCTCCACGCTTCAAGGTCTTTACAATGTTTTTCAACTATTTTTGAAGCATGGCTGCATGCACGCGCGCGCGCGCGCGTGTGTGTAAAAATGTATGTAACCAAAATTTTGGTTCACAATTTCTCAATGACTAATGAAGAGATTGAAGCGAACAATGGCGCCAACGAAGCACTTTCGTGTAACTCAAAACTGATTAGATTTTGGATAAAATCGGTCCAGTGGTTTTGCCGTTTTATTGGAAACTCTTTGAATTTTTTTTTATTATGGAAATAATTTTTTGTTCAGCTGTTTTCATTATTGGAATTTCTTTTCAAGGTCGTTATCACAAATACGATAACCGTTTTTACTAAATCATATGCCGTCTATTTGTTTATAACAATTTAATTGCCTAAATTACGATTGTGCAAAAATGGTTAAAGACAGAAAAAAAGTTTCAAACGAAAAATGTTTTTTTATGAAAAAAGACACATTTTATGTACGAAACTTTTTTTTCTATCTCTAACGGTATTTGTGAAATTTCGTTGTAAACAACCAATTATCATGAACAAATGGAAAACGGTGGATGTGTAAAATACTAATCATATTAGTGATCAACGTCTTGATGAATATGAACCCTAATTATAATATTTTTGTCATACCACACTTTTATAACGATTCCTATTGAATTCCTATGCGAAATAGATGAGTCGGGAGGTTCTTAGTGCGGACCTAACAGGTATCATCCGCTTCAACGCACAGTTAGTTTACTTAATTTTTCTTTCGATGTTTTGGCTTCGTCAACGGATACGAAATGACAAAATTAAAAAAAAATATATATATATAATTTACCTGTCGCCGGATAAATTATATATAACTGACGTGTCGATGATGTACGGATGCATCATTTTGAGACTATGAAGATCGGAATTCAAACTTTGACCGACGAGGATTGCATCGGGTGGCAATAATTCTCGCAATTTTTGCTGAACGTCTGCCAATCTCGTTGTAACACCATCGAGCATTTCTTTTGTGATACCGCTGTAACGTGTCAAGTAATCCGTGATCGCGTTGTCGGGCTTGACAAGACAGTCGTAAACAATCTGTAGAGGAATGTATAAAGTGTAAAAAAAATAGCAATCTGTTAAGGTAATGTTAAGCACCGATCCGTCGTTAACGAAAACCGTAACTAAATTTTTTCCGACACTATCATTTCTGGTAAGAGGAAACTCTTTACGCCTGGAAAATTGATTGTTGGAGGGTATGAGATTGTGATTTTCGTACTAATTATCGACCTCTGACAATGAAAAAAAATGACGACAAAAATAATCTTCCATCTGTGTGGAACTCGTCCGACTTTCATATACTATTCTGGAGGTTCGATCAATGATCGGTTAGTCAAGAATGTTTTCGTAATTAACTAGATTAATATTACCTTTAACTACTCAGACAGTATCATTTGTAAAAAAAACTCCGCTGAACAATTACGCAGTTCGTCTTCTGCCGAAAAAAGTTAACCGTTATGAATTCAGGAATTTGTGACCCGATGGCCAAAAAATTACACGACCTAATGCCTAAAATAAAACCAAACACCTATACCAATTTTTTGAAAAATTTAAATTTGTAATGTCTCGATCGATTTTCTTCAAATTCAATACCGAACAATATCCAACGATAATCTATTTGTGTAGAAAATGTTGATCTGATGAAATCTAAATGAGCTATGATTTTCTATGTTTTACTTCATAAACTCAAATTAACTTCAAAAACTTCCGAGACCTGGACTGCGTGAGTATCAGTTCAGCTATGTGACGTACCTTAATGTATTTATTTTGCGATCTAGTACGAAAAACCATGGAGCACTCACCGGAAATACACACATTGGTTACAGAGTCTACGTGGACAATGATATATATTTTTAATTGCACGAGGTACTCCGCAGTAGTTTTGCTCACCCGGTATGACAAATAACATAGATAATACGATGTTCCTTGCTCACGACACAATATATGTGCAAAGTTAATCACCGTAACTTTTGGGAAACAAATGCCGGTTTGGAGAATATGAATTTGAGGAATTTGGTTTTGGGGAATATGATAGCCTACCACCGAGATCCGGGCCCTGATAATTAAGGGGTAACACTGTTGCATCCAACAATTTGGAACTTTGATAGTAGCTTCACAATTACATCCTCTATCGGAGTACGTAGCCGTTTTTTGATTTAATGTAATCTTTTTTTTTATAAACAATTTACTCCTTTTTTTGGCACAAAATCGATTCATTTTTTCGAAAGTGCACCATTTCCACAGAATTTGATTTAAAAAAATCCCTACGTAGTCCCATAGCCAATAGTATATAAATTATACAATTTTTTGGTTTTTTGTTCCAGGTCTTATACTTTATGAGAAAACCGTCCTCCCGTGAGGGTGTTTTAAAAAAATACGATTTTCAAGATGGGCTCTGTCGCCACCATTTTGTATCAAAATGATGATAAAATTTTGTATTTTCATACTTCAATATTTGTTAAATAAATCCTCTAAAAAAACAATCCTATTCCGTTTTTCATACTCTCAAAATAAATCGTCAAAGTTAGGCCTTTTTCTATGGTGCTAGAGTGGTGTTGCCCCTCAAGGACTGACTGATTAATAATTACTTTTCATTCGACAACTGTAAAAAGTTAAAGCATCTTGTTTAAATAAATTGTTAACTAAGTTGTAACTCCTGACTTGAATTCTTATTCTTTATTGGCAAAAATCTCAAAAAATATAATCTCGTATTGGTTAAATATCCAATTTTCCAATACAACGGAACGCTCGTTGAGAAATTGCAGCGATGGATCTCGCACTCACGTGCTGTGTAACACTCCCTCGACCGACCGAATTTCTTTAACGGAAGCAACGCGTTTCATTATTAAATGACTTACCGACATTTTTTCATCCACTATAGATATCCTCGTGAGTTCCAAGAGTCCGGTAGTAGTTCTGCACATTTCACAATCAAGACCGAACATCGGTGATTTAGCGCTCGCCTCAATGTACTCGTCCTTCGTCAGAACGTAATCGCTATATCGTTTCGCGAGGACACCCTGAAGCGGCAGAGGATAATTTTCCTCGACCAACTGCCACGGGGAGAGTAACAGCTTGGTTCTTGGAAACTTGTCCGATGGTGGTAGAAACATGAGTTCATCCCTCGTTAATTCTCTTCCGTTTACGGTAACCGCCGGATTAATTGAAAACATACTTTTCAGCAATTTCACGAGATCTCCCGTACTTTGCATTGCCGCTTCCAACGAGCCATACTCTATTCGCAATAAACCATTATACAGTACGAACAATAAAAAAAAACGCGTAAACTTTGATGGTGCCAAAGCGTCTTTGATCCCTGGACAAATAATAGCAATGATTTTCATTAAGGGATTGTGCCACTCTAGAATGTTAGAAAAATCGAATTTTTTTTTTCTACTTAAAATATGCCGAAGGTTCTTATGAATGATGTACCAAAATACTATGGGCGGTCGAAATCTCGAAGCACCTCAATTTCGGATTCTGCCGCAGTCTTTCTCGGTCCGCTCCGAGCGTGACTGAAAACTTTATCCGCGTTTTTCTTGAAACCACGTTTTTTAAACCGGGCGAAAACGTAACTCGAACAAATTTTCACCAATCGATTTGAAAATTTAACTGTACATTAAAAACTAGTTTCGCTACAGAAGTATGTAGGATTTTTGTGTCATATCGCATAGTTTTTTTGTTATAAACAAATTATCTGATGATGTTTTCCGAACATTTTTAACCTCATTTAAGAAAATGCGCCATTTTGGCAAAAATAAATATATCGGAACAATCGTACGTACTTCTGTGGCTGTTTATATATATAAAATCGAAAAATTTTGGTTTTTAGATCTGGGCCGGAAATTCCACGAGCTACGTCTTCGCTCGCGGATCCTTACGAAAAAAAGTATCAACGGAGAAACGCTGTACAAGAAAATTATTTTTTACGGTTCATTAGTAGTATAATAAAAAACTGTAGACAGAATTCCGAATTCCTTAATTATTGTGCTAGAAAAAAATCCCAAAATGTGTCTATTTTTGTCTTGCTCCAGAGTGGCTTAACCCGTTGACGCATCATAGTAGTTCATAAGGTTCGTGCCTGGGGACTTTTGATTTGTATTGAAAAAAAAAAAAATTCACCGCAGAGATAAATGCGCTTCAACCAAAATCATGTGATAAATTCATTAATTTCGTTACGTTTTATTAATCCATCGCACTGTGTACCGGTCAGTGGAACTGCCACGAGTTCTTCGATCACCGAGCCACCGTAAGACGCCGGTGTAACCATCTCGAGTCGAAAATCCAGTTTCGATGTCACGTTGGGGAACATTGATTCGTGCGATAAATAGTTGTACATCGAAAAACCCTCGATGATAAAAACCACCGTATGCGTTATCTACATGGTATCGAAAAAAACACCCAATAAAATCTTCGTTCTTATCAATATGTGGTTAAATATTCGCGGCACAATTAACGCGGTCGCTAAATTGACCGTTGACTTAGCGCAATTTTAGTTTTACTACATTAACCCGATGTAAAACATATTTTCGGTATGTCTCGATGTCGAAACAGATTCGACTGGCGGTGACAATTGTGAGCGATTATTCTCCGAGACGATTTGTCTTATTGAACAAAAAAGGGGGACGGAAAACGTTGATCAACCGATTCCGCGGTTCACTATTCTCGTTTTTTTTGCCCGACAGGGTTAACCGATTTTACATCACCTTAAGGAGCGACCTCACTGTGAACGGGCTCAAAAGAGGTCCTTTTGTACGAATTTCTGTTTGCTACTTACAAGGAAAGTACTCGAGGTGTCCCCATCCGATTTTGTTGAAACTCAAGTATGTTATAGAGCATTGAAAATTAAGCGACACGTATTTTTTTTATCGGCGGAAAAACGGTTTCAAGGGGTGAAACCACCCCCTAAAGTTACACATGAGAAGGGGCGATTTTGCAGTTTCACATAGAAGCAGTGCATCGATTATGATGAAACAAAGATTAAAATATTTCTTGTGCGAAGAAATGAAGAACCCACCAGATAATGAAAAAAAAAAAAATATTTTAAGGGGTTGAAACACCCTGGAACATACACTTTTTGCTCCCTACATTGAAAATTTGCGAATCGATTGGAATTAAAATTATGCGATTATGTAGCGGAAATAAAATTAAAGTTGACGTGTTTTTGTATTTGTGCGAAAAAAAATGTTTAAGGGGGTAAACTACCCCTATTTGAGTTTTTACATCCCAGCTGTCTCCTGGTCATTCCAAATGTGCTTGCCGATACGAACTCTTCTCATTAAGCTAAAATTAATGACTCACCATTTTTTTGTTATTTTAAGGGGTAGAAACTCCCTCGAACATTTACGTCATGCACCCTACATTCAAAACTTGCGAATCGATTGTAATGAAAATTATGCCGTTCTATGCCGGAAATAAAATGAAAGTTGATGTGTTTTTGTATTTGTGAGAGAAAATTTGTTTAAGGGGGTAAACTACCCCTATCTGAGTTTTTACATTCCAGGTGTCTCCTTGTCATTCCAAATGTGTTTGCCGATACGAACTTTTCTCATTAAGCTAAAATTAATGTTTCACCATTTTTCTGTTATTTTAAGGGGTAGAAACTCCCTCGAACATTTACGTCATGCACCCTACATTGGAAACTTGCGAATCGATTGGAATGGAAATTATACTGTTTTATAGCGGAAATAAAATTGAAGTTGACGTGTTTTTGTATTTGTGCGAAAACATTTTTTTAAGGGGGTAAACTACCCCTATTTGAGTTTTTACATTCCAGGTGTCTCCTTGTCATTTCGAATGCGTTTGTCGATAAGAACTCTCCTCATCAAGTTAAAATTAATGATTCACCGTTTTTTTAAATTAGTACGAATACTTAAGGGCGTAGACTATCCTTTGTAGCCCCTTTTTTAATAGATATTCAAAAGTTTCCGAACCACTGTCAAGACATTTTATGATGTTATGATTTTCGTATTTAGATAAACTTACGCATCTACGAGAAGCATAATTAGGAGGGATTATACTATACATCATTCGCTAACACATCATTTTTTTATATAATTTTCCTCACTTTTTCAGATATCACTGTGGGAGTATTTTTTTTATTATTAGCATAAACACGTCGTTTATATATTATTAAATGATATTACCCGTAATAAAGTGACAGGTTTTAATGGAGGAACTAATTTCTCTGTATAGATTTTCAGTTAAGTGTTACTTTTACCTAAAACAAATGTGCTAGATTCTTTGAAACGGGACCTTAATAGTATATTTCAAGTGAATCATTTGCTTCTTTCTAAAGGATCATATGTGTATGAGCGCTTTTGACGTACACACTTTATTTACATAGTAACTTTACTCTACACACGTCATCATCATCATTTGTATACATGTTCATTATCTACTGTCTGTTGTTATCAACTTATAACCACAATCATGGTTAATAGGCCGAACAAAAATGGTAGTCATCGAAAAAATTCTGATAAGCAATGCCCGTGACATCCACGTAGTGTCACCGAACAGCAAAGTGTTAGTAACGAATTTAGGTGGTAAAACGTAATAGTACTGAAGTTGTAAATTCCTCAATTACGGATAATAATACGAAGGCACAATCAAAAGTGTATTTTGACGGTCAGGCATATAGCTATACTGCTAATATTAAAAATATGCTCTTGCAGCAACGTGTGAAAAGGCAAGGAAAATGTTATAAAAAACGAATGCGTTAGCGAATGAAGTATACTATAATCCCTCTTAATTATGCTTCTCGTAAATGCGTAAGTTTATCTGAATACGAAAATCATACCATCATAAAATTTCTTGGCCGTGGTTCGGAAACTTTTAAATAACTATTAAAAAAAAGGGTTACAAAGGGTGGTCTGCCCCCTTATATATACGTACTATTTAAAAAAAAAGGTGAATCATTAATTTTAGCTTGATGAGGAGAGTTCTTATCGACAAACGCATTCAAAATGACAAGGAGACACCTGGAATGTAAAAACTCAAATAGGGGTAGTTCACCCCCTAAAAAAAAGGTTCTCGCACAAATACAAAAACACGTCAACTTCAATTTTATTTCCGCTATAAAACAGTATAATTTCCATTCCAATCGATTCGCAAGTTTCCAATGTAGGGTGCAAGACGTAAATGTTCGAGGGAGTTTCTACCCCTTAAAATAACAGAAAAATGGTGAAACATTAATTTTAGCTTAATGAGAAAAGTTCGTATCGGCAAACACATTTGGAATGACAAGGAGACACCTGGAATGTAAAAACTCAGATAGGGGTAGTTTACCCCCTTAAACAAATTTTCTCGCACAAATACAAAAACACATCAACATTAATTTTATTTCCGCCATAGAACGGCATAATTTTCATTACAATCGATTCGCAAGTTTTCAATGTAGGGTGCAAGACGTAGATGTTGAAGGGTGTTTCTACCCCTTAAAATAACAAAAAAATGGTGAAACATTAATTTTAGCTTAATGAGAAGAGTTCGTATCGGCAAGCACATTTGGAATGGCCAGGAGACACCTGGAATGTAAAAACTCAAATAGGGGTAGTTTATCCCCTTAAACATTTTTTCTCGCACAAATACAAAAACACGTCAACTTTAATTTTATTTCCGCTACACAATAGCATCATTTTTATTCCAATCGATTCGCAAGTTTTCAATGTAGGGAGCAAAAGGTGGATGTTCGAGGGTGTTTCAACCCCTTAAAATATTTGTTTTTCTTCATTATCCGGTGGGTTCTTCATTTCTTCGCACAAGAAACATTTTAATCTTTGTTTCATCAAAATCGATGCACTGCTTCTATGTGAAACTGCAAAATCGCCCCTTGACATGTGTAACTTTAGGGGGTGGTTTCACCCCTTGAAACCGTTTTTCCGCCGATAAAAAAAAATACGTGTCGCTTAGTTTTCAATGATCTATAACATACTTGAGTTTCAACAAAATCGGAGGGGGATACCTCGAGTACTTTCCTTGTTAGTATGTTTTTAGGGACACTTTGAAGTTATTTTATAAAAAATTTCATTAAAAAATAATAAAATTTATGATAGTTATAATATTTATCTGAAAAATTAAACAAAAATATTTTCTTAATCTGCATAAATGTAGTTTTCGTTAAGCAAAGCCGTTTTTTTTAAGTTAACTTTGCTTAAAATGGCGGCATGTTGAAAGATTTTTTTTTTAACATGTCGCTATTTTGAGAAAGATTTAGTTAGAAAAAACGGCTCTGCTTAACAAAAACTACATTTATGCAGATTAAGAAAATATTTTTGTTTTATTTTTCAGATGAACCATACCAGAGATAGGGATTCCACCGTAAAAAGAAAAATGTTTACGGAAAATTTTTATAAAAATTATGACTGTCATTATTTTTATTATTTTTTAATGAACATTTTTATAAAACAACTTCAAAGTGTCCTTGCAAACATACTATTCTCCCAATTCTGAAATAATTCATTAAGTAGCAACCAAAAATTCGTGAAAAGGGACCTCTTTCGGGCCCGTTTATAGTGGGATTCCCCCTTAACACCAGAAAAGTTGCACAATTTCAATTATTTATGTTCGTTGGCTTCGTTTTACTATTTCGATGCGATCGAGGACGTATTCGTAAATTTATCAAATTTAGTAGTATAATATTTTAGGAAGGGATAGTTTGAAAGTCAATTTTCGACGGTATATTATTTTACGTATTATGTTGACGGATGAAAAATCACGACACTTACCCGTGCAGATACCATGACTGAAAAAGCAGAAATTTAAACTTGCACTTTGATTGCTTAAGATTTGCTATGAGCAAATAGCTTTGTGAATGTTCGTCTCCTCAGCAAGGAAGCTATGAGAAAATGTAAACTATGAAAGAGCGATAAGCTTCCATCTTCACCGAACGCATATACCCCAAAGTCCCATCCCCCAAATGCATATTCCTCAAGGTGCATATTCCCCAAAGTGCATATCCCCCAAATGCATATGACCCAAAAACATATCCCTTCAAATGCATGTAGCCCAAAAGCATATCGCTCAAATGCATATAGTCCAAATGCATATCGCCGAAATGCATATTCCCCAAAGTGCATATCCCCCAACCGCATATTACCCAAAACCATATATCTCCCCCAAATGCATGCCCCAATCGAAACGGGGCATGTTCGATGCCCCATATCGATGTTGGGGAATACGCATTTGTGAGACATGTATTTTGGAGATATGCTTTTGGGTTATATGCATTTGGGGGGTGTGCTTTTGGATAATGTGCATTGGGGGCATATGCATTTTGGGTTATATACATTTGGGAGCCTAGGACTTTGGGGTATATGCGCTTGGTGAAGACGGAAGCTTACCGAAAAAGCATTGTACGAATTTTAATTTGTGCCTCTTACTTCCTCAAGTAAGAGGCACACTTTTGTTTTAAAAAGAGAAAACATTGCAAATACATCTTCAGAAAAAATGTCCGGGTAGGCGCGCGCGGGCGCGCGTGTGTGTGTGTGTGTGTGTGTGTGTGTGTGTGTTGGTGTGTACGAGAGAGGGGCCCATCGAATCAGCGTTTGTTAAATATGTTTACCTTGTTGGACTTCTCTAGCTGACACCATCTCGCCGGTGAGTAAGGCGAAAAGTGACCGAGCAGGGAATACATAAGCAAGTGCTGAACATCCCTGAGAAATATTGGAATTCGATCTGTCTCGACAGTCAGGCTCGCACTTTCGCCGAAGCCTTTTAATCGAAATCTCGGTATAGATCGCAATCTTTGTTTGCGTTCCTTCAATTCTTGCTTCAGCTTTGCATATTCCTCTTCACCAAGCCTGGACGACGATTGAAATACAAACACTTTTTCTTTCTTTGTGACCGAAATCACAAGACAAGTTCAAGAACAAAGTTGAATTTTTTTCGGCAAAAACTCGAAAGGGCAATGTTTCATTTTGTTGTAAATAATAATAAATGGTATAATTTTTTCCGATTGACCTTGGCTACCATAGATCACTATTTTGATTTTTCCTCAAACTATAATAATCTGTGCGAAAAGTATGATATACAGTCTGTTCGGCAACAAAACAACCGCCGTCATTTGGTAAAGAGCCACCGCAGCACCATCTGTCCTTATTCGTTGGAATCTGTGTTTCGTGCTCTTTTGCGCAATATATAGTTTGCCGGCACATTATGTTGTTGATATCAGTGAATTCGTTATCTTCACAATGAGGGCAAAATTCCTGAAGTGATACGAGGCGGTGTTTTTAGTAAATCGCGCGAAAGGAGCGAAACTGATGTATAAAGTAGCTGCAAAATATATGCGGAGGTCAGAGGCGTTCATTAAGACGTGGGTAAAGCGATAGTTAGATGATGTTACAGTTTGCATCGTTGGAACGCAACGAAAATAGGTTTCTTTAATTTTAATTTTCAATATTGCTCTCGCTTCTTTTGCCCATTTAGGCCCAGGTGCTCGAAGGAGACCCCAAAAAAACGCTGTAACGATTCTGGTCTTCGAGAATCCAACCTTGAGGGGGGATGAATGGTATAACAAAATTTATTTTCGTTGCATTCCAATGATGCAAACTTCAACCCTATATATTAGGAGGTAGAAAATGGAAACGATCTGCCGTAAAGGGGACTAGCCCCTGCGCGACAACAACGGTAAGTTTTCATCTTCACCGAACGCATATACCCCAAAGTCCCATCCCCCAAATGCATAGTCCCCAAATACAAATTACACAAAAGCATATCCCCCAAATGCAAATTACACAAAAGCATATCCCCCAAATGTATATAGCGCAAAAGCATATCCTCCAAATGTATATTTGCCAAAATGTATATCCCCAAAATACATATCTTACAAATGCTTATACCGCAAAAATGGATATGTGGCAACTCGCACAACTTTAGAACCGACCCATTTTGATTTTTTTCCCCAATTTTTTTTATATCGTTTTTAATACCGAAGAGACCACCTGTGATTTTGTTGAGATGTTTTTCACGAAAGAAAATGATATCGAGAAAAACTAATAATAAAAAAAGCCCAAAGTTCGATACCCCATATCGATTTTGCGGAATACGATTTTGTGAGACATGTATTTTGGGGAATAGACATTTAGGGGATATCCTTTTGGGTTATTTGCATTTGGGCGATATGCAGTTTGGGGAATATGCCTTTGGGGTATATGCATTTTGGGTTATATACATTTTGGAGCATAGGACTTTGTGGTATAGCCGTTTGGTGAAGATGGACGCTTACCACACAACGAAGGAGGATAAAACGATCTTACGTCTTTTTCAAAACAAGCCAGACCTTTCATTGCGCTGAGCCCAAATGAGAGTTCGCAAAAAAAAGGATTCACGTCTCTCTAAATACGATCCAGAGTCGCCTACTTAAGAAAACGTGTGTTTTCGATCGACTTTGAAGAAACCTTTACTGTCGGAAAAGCACATGCAAAAACGACTAGCGTGGGTAAAGAAAAATTTGGATCGAGATTGGGACAATGTTATCTTCACGAACGAGTCTTCTTTCTGGGCACGGTCTTCCTTATCAAAAGCATGCTCAACGAAGAGTAACAGAATTTTTCAGCGCACAGTAAAACACCCTGTATGAATGCATGTTTGGGGATATTTTTCTAACGCGGAAAGAATCTCGTGGAAAGCATAGGGAGAAGGTGTCAAACTGTAATCAGTAATGGAGTTGATCGGATGAGATATTAGGTAATTACGCAATAGCTGATAATATATTGGTAGTACAAATTAATTCCGTCCGTTTTCAAAAAATGGCGGTGGCTGTTATGAATGTTTCATAGTGACAGCTGATTTCGGTGGTTTTAGAGAGGTTAGACATCTGTCAAATTTTGTGTTAACTGAGCATCATTTGCAGGAGATTTTAGTTTCCTGCTTTAATTGGAAGAAAAGTGCATCTGAAGCGCATCGAATGCTTGAGGAAGTTTATGCCGACAGTGCTTCAACTGATAAATCATGTAGGGAATGGTGTCGACGTTCCTAGAAAGGTGATTTCAGCGTTGAAGACAGGCCTCGCTCTGGACAGCCAAAAAAAATCGAAGACAAAGAATCATTGGGAGTGACTCAACAAGCAGTTTCCGTACGATTGAAATCCATGGGGATGATTAAAAAGCAAGGAAATTAGGTGCCTTATGAACTGAAACCGAGAGACGTTGAAATGTTATTTTGGACCAGCAAGCAACTGATTCAAAAGCAACAAAGAAAGGGTCTTTTACATCGGATTGTGACTGGGGATGAGAAATGGATATTCTACAACCCCATGAAAAAATACTACGCTAAACTCGGTCAATCGTTGCCATCGACCTCAACATCGACACCAAAGGCGAATATTCATGGTTCGAAGGTTATGCTCTGTATCTGGTGGGACCAAAAGGGACTACTATGGGGTATACTATGAGCTGTTAAAACCTGACAATTCCATTACGGGCGATCGGTATAGGTTACAATTGATTCATTTGAGCCGTGCATTGCGCGAAAAATGGCCGGAATACGAGCAAAGGCATGACAAAATTATTCTTCTGCATGACAACGCTCGGCCTCATGTCGCAAAAGACGTTGAAAAATATTTGGAAACGCCCAAGGATGTTTTACCGCACCCGCCGTACCCTCCGGAGATTGCTCCTTCTGATTACTGATTGTTCCGACGGATGCGGCACGATTTGGCAAGTCACCGGTTCACTTCTTTCGCAGAAATTGAAAACTGGCTCCTAACTTGGATCGCCTCAAAAAACGAGACATTTTTTCGAGATGAAATTCAAAAATTGCCTGAGAGGTGGGAAAAAGTAGTAGCCAGCGATGGACAATACTTGAATTAATCTGTTCATTCATTTTGTTCAGAAATAAATGCATTTTTGACGACAAAAAAACGGACCGAAGTAATTTATATTCCCAATATATTTTAATAAATAAAAAATTTAATTTAAATTTCTATTTTTTCCAGATTATCACGGTTTTTTTGTTCTTGAACAGACTGTATTTTTTTATCACGGTTAAATTCGAAATCCCAGCGGCGTTAGCACCTACGAATAAAACATTACCATCTTCATCGGCGTCATTCAACCCTTCGTATTTCTAAAGATATTTTATTTTGTATCGCGAATAAATATCAGAGGAAGAAATAGAGATGACCTTCGTAGAGGCAAAAATGGCTACCGTCAAAAATCGAATACGTACCGAGGCTTTTTAGTGGCTAACGGATCCGACGCCTTAGTAATTTCGAAATTTGTATAGTTGTGCGTACTTTCAGGAACGGGATCATCAACCACATCCGTACAGGTTCTTTTACGGCAAGGCGTATCGCTTTCCAATGTACCCTCGTCGCTTCGAATTTCCTCGCTGCTCGCAATATTACCCATTGTACTCAGACCGGAAGCATTTACTCTTCTATCCTTATCGTTTAATTTCGTTATTTCAAGTAGTGCGGCCATTTTTTTGCGCTTTTTTTCTATTCGCTGAAGCTGCTTGCTCGTAGGAATCTTCATACTCGGTCTTTGCTTTGGAAAATGCTAGAGATAACGGCATTTCATATCTGTAAATGAAGTAATATCAATATAAGTCAATGGAATTTGTTTTCTCGTTTCATTCTGTCATAATCACTGGCAATGAGCCAAAATTTATTTAACATTTATTGAAGGTTTCGGAAAAAATCGTTTAAATTTCTTTCGGGGTCGCTGTTAGGAGCCGGGACCTCAAGTATCCGAGAAAACGCACGAGCAATACTGAAAATTAAATTTTGTTTAAAAACTTGTTTTCGTTGCGTTCCAATGATGCAAACATCAGCATCATGAAGTCTTCTTTGTTCGGAAGAATTCTGTACATCTATCGATTCCTCGCGAATGAAAGCTTCGGAAGCGAGACAAGTAATGATAACTTTTACAATGATCCAATTTTTTTCATTTTCGGAATTATAATTTAACATTTTAACCTCATCGCATATACGCATGCACATTAGGGTGTGCCATTTCAGGGCAACTTTTTTTTTTCTCCGGGGACCAGGTGGTATACTTCCAGGAAGATGAAAAAAGAAGCCTGTTCAAATTTGAGCTCTTAATATTAATATTTAGATGCGCCTCATCGCGCATTTCTATTTCCTATTTAAATAACATGGGTAAACATTGTTTTCATATTTGGAATTTTATACTTCGGCAATGGCATATTGTTCGATGACGCGCATGACATATTTTATAGAGAATTGAACGCTCTACAAAAAAGATGTCTTGCAGTTTTTCGATAAACGTAGCCAATCCGATGACCAGAACGTATGAAAATTCGATCATTTATTTTTAATTGCCCCGACTTGTTTTTTTTTTTATGAATATGTAAATTATCTATTGGTAAAAAAATGGTCAAAAAAATTAAAATGCATAGTTGTTTCAGAAAAAAGAGTTGGATTTCGAGAAAAATGTTTCTTGGCGTTTTCACAAGTGCTCTTGC
Source organism: Oxytorus armatus (assembly GCA_958009045.1). NCBI lineage: Eukaryota > Metazoa > Arthropoda > Insecta > Hymenoptera > Ichneumonidae > Oxytorus > Oxytorus armatus. The sequence continues at coordinate 4,263,797 of OY253747.1, read as the reverse complement.
AATAACTTACCAATCGTCGAGACGATTTCGCTAATAGTTCACTCAAGTGTGAGTTCCATGGAGACACATCGAGTGCAAAAGAAAAATATAAAATCCCACCGTTTCCCGATCGTCGTTTTGTGTAAAAGTCATTTTTGGGCGTTTTCTTAATAGTTTTAGCCGAATATCTACGAATCCGCTGAGGCGATCAAGGTCATGCTCCTTTTCGCTCTACGTTACGTCGAGAACATTCGTTTGAAAAAAAAAAAAATCGAATCGCTCCATTCGTTCGTGAGATAACGTACGACAAACTTTCACTCGCATACGTACATACACACACACGCACACAAACAGACATGCTTAAAAACGTGTTAGAATGATTCTAGGGGTCATGAAACGTGGAGGTATCTTGAAATTTCCACTTTCGATTTTCAGGGTCATTACAATAACTTTCCTTTTCGATCGGGAAGTTAATAACGACTAAGTTAATTGTAGTGTTATTCAATTAGTCCGATCTTGATGAGTGAAAGGTTGTTTAGATTCTTCGAAAATTCCCCATGAATTCACTGCTAAAACGTATGATAATATTCATCATATAGAAATGATGTTGAAGTATGCATCGTTGGAACGCAACGATAACAGATTTTTTTTATACCGTTCATCCCTCCTTAAGATCGGATTTTCGAAGATGAAAAATGTTAAAAGGTTCTTTTGGGTCTCCTTCAAGGATCTGGGCTTAAATGGGTAAGAGAAGCGACAGCAATACTGCAAATGAAAATTTAAAAAGCCTACTTTCGTTGCGTTCCAACGATGCAAACTGCAACATCATATATAGAAGTACTTTAGCTCCGTATCCAAAAAGATCAAATTAACCAAAGTTGAGTCCTGATCGACGTCCTAAAACCATAATGTTATCCACTCAACTCATGGAGAATCATACATGAAACAAAATTATTTGATTCACAAAACTCACTTATCACGTAAATGTTACGTGATTTTCAAATCTTAAAGTTGCAGACTATACTTTAGAAAAAATTGAATTAAAAACAGGTTTGGAAGTAGCGGCTGTAAACTGGCTATTTTTGTGTACAATGATCATCCATCATTATTTACATTGCTGATCCAAGTGTGAGATGAGTATTCACTCAATCGTTATAATTATTATCATCGTTGCTTCCATCAAATACTTTTTCAAGTTTTTCTGTCCCTTCCCATTTGTTCCCATTTCAGTTCGATTCCTTGAGACCATCCAGCCAGTCTTTCCTAATGCACTACTGTATTGCATTTGCCCAAGACTACGAGGAAACTGCAGAAAGCTGGCTCTATAGAGGGGCTCTACACTTAACGGAGTTTCAGTTGTATTGTCATCAGAAATTCAGAAAAACTGCTTTGTGGTTGGTTGCCACTAGTAAATCCAGTGCACCGTTAAGTGGTCACCCATTCCATTACTCTCGTAAATACAGTTTAACATGGGAGACCACTTTGCACCTACTGAGTCGGGATCCCATACACTCAGTTTGGTATGTTTACATCAACAATTTCATCGTTTTTGAATACAAATGTATACCAACGGGTTGCAGGTACATACGAATGTACCTGCAACCGTGCGGTTGTGATCCTACCCTCTGCTACGGGATGGAACATCCATCATTATTAATTTCTGTATTAAGACAGCTGTAGACATTCGTTAGTCTGGATCCATCATTATTACCATCAGTTTGCATCTGAAAGCTTGTGCAAATATTTCCGAACATCGCATTAAAGAAAAAATTACTTCAAGTTTTATGTTGTAATTTTTTATATAAAGTTTGTATCAAATTTTCCTCTATGCAAGAATTCTATAATACTTCAAGGTTTAAATGTTGTTACTGGAATATCCTGTGGTTTGCTGATGAGCTGGGAACATGAAGAAACGCAAATGGATGGCACAGAACAGACGCCAACTTTTCAGTCACATTAAGCGTTGAACTAGTCGATATACAGGATTGAGTATTTTATCAGTGTTAATGGACAAATTAGTGCAAGAAATGTGAATTGATGTTATAATTTCTGGTTATGCTGAGACTGACGTGTCTCTTCGAGACAGCAGATTGGTTACCAGCCATTGTTAGTTAACGAAAATTGACAATCGTGAAATAAAGCTTTGTTTTTAATTTCCAGTACTCAGTAATTAAAAACGAATATGGATGAAATGTGAAACACGACCTAACCTAACAAGTTAATTCATCATTTTTAATTCAATAATTCAAGAAAACATTAAATTGTAATAACGTTAACACGTGCCTTTTATTACCATTGTAGAGTTTTGAGGTTATAAGACCTTCGATCGTTATTTTTTCAGTCTCTGACAAGCGAAATGCGTCCTTCGATATGTTTAGGGTAAAGAAAACATTCCACAATAACACTACTCATTAATCGATCATACAATTGATTTATAACGTAAGAATTATTTAACGAATACACATCGAGTTCATGAACTTTCTCGTCAGCACTCGTCACTCAAGTTTTCGTTTGCCGTATTATCTAAACAGGATTACTATCAGGTGGACGAAAGGTTTATAAGTTTATATCAGTTTATATGATTCAGGAAGAATCAGAAGAACATGATACAAAAAAATGAAGCCTTAAATGACCGATTCTCTCGACAACATTATTACCGACATGTGATATTCAGGGGGTGTTCACACTTGCATACAAAGACCACGGCTCTATTAATAGTTCACGCGAGAAGGATAGTGTTCAGAGTGCGCGACTATCGACGCACAACTAACGCGCCCTACATGGTAGGAGCGAAAAATAGAACTAGAAGATCTGGCAAGCTTTTACCCGTCTTACCGACTTATTTGGTCGTACAGCAGCGCCATCAAGCGTCATCGCCAGCATTTATATGTTGTATGAGCTGATCGAGAATGTGGAATTGATGTCGTTTTTCATTGGTACCATGGAGCCTAAAGTAAAGGAGTGCAATCTCTAAAGGGGAACGGCTGAAAAAAGCGACCTCAAAAATTCAGCAAAAACGGTGTCGCTGCGGTCGCAAACTGGTCCGAGTGAAGTGAGCAAGAAATTAACTGTACGTCGAACCTTGCTGAACTGGGCACCTACGGTCAATATACACATGACCCTTCGGTGTAATTAAGTGTAATCACGCGTCATCGTTAATATAACAGTTTTATGAAACTTTTAATTACTGCCAACTGTAAAAGTAAGAACATAGAATAGCATTATATCGACTTTATAATATACTAACAAAAAGAAATGAAATAGTTTCGTAAAGGTTACAAATAAAACCAATGTGATTTATATTTAACGAAATTTCAAGTACAATAGGCGAGGAGATTGTACATTGATTATTCCAGGATCAATAAATAACTACAAAGACATCCCAGTTGAAAAATACAGACGATGTGCGTGTAATAAATTATGAGGTAAATATCGGGTTTAGGCGACCCCCTTCCGATTCCTTTCGTAAAAGGCTCATCCGACGCGTTTTCGCACGCGAAACAACTTTTTCCTCTGATAAAATTGGGGGACGTTATTTATTAAAAAGTTATTAACAAATAAAGTTAATAATTCATGCAGCTATTTTCCTTATACCAGCCAGTCCCAATCATCTTGTTCTTCACATCTGTTGTTAAGAATACCTCCTGAGTACATACAAAAACTTTTATCCGTCGCTCATTGTTTGTTAAAAAATTATTAACAAAAGAAGTTTCATAAATCAAACATGAAATACTTATACTAGTGTATGGTGAACAGTAGAGGTATGAGCGGGTCACTGCGTCCCCCGTGCCCCCCCCTAACCAGCCCAAAAACAAACCAAGAACAATCGAAAACAACCCAAAACCAAACCAAACAAACCAAAAACAACCCAAAACAACCCAAAAACAATCCAAACAACCCGTAAGTATAGTAAATAGCACATATATCCCTCGCTTATACGTATGCTGCTCATCATACGAATACAAATATACATGAGTAAATGATGGTGGGAACGTGAGGTGGAGGTGGGTCGGGAATGGGGTGGGGGATTGTTTAATTTGTTGTTTGTTATTTTTGGTTTGTTTTGGGTTGTCTTTGGTTTATTTTTGTTTGTTTTTGGGTTGTTTTTGGTTTGTCATGGTTGTTTTGGGTTGTTTTTGGTTTGTTTTGGTTTGTTTGTATTTTGTTTGTTTTTGGGTTGTTTTTGGGCTGGTGTGTAGGGGGTGCAGCGAACACGCTCATACGTGGAGTGTTCACCATACACTAGTATAAGTATTTCATTTTTGATTTATGAAACTTCTTTTGTTAATAACTTTTTAACAAGCAATGACCGACGAATAAAACTTTTGTATGTACTCAGGGGGTATTAACAACACATGTGAAGGACAAGATGATTGGGACTGGCTGGTATAAGGAAAATAGCTATATGAATTATTAACTTTATTTGTTAATAACTTTTTAATAAATAACGTCCTCCAATTTTGTCAGAGGAAAAAGTTGTTTCGCGTGCGAAAGCGCGTCGGATGAGCCTATTACGAAAGGAATCGGAGGGGGGTCCCCTAAACCCGATGTTTACCTCATTATTTATTACAGGCTCATCGTCTGTATTTTTTAACTGGGATGTCTTTACAGTTATTTATTGATCCTGGAATTATCAAGGCATAATCTCCTCACCTATTGTACTTTAAATTTCGTTAAATATAAATCACATCGGTTTTTTTTGTAACCTTTACGAAACTATTTCATTTCTTTTTGTTAGTATATTATAAAGTTGCTATTCTATGTTCTTACTTTTACAGATTGACAGTAATTAAAAGTTTCATAAAACTGTTATATTAACGATGACGCGTGATTACATTCAATTACACCGAAGGGTCATGTGTATATTGACCGTAGGTGCCTAGCTTCAGCAAGGTTCACGTACAGTATATTTCTTGCTCACTCCACATCGTCATACTTCGCGACCGCAGCGAAACCTTTTTTGCTGAAGTTTTGAGGTCGCTTTTTTCGGCCGTTCCCCATTAGAGATCGGACTCCTTTACTCTAGGCTCCATGATTGGTACACTGAGTGCGCACCGACTCCAACTGTTCATATAAGCGCAAGTGAGACACAGATGGGCACAGATTAGCACAGATGCACTGAGTCTCTGACTTGGAGTTATAGGATAATTTCGTTGCATACCCTGGTGAATATGTTATAGCAAATTTTTCCATAATTCTAATTGCCATTTCAGCTTCCCTCTTGCTACGAAATTGCGAATTTTGTCATAACATGTTATAACTAAAAAATTACAAAATTTCGAGACAAAATGAATATTCTCAATTGATACATTTTAATTAACGTTTAACAGATTTTGTGATGATCATTTTCACGATAATACATTGCAAAACGTAACAATGACAACAACGACAATTTTCATTACTATCTACAAACTCTACTATTATATACAGGGTATCCCAATAACTATTAGCACCTTAGATATCTTCACAGATATCTAATACTATAGGTTTCACAGAAATATTTGCTGAATCAAAATTGCATAGTACGAAGGGGGCCATCCAATGATACCAAAGTACTCACCCTCACCCCCATCCCCTGGACTGGTATTGGCAGGACTAGCGTACATCGCATTTTGCACCGTCACAAATTTCACCCGTGCCATGTTAGTCTTCACCAAGAATTGCATTTGAACGAATGGGAAGAATTATTACAGGCTGTGCATCAATAAGTTCTGACGCTGTAAAACTTGCAAGTCAATCAATCGAAAAAAGAATCCAATATTGCATTGATACTGATGGTCGTCATTTCGAACACTTACTATAAATGTAGTAATTTTATTTAGTACCGAAACTGTAAGTATTATCGCCTTTTTGTACTTTTGGGGATTTTTTGCGATTACACTGCCATCTATCACGAATCGAAAAAAATTTTGAAGAAAAGTTACGTATTTTTTTATTGGGAATCCGAATCTACAATAAAAAATGGGGGTTCCCATTTAAGATTTCAAAGTTGCCCCACCCCAGCCCAGGGGGTGGGGGTGGGGTGAGTACTTTGGTATCATTGGATGGCCCCCTTCGTACTGTGCAGTTTTGATTCAGCAAATATTTCTGTGAACCTTACAGTTTCGAAGATATCTAAGGTGTTAATAGTTATTGGAACACCCTGTGTATTTATCATATTAGATATATATTATATGTATATGTATTTCTCTCTCTCGCGTTCTTTCTCTTTCTCTCCTTCTCGTATTAGTCGCACTTTCCTCTTGTAGTCCAGGAATTTTAGCACCAAAAATGGGTTCGGTCTGCATATAATCCCACTAATTGATTTTTTTATTGGATTATGTCAGAGGGTGCCCCCTAAGTATAAAACCAAGTTTCTGTCGCCCGAAACCGCGAGCGTTAGCCGGCATCTTGAAAAACGCCTTTGTGCAAATATCTCGGAAACGGTGAGTTTTACGTTAAAAATAGTAGGGACTTTTTTCGTAGAGGATAGAATTTCCCATCTTTTTCATTGAAAACTTTTTTCTCTATTGTTAATATTTTCCGAAATATAGTTGGTTAAAAAATCAAATTTTTGTTTTTGGAAAATATGTCGATAATTTTTGGAAATACAAAAAAAATGCTGTAATCAAAGTTGTAGAGCATGAAATTTTCTACCATTTTTGTATAAAACTTTTTTTTGTAAAATCAATAGCTGCTGAGTTCTAGCCCAATGAAAGTTGCCGTCAGGTAAAGAAAAACGGCGATGAGTGGTAATACGTTACTCTAGCATGCAAACAAAAAGTATAAGTAGACGTGACGTCTCGGCGCTAAGTATTGCAGGAGGTTATTAGTGTACGCCGGCGTGTTCTTCAACAATAAGGGTACATGGATATCTCTCTATATTATATAAATATATCGCCGCCGCCGCCGCCGTGTACAAGAGTTGAGGTGGTCATTCCTTTCACTGTACCCCACCCAACCTATGAGGGGGGGGGGGGGGGGGGGGGTACGCTAAATGTAATTGCCCGGGGTGGTCGAAGCGCGCAGGGGGGCAGAGCCCCCCTAGTATATATATATGTATATATATATATATATATATATATTGTAACGGTATCAATACGTTAGCTAATTTGTTTTAAGGTTCGGACTCGAGAAAAATAAAGACGTTGAGCCAGGATAGGGTCATCAATAATCACAATTTATTTCCTTACAGATTTCGTCGCCTTTTTATGTTAATAATAAAAATGGAAGAATGTGATATATTTGTGAATAATATCAATTATGTATCTCACGTGGTCGATCGACGCGCTGTCTATCGGTCCACAGAAGACATAACGGAGGTGGTCAGCTGGCGCAAAAATACGACATGTAAACACAAGATAGAGAAAATGAAACGTTTATTATTTGTATTCAACAAAATGACCTCCCTTATAATTTATTGCGGCTTTTAAAATGTTAAGACCAATTTGTTTCGTCCAAAATCTATCTCCAAGGGTATTGTATTTGCAAGAATATACGCGTTGAATGAGAACGAGGTTATTGATAAATAAATTTTGCTAACGTATAAACCGCGATATATTTCGTACGGAAAATGCTAAATAAAATTTTAATGTTACATTAACTGTTATTTATGAAAAAAGACCACGTTTTCTATGTCTATTCCCCTTAATATATTAGGAATAAAATTATTCCGAAGTAATCACGTTAGTGAAGTCAGAGAGATTGTAGACGACAACGGTGCTTCGCGGATCATAAAAGGGAAAGTTTTACCTGAAACTAAAATAAATAATCCTCCATATGAAATCACAATTGAAGTAAGTTTATTAAATTTGTAAATTAATAGACATTTTCTGTAGGTAATTTTGTAAAAAATATTGGAAACAAACAGTAAGTTAAATAAAACTACTGTATATAAATAATATAATTAATTAGTTAAATCTGTTAATTAATTATTAATTAATTAATTAATTAAATGTCAGCTATGAAAGAATTTATGAATATTTTTCAGTTGCAAAACTATCGTTCGATTTCATACAGTGATTGCGCTTGTAAGGCTGGTCTATCTAAACGAGGGTGTAAACACGTCGCAGCTGTGTGCATTTATGTCAATGAAGAATGTACTACATCCAAAACCGACCAGCCGCTAATGTGGAATAAGCCTAGTAACTTCCAATCTGCAAAATACAAAAAAGGATGCAGTATAGACAGTTTAGTTTCACAAAGAATAGCTGTTTCGGGAAAATGCTCCTCGGTAGATGAAACTGAACACGTACAAGAACTTATGCTGCTAGAGTGTTCATTTGCGAAATACGTACAAACTGAGAAATTAACTAAATCAGAAAGAATAATTCTGTACCTTATTTATATATTGAATAATCATACATTAACTTACCTTCTCTTAACGGCTTGAATCCATCGTTTCTTTCTTTCTATTTCATAACTTTTTGATGGAAAACAATAGAACTTTAACTCCGGATTTTTAGCTTCAGTATTGAAGCAATCGACGAAGCTGCAATTTCTATTTGAGCGAATAATTTCGCTGCTATTCGAAGCCATAATGAACGTTTCGTCAGCTGGTTCACCCTTGTGTTGCCAGATCTTACCGATAGGGCGGCGCTGCAGGAGATACGCAACAGGCGTATATGTTCATATCAGATAGATACTTACAAATAGTTTATATTTATCATGCTCGATTAACAGTCAGAATCTTTAAAACCCGATTCAAATTAAGAGCATATTTATTCAGTATATTCATTGAAGTTGACGGGAATAATAACGCTTTCGTAATTACATATAATAAATATGTGTAATGCGGCAGAAATCGTTAGTGGGACAGAGACAATACAACCACGCGAGCTATCGTGGGCTTTTCAGGTTATGTCTGTTGTCATTATAAGTTCGCAACTAAGATCGAAACGCCTCTAGTGGTTGCTACAGATAGTAAAACGAACTTCGTTAAGACGGTCACCCCCCACCGCCGAAATTTGAGGGAGTTTCCAGAGATACAAGACCGTGGGTTGGACCGTGTACAGTTTTGCGCGTGACAGTTCTGCCAGTGACCGTTTGGAAAGTGACATATTAAACGTTGACAGTTTAGACGGTAAGAATTTTGCTCGTGACGATTCTGCAGTGTACAATAGAGACCCGAGAGAGTTAAGTGGTGAACATTTTTTGCAGTGACAGTTTTAATGGCTATAATTTTGTTTAGGAAGAGATTTGTCGTGAGAATATTGCGAATTTTCGTATGCTCGTGTCAGTTCGGTTGTGACAGTTGGGTACGTGTAAAGGTCTATAGTTAACTGCGGTCCTGCCGGAGAAAAGACCAGGAGCACCCTTAATTCTATTTAAAGACAAACAAATCGCTAAGGGCCCAGAAACTAAGGCGTGTGTACCGTTGAAAATTCACACCGCTCTCCAATTTACATTTTTTTCCCCAATTTTAGGTATAAAAACCCCAATAGATTCGCACTGAGTAGTCAGTCATAGTCATTTTTTCGCCCCCCCCCTCCCCCCCCCCCATGGTTTTTTAATAGTTCCACGCATTTCACTCGATTTCTCCGGTCGTTTCGACGACGTCATTATAAACACAAAACGCGAAACTTTCTCTTCGAATTTCATCAAAATTGGGACGCGTAATGTTTTTTTAACCTTTTTCGATTTTGATCTTAAAATTATTCTGAGCCAAAACGAATTAGCACTTAAAATATTCTTTGAACACTTTGGAACATTTTTTGGACATCTCGATAAAACTCGGGTTTTTCATCACAGTTCAAGTCGGATTGACCTTTGAATATTTCCTATTGTTTATTAACTACGGGAATTTCAAATTTCGGATTTTAAGGGGAGCAAACTTTTCAGACGCCCGAAAATTTGTAATTATTTATGAATTTTCTTTAAAGGCGATAAAATAATCGCATCATTTAAAAATTTTGATATCATTTTATTATAGCTTTAAAGTTGAAAAAAATCAATTTTTTCTTTGTTTATAAAACAAAATGGCGGCTCTATAGGGTCTTCTATCAGTCGTCTTTTCCGTGGCATTGAAAAGTGCTGCACTCGTCACATTTTTCCTATTGATCTGAAACAAAAAAAGAAAATTTTTTTCGATTACCGACATGTGCAGGTGAAGGATAAACCTATAAAATTATAAAAAAGTATAAAATTAAAAATTTAGTAGGCTGTTTTATCAAATGTTCAAATTTTCGGCGATTTTTTCGACAATTTTTACCCCAAAAAAATACTTTACTTACGCAATATCTTTTAAACTTTAGGTACATCCTTCCGATAATAATATAGACATAAACCTCCCAAAATTTCAGCCAGATCGATCAATAACTTTCTGAGCTACAGCACGAGCAGTTTTTAAAATGCAGTTTCGAGATAGTCGCGTTTAGAGTTTCAATACGATAAAACTATTAGTTTTAGTGACTTACCGATCAATTAGCGATTCCAGACGCATATAATAAGCCTTCAGCCTCCTCGAAAAGTTGGTTATCTTCGATCTGCTGCTGTCTTCGGGCTGAACGAGCTGCTTTTGTCTCAGAAAGACTCATCCGGTTCTCCCTCGCTACTCGCGCCTCATCGTTGTTTTCGGCAAAAACTTTGGAGTAGGTGCCAATAATTATATTTAACTTGGTCATAACTCTGAGAATGGAGGTGCAGCCTTCATTAAATATCGCAGGAGCAATGTAGGCTGAGGTTGACAACAATTTTTAGTCCAGAATGCAGGTGCTTTGGAGATAATTGCCAAACTGTCGCGTTAAAACTTTCATTAGCATTCTGGCTATGGCCGTTCAAGCATCTTTGAAGTAAATCATCCCTGGACAAATCATTATAAATTGGTAGAAGATGCTGTTCAATCCCGTTGCCAAGTAATGGAGTAAGATTTTCAAGTTTTGAATCTTTTTCTAAAGCGATAGCTTTCTGCCACTTGCACCAGCTCTCGGCTCCAATCGGGCAGTTTCCATGATTCGGCTCTTCGACTGTTGAAAAAATATGATAATAAGTAGCCATAATTGCTTTTTTCATATTTTCAACACTACGTTTCTCTGAATACTTAAGCCATAATATTTTGTGAGTTTTTAACAGCTCTATCCGTCAACTTCCCTCTTCCCGAAAGTTTTTTTTCTTTTCCTACGTTTCGGAGTTTGGAGCCCATCCGCTTTTCTACGTGACCAATACACTCGTTTTTTATAACAGTCAACTCGGCACCATAAGGTTTCAAGTCTAGAATGGCGTTGAAAGTTTTTGACGACTTAGCAGCTGCACGAATATGCTCGACGATTTTATTGTAACTGCCTTGACTCAATCCAGTGCATATGTCCATAAGATTGCAAAGTACATTTATTCCTTCTCTTGTAACGCCCATCAGTCTCATGACTAACACTATCCTTCGGTTTATTTCGTAATCAGTATTAATAAAAGGTCTTGCATTTATTTCTCTATTACCACAGCGACACGAAACGACAATTCTAAAACCCAGGCCTTTCGACCCTGACCCTGCAAAACTTATTCTTTGCTTCAGAACGAATCAAAATGTCTGATAGAGCAGTAAAAACAGTGAAAAAATCAATAATTCTGTATTCGTGGAAAGGATTTGTACAGATATCCTCACTGCTGGCAGTTTTAGTTTTTTTTTCACTTGCACTTGCACCGTCACTTGTACTCGGCCCAGAACTCTCTCCGCACTTATCTGTAAATTGATTACCTTGATAATCTCTTTTTCTAGACCCCACATTACCTCGTGTTTCTTTAGGATAGTTTGGCATTTTAGTTTAAAAAATTCAACCGTACACGACAAACTTTCCAGCTAAACTGACCCTAATGCTCAGACAACGTTCGTTTCGTATACCTACAGTTACACGCTATATAGATATATATAACGTCCTATCAATACATTGTAAGGATATCCGCTTTAAATATAATCAATGCTCTCCCGAAACTAATGGGACAAAAGAATTATACAAAGACATTGTAGAAAAGTTGCTCCGCTCCACAAGTTGCTGCGGGGCTCGGCACTCTTAACTATGTGCGATGACTCCGTAAATATTTAACATTTCGATTTTTCCTTTTTACAGTTTATTCTCAATAGATTATACTTTCGAAGTATAAAACAAAATCGATTTTTTGAGAATTCTAAAGGGTTTGTTGGTAGTAAGAGTACCAGATTCTTTTGTAACCGTTCAACTACGAGTTGGTCGTTATCGTTTGGTTTTTGATATTTTTTTCTTCTTATAATACCAAATTTTGGGTCTTCTATTATTTTTGCATCACCCATCTTTTCATCAGAGGACAACAAAACCAAAGTAAGTGCCTGTTATTTTAATTTTGCTTCCTCATAGACAGGGCTTTGTGACGGTGCAAACATTTTCTGGAGTTTTCAATCTTAATGTGTTAAAAATGTGCCAAAACGTCGGTAAATCACATTTAGAAAAAATGGCTGGACGCAACTGTGTCTGTTTGCGCGTATGTGTGTGTTTGCGCTATATCTCGGGAACGGTTTGAGCTACAATGCTACAATTTCGCCCACATAAGGAAATCAGTACATCCGCTTTATTTTCTACAATTGTTATAAAAATTAATAAGATGGCTCAGATTTTGTAGCTTTTTGATATTTTCAAAAAAACGTCTGTGCGCGCTCTAGCTTCCGCAATTTTTCAGATGTCGGGCTCATTTTTTCAATATAAATATTTTGTCATTGAAGGACGGTTGGTGTTGAATTTGCCGATAATCGGTAAAACGGTCCAGATTTGATGAAATTTTTAGTTTTCTGAAAAATGGTTGTCGTCGCTGTAACTTCCACAAATTTTGAACTATGGGAGTAATTTTTTTTATATCAATAGTGCATCTAAGAACGTTCGATACTAAATTTGGCGATTTTTTATACGAATAGCGCATCTAAGAACGTTCGATACTAAATTTGGCGAAAATCGGGTGAACGGCTCGGGTTTTATACAATTTTTAATTTTACAAAAATTGCTCCCGCAATTTTTTACATATCGGATTAAATTCTTTATATGAATAGAATATTATTAAATGCGCGTTATTATTGCGAGAATCAACTACGGATATGGGCCAAGAATATTGACCAAGAATTGTTGCAGCGCGAGAATCGATGGAACCGTTCAGATTGCATGAAACTTTTAAATTTGTCCAAAAACTTGCAGTTGTTTTAACTTTCATAGACTTTGAGAAATCGCGTGAAAGCTCTGAAAAAAATAGAATATTATCAAATAAGGATTAGTTATGAATTTAAGCAGATTTGATCAATCGACTCTGATTTCATGAAATTTGTAATTTTTCGAGATATCCGGATATTTCGCAGAGAAAAAAGCTGCAAGTTGAAACTTGCAAATTGCTTCCTCGAAATTTTACGCAACGCTCAAAGAACTTCCTCTATGAGGAAATCAAAATTAAGAAAAATCTCATCAAAGGGGTATATAAAAGTCCCTTCTATGAGGAGTCTATGACCTTTGAGGATTGTATGAAATTTCGAGGAAGCCCTTTTCAAGATTTAACTTGCAGCTTTTTTCCCTCATCGTTACCCGGTTCATTCTCCGTTCTATGTGCTTTTTCCGTTTCGCATTATCTACTCCTCTAAAATATCGGAAAAATCGTCGTTGAGTCAACAATATTTTGATTTAGACAAAAACAAATAACCTTAAGGGGTAACACCACTTTAGCGGCAGAAACGAAAGCCTAACTTTAACGATTTATTTTGGTAGTATGAAAAAAAGGAATAGGATTTTTTTTTATAGGGTTTATTTAACACATATTGAAGTATGAAAAATATTTTTTTTATTATCATTTTGATATAAAATGGCGGCGAAAGAGTCCATCTCGAAAATCGTTTATTTCAAACTGGGAGGACGTAATACTTGAACACCGTTCATGGATCGATCTGAAATTTTGATAGTAGCTTTACAATTACATTCTCTATCGGAGTATGTAGCCGTTTTTTGATTGAATATAAACTTTTTTTTTTATACCAATTTGCTGCTTTTCTGGCTAAAAATCGATTCACTTTTTCAAAAGTGCACCATTTCTTCAAAATTTTATTAAAAAAATCCCTACGTAGTCCCATAGCCAATAGTACATAGTAAGACGTACTGTAGTGCCATAAGCGCACTTGCGAGGCCTTGTTACCAACAGCGCGGGGAGCTTGGTGCGGGGACAGTCGCTAGATGGCACCAAGAAAATTTGCGGCATCATCATTTACGAAAGAGCCAATCCATATAGTTCATTTTACCCACGTGACGAAAGTCAAGGTTATAACCAATTACAGACGTCCACGACAAAATACCACAATGCGGCAAAAGATGAGTATTGAAATGAGCAAAAACAAAACAATCATATTATTGAACTATATAACATAGAATTATTATACTATGAGATCACACTTTCTGGAGAGACCGTTTGTGAAGTCTTACGACGAACTCCATACGAATGTTTGCCAAATAATATAACCACATGATAAAGCCTGGTAAGAGAGAAACCATGGTATATAGAGTGTGGTCTTTGTGACTTCGTCGTTCTTTATTCAGTTGTTCTTCGACTGCCCTCGAAGTGAGAACACTTCTAATTAAAATAAAAGTTGAATTGCTCATATATAAGTCTCTCTCATTTATTCACCTGGCTTCCAAAAAAACCAATAGGTTATGGGCCCAAGCACCGATTTCAATTTATCTGGATTTTTATGTAATTTGATATGAAGTTTTGTTTTGGTGAAAATATAAGTTGACAGTTTGACTCAAGTGAGCAAAAAGTTAAAGTGACAACGGGTGACGATAAAAAGAAAACAAAGAGGAACATTAAACCCTTTGATGGCGAAAAATTCAGTATCTGGAAATTTCGAATTTGAGCTCTCATTGATGAAGAGAATGCATTACAAGTTTTAATTGATGAACGCCCTGAAGCACCAGATGCTGTATGGGAAAAATCTGGAAAGATTGCAAAAGGATCAATAATTGAATACTTAGATGATTCCATGCTTGGATGTGCTAAGGAGACTGATACGGCAAGAGCCATAATGAAGAGACTGGATGAGACATATGAGAGAAAAAGTTTGGCCACTCAACTAGCAATCGAGAAGAAATTATTGGGCTTGAAATTTAAACAAGATATTAAACAAGATAAACAAGAAACGAGTAAAGTGGCGAGACTTCTAATGATACTACCAAATGCATATGACCCAGTTGTTACTGCGATCCGAACACTCTCGGACGAAAACTTATGTTTGGCATTTATTAAGACTAGATTGTTGGATTTTGAAATTAAATTGCAAAGTGAAAGGAATGATACAACTGGAAAAGTACTGCAAGCAGAGACTCAACGTCCAGAGAAACGCAGAAACAAAGTTATAGAACACCAAAACCATTTAAAAATTATCGACAAAACGTCAAACAAAAGTATTCGAATAAATCTACACGAGGATTCAATCCTGTAACAATCCAAAGTTATCGAAAGAGTTATAACAACACAGCTATGAAAAGATGTGACTATTGTGGCAGGAAGAATCACGAGAGAAAGGACTGTTTCTTCTATAAAAAACAAACACAAACATCCAACGGCCGTCCTAGAACACTTCAGATCGTTGTAATTGATGCGGATAATGGTCATTTTGCTTCCATGAGTGGTGTGCGATGTTTACTCGATGATCAAACGAGAGTACCAGGTAAGTGGACGTTCATAATTGATTCTGGTGCAACTGATCATCTGACTAATCAAGTCGATGTTTTCTCAGTTGTGACAGATTTGGACGTACCTGTTAAAATCACGGTGGCAAAGAGGGGCAACACAATTACTGCAACCAAGAGAGGGATCATTACTGTGAAAACTAATCAGGGAGTATCCGGCACTCTGAAAGACATACTGTATTCGCCTGAGGATCCCTACAATCTATTATCAGTACGCTGGATTCAAGAATATGGTATCGGAGAAATTTTCAAAGAAAATGGAAAGGTAACAATCGAAAAAGGTGACAAAATCATTGCAACTGGTAAGTCACTGAATAATTTGACATGTATCGATTTTGTAAGACCTAAGAAAATGTGTAATCAGGCTACTGTGGATAAAAACACATTTTTAAACCAATACAAGCTTTGGCATGAACGTTTAGGCCACGTTGACAAATCAAAATTTCTGAAAATGAAAAGAAATAATTTTTTCTTAAGTAGTAAACGTTTTTGAGACTGTAAATCCCACAAACGAAATTTGTGAAGCTTGTATATATGGGAAACAAGCCCGTCTCCCTTTCTCCAAGGTATAAGACAGATCTCACGTTACATAGCCTCTATTCATTATTCACTCGGATGTGTGTGGACCAATTACACCCACAACTATCGATGACAAAAATTATTTTGTTACTTTCATAGATGAATTCATTCACTATACCGTTGTTTATCTACTGAATCATAAATCCGATGTGTTTAAAACATTTCATGATTTTGTAGCAAAAAGTGAATCGCATTTTAATTCAAAAATTGCTCAGCTATATTGTGATAACGGGAGAGAATATCTGTCTAGTGAATTCAAAGACTTTTGTGCGCAAAAGGGAATACAATATCATCTCACAGTACCATATACCCCTCAACAAAATTCTATTGTCGACCGAATGAATCGTTCATTGGTTGAAAAAGCACGCGCGATGGTACACGGTGCAAATTTGGGAGAAGAATTTGGGTGGAAGCCATATTAACGGCGGCATATTTACTAAACATAACACTGACTAAAGCCATTTCAGAGAAGAATAAAACTCCTTACGAACTATGGCATAACAGAAAGCCTAAACTAGAGTATCTCAGAATTTTCTGGTCGTCGGTGTATGTTCACGATAAAACGCGAAAGAATAAGTTAATAAAAAATTATTCAAAGGTATACTTGTGGGCTATCAACAAAATGGTTACAAAATATTGAATGTAGAGACGAATAGATTTATCGTAGCTCGCGATGTTATTTTCGATAAAGGTAATTTCAAACTTTCACGACCCTTTACACATGGTGATGAAATTTGATTTGAAAATCCAAGAACAAAAAGACAGAAAACTGATGAAAATACAAAAATCAGTATAAACAATGAGAGTAAAATTAACAAATCTGTAATTGAAACAGATTAAGTTAATAAAATTGATAAATCGATAATTAAAACCGATAAAGTCAATAAAATAAACAAATCTGTAACCCAAGCGGATTTTTCATACTTCGATATGTGTTAAATGAACCCTCTGAAAAAAAATCCTATTCCTTTTTTCATACTCCCAAAATAAATCGTCAAAGCCAGGCCTTTTTTTCTGCCGTTAGAGTGGTGTTATCCCTTAACGATACCGTAAACGAGTAGTATTCCCACGCGCCTATCCCGAGTAATTTTTAACAGGATACGCTCAAAAATGGTTATTTTCATTTGAGACACTGATTCGAGATGTAATAACGGGAGAATTTTTTTACTTGAAAAGAGAGTCTTGGTTGAACTGAACATAACGTTCGTCAAAAACTCTAATCGTTCACGAAAACTCCATTTTTTGATGTAACAGTACAACTACTTATGTAAATGTACTTGCCTCAGTTTTCGTACACTATTTTTGGTGTTTTCGAGGGAGATCAAAATACGGTGCACTAAACATCTTGTTGAATTGGTTGCTTTTTTTTCAGACACGATAATAGGATAATTGATTCCAATCAGTATCTGGATAAACCAAACCATAACTATCACTTTATTATTGTCGATAATCAATATACAGATAAAGTATTTGCATATAATGAAGAATAACGAAACGGTAGTTAAGTAAAAAAATATACAATGCAGAAAGAGTATAGCCGGTTGCTTAATACAGTGCACTCGTCTCCGTTGTTTGTAAATAGAAAATTTAAAACACACAGTTTATCACTTTTTACGTTTCCACAAATATTGAATATATTACTCGTTTAATTTTGGTACTGATTATTTTAGTCATGGAAGTACGTTGTGTTAGCCGCTAGCATAATTCAGTATCACTTGTATCCATGTGTCGTGCCAATTTTTTTTGCACCATTGTTGATATGGACACGATATAGCAGACGGAATTCTTAGTACCGCTGGAATCAACAGTTAAAGCATAGAATCACTAAAATCATCTTATTTATTGCCACGAGGCTGCAAAATCTGAATATGAAGCATTTTATAACCATGCGTTTAAGTATTATCATATAATTATGAAGAATCTTCATTCCTCAGATATAATCATTTTCTTTTCGCGATCTCATTCCGAAAATTCTTCTGCATATCTACAATTCAATGTATTTTCTATATTTATCTTGCAGAATTCACAGAGGCCTCTTAGCACGCGCAGTTACATGCGCAGCGACGAACTCTCTTCTCGCGAGGATGAGCAAACGGTTCAGGAACTGATGGCACCGATCGTGGTTGAACATCTGTAACATTTAACCATTTATTACAACAGTCTGTCAATGATGCATCGATATATATATCTATATTTGTAATTTCCTGCGTGGATCTCTGAGTTCTGACGCCCCAATCAAAATCGTGCAATGCGTGTGGCACATTAAACATTCGGCAAACCCGCAAGATCTTTCAACTCCGCTCCGGGGACTCCAACTCATCAACACTTTTTTGATTCTTCACGACTTCGATCAAGCTTGACCGTCCAAGGGATCGAGTTGTTACGAAATACAAAGGAATATATCGAGTGATTAATATTCTTCTCGAACTGGTCATTCAGAGCAACCACCATAACCATCCTCATCCTCCAAGAAAAATTGGCACCCCGGAGCAAACGACAATGCCTTCGAGGAAGTCATTATTATACACAAAAGTTCAGTATACTATTCCAACTCCTTCCTAACTCAAAAAATAAACAGAAACAAAATAAAAATAAACAATAACAACCTGAGTGAATCTACACAAACTGCACCGCGTAGCTAGAGTATTGTTCGAATGAATATTTCTGTTTGTGTTTGACTTACTTTCAAGTTATCAACTATACCGAGAATTCCTTAATATAAAAATGTGAAGGAAAAGAGATATAAATTGCGAAAGCCTACGGGTTTGTCAAAATCGACTCGGTTAAACTATTAAAATTCTTGTTCAACGATATTAACGTCTCGGTCTTATATCCACCATTATTCTTATCGTCAATCATTTGGTATTTTTGCGATCAAACTAATTAACCTACAAGTTTAAGTTCAATTTTTCTATGCCTATGGTTTTTTATGAATAACCGTTTTACCATCGTTTGACTAAACATGCAGATGAACATAACAAAAAAAAACAAAAAGAAAGTAATGTTAGCAATATTTTTTAAAATACTTCGACATTATCATTCGTGGAATGGTGTCTCGCTAAAACATCTGCTTATTGCGACAGTCACGATTTGTTTTACCATGAATATAGCGATTCAATAAAATTATATGTAACATTATTTATACCAATTTAGTTTCTATGGAATATCATTGATAATGCACTTTTTATCTCTTCTGATACGAATGAATAAGTTGACGAATACTAGAAGAAAAGCCGTGCGCGCTGCTTTTTAGGATAAGTTCGTTGTCTACGATCGTGCTATCTGAAGTATGCACACGAACGAACTCCGAGCACGACATCGCCAGCCATAATGATGAGTTTCGCCGGCTTCAGAATGAATCGCAATTTCGAGATACTTCGTGACGTGTCTTTTTTCTAGGGGGGATATACGCAAAGACTTACAGTGAGGACGGTTTGCCTCGTCCTGCATTTCTTCGTGTTCGACCATCATGCGAGGCTGGTGATGATGCTGTTGGGGCGTGTTTTGCTCTTCTTCAGGTTGTTCACTATGTTCATCCGTCGCCTGATTGTCCGAAACTTGTGCGTGAGCTTCCATCGGGACCTCCAATGATTCCATTGGTCTCGAGGGTATCGCGAATCGCGGTACTGGGAAAGCACGACCTTCTACAACCTAAAACAAAATCATTCGCGAATAGAACGGGTTTATACGAAACATTTGTTTCTGAATGTGTTAAAAAAAGTTGCAAGTGAACTTGCAAGTTGAACGGGCTATTGGCCTCCTAAAGATTTAGCTCAATGCCTCCTCTATATCGAACTATCTCCGCCAATTTCGGCGTTCTCGTATGAAGCTTCGAGCAAACAGCGACACTCCAAAGAAGCAATAACTAGCAACTTTTTTGTAGGTTCATCTTTTCATCGCAACAATCACCGATGTTTCGAAAATTCAAAGTTTCGCAACACCTTAGCCGTTACATCGAATCGTGCCACTTTCGATACTAATTAATTTTTCTTTGTTCCAACGTATACCCTTTCGGGTTTTTACATATGACCCTTCCCGATTCCATTTTTTTGTCTCCATTTCCCTCTATCACTCCCACATTCGATACTAATTTTTCTTTAATTATATCGTATTTATCTGCAAAATTTTTACGCCAAATTTCAAAATCTTCAAAATTTTGAGCGATCGGCGATTATTCGGAATATTGAAAATTGCATAATGACAGAATGGTCTGATCTATTCTTGCCACATCGAATGATATTCTAATGAAGTATAATGTTTAACCGCGATATCTAAAAAGAAGCTGCAAGTTGAGATGTGCCAATTACTTCCTCAAAATGTCAAAGCTTCCTCTAATATATATTTTTCAATGTTGGCTTCCTCATGGAGAAAGCTTTGAGCTTTCCGTGACAATCTGAGGAAGCAACTGGTATGTTTCAATCTGCAGCTTTTTTCCATACATATGTATCGTGAATCCCAAATTTTTAGAATAATTTGAAATTTTATAAGCTCGCAACCGTTTCATCAATTCTCGGGAAATTCGACCCCGATCATCTTGCAATGATAGTCTCTATCTATATACAAAATATCATGCCAAAATTTTGAGAATTGAATCATCTTGTAATTTTATCGGCGTCAACCCGAAACATAAGCGCTGTAAATTTTATGTTGGTTTGAGCTTACAAGCTGAAATTTAGCCCGCAAGTAGATCGGTATTGGCCCTTTGTTCACTATGATTTTCGTGACAATTGAAAAATTATTTTGAATTTTATAAGATGTTGAAAATTAAAAAAAAAGTCAGTTAAGAGTATAACTAACGCAATTTTCGAATTATCGGGCTGGAACTTTTTACACGAATAGACTATCGTAAAATACAGTTTGCTATTGAATTTGGAGAAAATCATTAAGCCGTTCGAAAGTTATAGAATTTTGAATTTTGCAAAAAATTGCTATAGCCATTTGTTAAGGCTCTACCTCGGTAATTTTTGGGCTGTAGAGCCAAAACTTCGTATATCTATTCGGTACTATTAAAGGATATTTCGTATTAAATTTGAACCAAATGGAATTTGATGAGTGAAAATTCTCTACATCGTGTGGGTATTATCAAAGAATACTTCGTAATGATTATGAAAAAAAATCAATGGAGGCGATTTATGGAATTTTGAATTTAAAAAAGTCGCTGTAAGCGTTGTGTGAAATTTCAAGGAAGCAACTTGCAAGTTTCAACATGCAGCTGGTTTTATCAAATATTGTATCGTAAAAATGTAATTATTCGCGTGAATCTACGCTTAGTCTGAATTTTCCTCAAAAATGAGAAAAGCATATCATTACCATACATACGAATATTTGTCTGAACGAGTATTTTCGATATTTTCGAACATTTTGGACGCATTGGCAATCAAGACTTAATATTTTTCACCGTCCAAACTTTCTCTGTGAGGAGACCAATCTACAATTTTATTCACTTATGGAAATGTACGTTATTATTGACATCATTAAACCAGCTGGTGACGTGTGATGAGTTGTATATGTACACAAACCTGATGAATTATGTTCATCACGGTAGCAGGAACGGGGAATTTTCTCTCGGCTTCCTCGTTCTGATACTCCGAACCTGAGAATAAGGACTTGACATGCTGTTGCTGATCCTCGGAGTCTTGCGAATTTTTCTCAGGACGACCCTCAATGTTGCCATGCTCAAGGAGATTTCTCACTTCGATGGGAAGCGCGAAGGGATCCATGGGCACGGGTCGAATGCCCTCGGGAAACGGTTTGAACTCTTGAACCTCCTGCACGTTTGTAGGACGGGATTAATTAAATATAATGAATAATCTCTCGTCGAGTTTCATGTCCGGAGACCTCAAACGGCCGAATTGTTTTCTTGCAAATCAGAAGGAAATCTTATTAAATTATATTTTTGGTCTATCCATTATATTTAAGTATGGTGCTTCAAGATCTTTAGCTAGTTACGACAGCAATGGGTAGTTAACGGTGTAAAACCCATGCGGGTCACCACTCGGCCAGGTGGATGGCCGATTTAGTGGCAGCAACATAGAACACAGTCTGTCCAACAAGAAAGCAACCGTCGTCATTTGGTAAGGAGCCACCGCACCGCCATCTGTCCGTATTTGTTTGAATCTTTGTTTCGTCCTCTTTTGCGGAATATACATATATTCGCCGGCACATTATGTTATTGATATCAGGGAATTTGTTATCTTCACAACGTGTGCAAAATGCCTGAAGCGATACGAGGAGGTGTTTTTAGTAAATCATGCGAAAGGACGGAAACTAAGGTATAAAGTGGATGCAAAATATATGCGGAAGGCGTCAAGAGGCATTCGTTAAAAGGTAACACCACTCTAGCGGCAGAAAAAAAGGGCTAACTTCGATGATTTATTTCGGGAGTATGAAAGAAGGAATAGGATTTCTTTTTAGAGGGTTTATTTAACACAAATTGAAGTAAGGCGAAAAAAAATTTATTATCATTTTGATACAAAATGGCGGCGACAGAGCCCATCTTGAAAATCGTCTTTTTCAAACTGGGGGAACGTATTACTTGAACACCGTTGCATGAATCGATTTAAAAAATTTGATAATATCTTCACAATTACATTTTCTATCGGAGTACGTAACCGTTGTGTTTATTTAATGTAAACTTTTTTTATAAACAATTTACTGCTTTTTTGGCAAAAAATCGATTCATTTTTTCAACAGTGCACCATTTCTACAAAAATTGATTAAAAGAAACCCCTACGTAGTTCCATAGTCAATAATATATAGATTATAATATTACCAAAAAAATATTATAATCGGTAAAGATATTATAATCGGTAAAAACCGTCTCTTTTTAAAACACCTTCACGCGAGGACGGTTTTCTCGTAAAGTCCAAACTTTACGAGAAAACCGTCCTCCCGTGAAGGTGTTTTTAAAACAGACGGTTTTTAAGATGGGTTCTGTAGCCGCCATTTTGTATCAAAATGATAATATTTTTCCGTACCTCAACATGTGTTAAATAAACCCTCTGAAAAGAAGTCCTATTCCTTTTTTCATACTCCCAAAATATATCGTTAAAGTTAGGCCTTTTTTTCTGTCGCTAGAGTGGTGTTATCCCTTAAGACGCGGATAAAACAATATTTGGAGGTTGGAAATGTTGACGATCTGCCGGAAAGGGGACTAGTCCGCGTGACAACAACGAAGGAGGATAAACCAATCTTACGCCTTTTTCAAGACAAGGCGGGCCTTTCGCTGCATTGTGCCCAAATGGAACTCCGTCAAAAAGGAATTCACGTCTCTCTAAATATGATTCGAAGTCGCCTGCATGAAAAAAACGTATCTTTTCGATCAACTTTGGAGAAATCTTTATTGTCAGAAAAGCACGCGGAAAAACGACCGGCGTGAGGAAAGGCAAATTTGGATCGAGATTCGGACAATGTTATCTTCGCGGACGAGTCTTGTTTCTGGGCATGGTCTGCCTTATCCAAAGCGAGGTCACCGAAGAGTTATAGGATTCTTCAGTGCACAGTAAAGCATCCGGTAAAAATGCATGTTTGGGGATGCTTTTGTAAACGCGGCGAAAATCTCGTCGAAAGCATGGGAAAAAGGTGTCAAACTATAATCAATAACGGAGATGACTAGACGAGAGATTAGGTAATTGCGTAATAGCTAATAATATCTGTACATTAAAACAACAAAATTTAGTCTAAATTATTATTTTTTCCAGATTATGACGATCTTTTTCTTCTTGAACAGACTGTAAAAGGCAAACTTCTCACTTCAACCGTGTAAATTCATAACGATAAAAAAGGTTGAATAAGTGTTTCAGTTATTAACAATGCCGTCCATTGGCTGTTTATCAAATGGTAAGGAAACGGACTATGTTGAAAATATTTGTGTCATAAAATGGGCCACTTTCATCAACTGCGTCGTTCGCGTTACTAATTCTCAACATTTTACGTATACTAGTGAAAAAAAAGGTTTAAAGTCTTACCTCTCGTCGGGCGCCCTCTGGAACAGGACTTTGAACGGGTCTTGCTTCACCAGTCATGTGTTGAATTATATTTTTAATTTCCAACGGAACCTGCTGAATGATTCTTCTGAGTTCGATGGGAATTCCCTGGAAGGCGAAGTTAGGCCTATCCGGAACTTCCTCGGACACATCGGATTGTTTCTGTTCAGCTCGCGGAGGAATCATCGCAGAAGACATTTTCTGCTCGTGAATCTGCTGGTGGGATTCACTGGACGGTTGTGACGGTGGTGGCGGTGGTGGTGGCACCATTCCCTCGGTCTGTTGCTCCTGAGGATACATCATAGAGGAACGATAGGGGTGACCGAACATCATTGGAACGTGCTGCTGTTGTTGCTCCGGAAACATTTGATTCTGTTCCGCGGAGGGCGACGTTCCGTGTATCGGCTCCACCGGCATGTGCCGGAGTGCAATGGGAATTTGGCGCATTTCGATCTATGAATTCCAATGCATTCGTTTATTATAAGTTATCATTCGAGTGCACTAATTAAAATCATTTGTGCGGACATGAGTAGTCCCCTAAATATTATTTACAGCATTCGTAAAGGTGTCCGGATGCCAGGGCTTAAAATTGCTTACAACTAGGGCGTGAAAGTGCGTACAGGATTCGTCGCGGCGAGATTGAAAGCACTCGGAAAAAGTAAACAATGTTCAACTTTTTAGGACTTTGAACATTTTCTAGATTCTGAATAATTTCACGTTATGGGAACTTATAAAAAATTTGTTTAGAACGGACATAGAAAAAATTAACATCCGTAGGACTTTGAAAATTTTACCACCGTGGAACATAGAAAAAAGTGTTGTTTTCTAGGAACATAGAAAATATTCAAGTCTGTAAGACTTGGAAATTTTCGTTTTATTTTGCCTTTTAATATTTTCGTCTTTTTGAAGATTTTCGGACAAACATCGAAAAAATAATGTGCATCCATCGAAGTTTGAAACTTAATAATTATCCGTGAGTGTTCCAAAATCTTTAAAAAGACGAAAATACTCAAAGTCAAAATGATATGAATATTTCCAAGTCCTACAGACTCGCGTATTTCTTATGTTCCTAGAAAACAATTTATTTCTATGTCTCACGATGGAAAAATTTTCAAAGTAACACGTAGTGGATATTTTCCAAGTTTCACGGACATGAGTTTTTTCTAATCCTTTCCAACCAGAATTTTTCATAAGTTCCCATAAAGTGACATTATGCAGTCGCGAAAAAATTCAGTCTGTAAAAAAGTTGAACGTCGCTCATTTTTTCCGAGCCGTTCTCAATCTTGCCGTGACGAACCATGTGTGAGCTTCCGGGTCCAATTTATAACATATAGGAAGGTACAAAATGGACCCACCGGTTGCTGCTTCAACATGTGCAACTGAGGAGCTCCGATCGGCGTTCGTAGCGGCGTTCCGAACTCCATCGACATTTGAGGAAGATTGCGAAGTTCAGGCGGGAAAATACCAATGGGAAATGGAGCGTTCATTTGTCTCGTGTCAAGGGGCATCGGTATACGCTGCGACTCGGGTATTTGATATTGATTATGGACCTGGTACCGATTGTATCCACCATCTTGGGGCTGACGAGGGATCTGTATGTTTCCCAGAGGAACGATGATTGGCGTTAGCATATCTTGTTCCTGTTGCCTGGTGATCAAATTGTATAGGTTAAAAACATCCGCCTTCTGATAACTTTTGGGCTGATCATGAAATCCTACGGTTCCCTAGTGGACCGTTATTGGATTACTGAAACTCTAAAGTTGAATAACGATTTTAAAATGACCAAAAAGCAAGTTATTTGGGAGCTATTCGAGACCGTTCCTAAAAATCACTTACTGCTGACGAGGATCTCCGGATTCACACAGAATGGCAACGCGTTCACCCCTAATGCTCTGAATACGCTGACGCTCGGTACTGTTGTTGCGCAGTCCCATATCATTCTCTCCGTCCATTACTTCGTCGGATCTGCGACGCTCCACGACGCAGGATACGATGCTTCGTGCTTGTTGCAACAGGCTCTGCGAAGAGGGCACCGAGAAATGTTATGCGCATTTTCGTATTATTTTAGGATAAGTTATTGTTTTATGGTTTAAGAAAAGTTCTAACCCCAGCAAGATCATCGAGGTCCAACTGAAGTGGAAGCTTTAAATGAATTGGAGGAAATTCTGAATCGTCGTAGTCATCGTCGGAATCGTCCTGGTCACCGCTGTCGTTGTCTACCTTAGAGTTGTCGTCCTCGTTGATTTTCATGTTGTCGGTGTTCGCACGAGTCTCGTCCTTGTCGGGGGATGACGAAGGATTAGCGAGACTCTGCAAATTGCCCTCGACAACTTCACGATCCTGGAAGATAATATTTTCGTGTAGTGGCGTTTCAGGATCAAGATTGGTTAGAAAGATCTTCTAGTGTCATTGGCGAATAAATTACCACGAAATATTACGGCAGTTTGTACGGAATTTCTCGTGTAAGAGTAACACTATAGCGATATATGTGAACCAGCAAAGAGAGGGCCGTTCTGATAAAACTTTGATTATACTACGCATATAATGATTATGATAATGCACTGGCGATTAGATTTGCAGACTGCGTCTCTCACTCTCCCACCGGCCGTGAAGTGAGACAGTTATATAATTGTTTTGCGTTGATAATATCGAAAGAGACGAGTGTGTATCAATATACATTTATATATATATGAAACTGTGTCATTTTTGGACTACTTTTTTTTTCTTTCCTAACGGATTGTATATTCTCAAAAAGAGAAAAAAGAAGTCTGTCAAAATGTTAGCCCTTAATATTAATATTCAAAGGTCGCTCATCACGATTTCCTATTTCCCATCTAAATAACAAGGGCAATTTTTCTTTATATCTGCAAAATTGATGAGCAACCTCTGAATATTAATATTAAGTGTTAAAATTTTGACAGACTTATTTTTTCCCTTCATGAGAGTATACAAGAAGAAAAAAAAAGTTGCCCAGTCTTATATGTATATAATATATACATATTAGTCTGGGTTAGTCTAATATGTATATAATATATACATATTCCCCCTCCCTCCCCTGCCCCTCAATCCCTCGGGATCTTCATTCAATCCCTCTGGATCTCCCCTTATTCCCCCGGGATCTCCGTCTCAATCCCACGGGATCTTCTCTCAATCCGTAGGAATCTCCGCCGCAATCCCTGAAAATCTCCGCCTCAATCCCTAGGAATCTCCCCCTCAATCCCTAGGGATCACCCACTCATTCCCTCGGGATCTTCCATCAATCCCTAGCAATCTCCGCCTCAATCCCTAGGGATCTCCCACCCATTCACTCGGGATCTCCTCCTCAATCCCTCGGAATCTTCCCCCCAAAAATAGATATATTTTTTACACGACTCATGGAGTTATAAATTTAATTATAAATTCATATCTCGCAAACGGTTGGTCGTAACCGGCAAACTATAAAATATTTCCGAGGTTTTTCTGGACAATACAAAAGTTCCACGGAATCGTGAGGTTGGTGATCATTTATTTTCTTCGCGACATCATATCATGCAAGAGCAGTGAGAGTTTCTACACTTTCGTGAATTGTTTATATCTATAAATGTGCTACTCGAATGTCGTGCATTGAGAAAGAAGAAATTACTGTCGTACGAAAAGCAGCAGCTTCGATTTTTTTATATTAGACAAGAGCCTCTATCTCGCGTCGGAGGACGGCAATCGCAATTATTAATCTCCAGGATGCGGCGCTGTCGGTTGCATTCGAATCCCATCATTTGTGACGGAGAATGCGATTAGAAGTCGACCTCCCCAGTTCGGGTACAATAATTTTGCCGAGCGTATCGGGAGTTCACTTTCTCTCGGAGACCTATAACCATGTTAGGAACTCCGTTAGATGAGAATCGTCGTGTGGGCGAATTGGTCGGCTGTCGTGTCCGCAATATGTGGGTCGTCTTCGTTCACTTGTTTTTTATATATATTCTTGAGGAAGTACGACTATTACTTTGGAACAAAGCTAAGCAGAATTAAAAATATTAATAGCTATACCAATTTATATTCAATATTAATATTATTAATTCTGATTAATACTTATGTGCTATATTCTTCTCATTTTTGGATATTAACAAATAAATAGTGAAGTATAAAACACTCAATGACTCGGAAGTCGCCACATGCGTGTCGGCATGGAGATTAGAATAAAGGAGGCCCATCTTCGTACTTCTGAAGCGGGATAAACAATTCAGACAATAAGGCTTGTGCCAGCCGACACCGTGAGGCGTTGATGTCGCTCAGTCACGAGTGGTGGGGAGACTCGACATAGAGATCTGAAGTGTGGTAGATAAAGGATTGTCGACTAACCTTAACTTGCTATAATACCTAATATTATGCATTGCTTATTTTCACTTAGTAAATAAATATATATTTGTAACATATTTTGAGTCGAATAATAATTTTTTTGAATACAGACGATAAACGTGTGATAAATAATTATGTCAACGATATTGTGTACATTATCTTATTGTTATGATATAAACATTTGTATGTACTGAGAAAGGTTTATAACATTGTTTATTATAATTTAGCAAGTTTGCAATGTTCACTGGTTTTCTGACGCTTCGCATTGTTGTTGGCATTATAAGCTTTTCATATGAAATGTTCTCTCATGATCAGTAATTCCCAATATTATTCATTGCTTCTTTTAATTTTTCAAATAAATCTTTATTTGTAACCTATTTTGAGTCGAATAATAAATATAAAGAGTACAGATGATGAGCATGTAATAAACAATGATGTCAACGATATTGTATATATTATCGTATTGTCATAGGAAAATTTGTATGTATTAAGAAAAGTTTACAACATTCTTTATTATAATTTGGCAAGTTTGCGACGCTCCCGGGTTTTCTGACGCTAATAGTTTCATATAACTTTTATATTAACCATTACGCGTGATTACACTGAGGAGTCATGTGTGTTTTTACTGTAGGTGGCTAGGTTCGGCACAGTTAGGAACGTACAGTTTACTTCTTAGCGGCGACAGAAACGCTTTTGGCGAAATCTGAAACCGTTATCGGATGAATTTTTGAGGACGCTTTTTGGCTTTTTTCGTACGTTCTCCACTAGAGATCGGACTCCTTTACTCTAGTCGCCATGCGTATCGGTATAGACGTGGAGAATTGTAATCTCTCTATATTGCTATTTCCTCTACAACGTTTTAATAAATAAATAATCGCCCTGGTTAATGATTTAAAGTTGTTTGCTAAGCAATTTCGATCATCTTTCTGTTACTCTTTCCGTGCTCTTTTTACCTTGCTCCTCGCGCGACAAACTCAGCAGCATTTTTGGTGAGGTTAACGTTGGACTTTTGGAAGCATCAGTTGTTACATCTCAAACTGATCATTTAAGACGTGAAAATCAATTTTGCGGCAGTGTGGCGTTCAATTTACACGGTGACGTAATTTTTCGATATTTTACGTTATCTATTGTATTTAATTAATCGAGTGTGAGTTGATTTAAGACAACAATGTCCATAAGGCTCCATGCTTTATTCGATCGAAAGTGATTAAAATTTTGAGAATCGACGTATAAAGTCTTCTCGCAGACCATACCAAAATTTTAATCACCAAAGATGGAATGCGACTAATAGTAGTAGCTCCTTAAACAATAATTCGATGACGATATGGCTGAAAAATAACACAACATCTATCGAATTTCATACACTAAAATCGGTATTTGCGCGTCGTGTGCTTCTTTATAGGTTATGTTCGTCGTCTACGATCGTGCGACTTTAAGTATGCGCCGAACTCCGAGCACATCAATAGCCAATCAGAATAACGAGTTAGTCGGTTTCGGAAATAAATCGCGTTTCGAGATATTTTGTGACATGTCTATTTTATAGGGAAGGGGCTTAAATCTGCGTGGGCGCTTCGTGCACTGCTTTTTAGGTTAGGTTTGTCTACGACGTGCGATATGAAGTATGCACATGTACAAACGCCGAGCACGTCATCGACAGCCAATCATAATGACGTCGATGTCGACTTCAGAAATAAATTGCATTTCGAAATATTACGTGACATGTCATTTTATAAGGGGGATAATCTACTATCGTGGTCCTCAACAAATCCCGTTCAACCCAATTAATGGAACAAAAAGTCCCATTGATCCCAATTTGTTTATCAATGGGATTTGTGTATTCCGCTAATCACGAATTTCGAAAAATATTGTCTTCGTGCCGTCTTAGCTATGCCTTGCTATTTGCGATCACTATTGAGGAGATATGTACGGCCGATCGCTTGTTAGGTTATACAGGAAAGTAGAGCGTGGGGAACAGGCCGTGAAGCCCGCGCTACGGTACCTTGTACGAGGCTTAGCGTGGTGCTGGCGCGCAAATGAAAGCGCGAGCCTAAAGTTTCTCTTTCACTCAAGATATCTCTTGAAATAATCACGAAACACCAAGCTTATTTTTCAACAATATTCATCAGCACAATGTCCTTTTTCCGATGGCACCTGTTGTTTCATTTGAATGCTTACATTAAGATACTTGGTTCATGGTTGAAATACGTTGCAACCAACCAACATCCATAAAACCAACATTACGAGCCTAATTATGGACGAATTAATTATTTGTCAAACGGTCAGTAAGCGACCGTCAAACTTGTGAAAGCGGTTACTTTAAAATGCGTTTCTGTCACTTTCGTAGTAAAATAACCTAACTCAGTTCGCTCGCAAACCTTCTTTGATATATCAGCTTGGTTATTAATGCTGTTTTAGCCTATACTGGTTGAATGTCAAAATTAGTTACACCGTAAACGGGTTGCAACCACTTTCTACTTCCCGCTTGATTGGCAACCTCTATCGGAATATCTGCGTGGCGTACCCGCGTACCAGAGGTGTAAATACAGCATTTGCCACAGAGGGAAAAGAAATCGCAACGTACACGTTGCTTCGAACATAACATTTTCTCTAAAATACAGAGTGGGCAGAGAGGGGTTGCGGTCGTTGATCGGTCATTATACGCAGTTGTTGAGAAGCAATCGAGCGACGATATATACACGGTGTCCCAAAACTAGCATGTCAGAATGACACGGGCATTAGAATGGCTCCGGACCTATCAGAATAAACAAATATGACCCGCGTAAAAGTCTAATCGTTTTCAAGAAAAATCGTCTTACTTGATTTTTCGGAAAATCACCACCTAGTACATGTTATTCTGCTACCATTGCTATGAATTACTTTGTGTTTGAATAAAAGGCACTAAGACGGTAAGCAAACTGGTTCTAAGAAAAAAAAAGAACCTTTGTGGGAGTATAAGGAAACAAAAAATAATAATATTTAATAATTTTTTAAAAATTTCCAACATGTGTTCAAATTGTTTACCTCCAACCCTAATACGTAAACGGCACCTTTTTATAATGCTTCTTTTCAAATATTTTAAACTTAACGTTGATATTTCTCGAACGGCTGCAACGACTCTGTTGCAAATCGTAAAGTGGTTAGAAACACAAACGAAAACCGTGAGATAAAAAGAATACGTGATGGCACGAAGTGCAAAACGATACTGGGCGTTGTGTTTTGTAACTATAATACAAGAGTGCTGAATCCAGCCCCTCCACCCGCTTACCGCCTTAGGTACCGACTTCGTCCGCTTTAGTGCCTTTTATTCACAAGTAGCTAGTTAAGGTAGTAATATTATTTCAGTTTCTTCACGACATAAAATAATAATTTCCAGCTTGCAGCTTAGAAAACTCGCACGTGTTATCCCATTTATGCATTTGCAATTAAACAGCCTAATATTTCAGGTAATTTGCATGTTTAGTTTGGTACATATTTTTTCCACTCGAAAAGGTCAAAGTTGGTAGTAAAATTTCGATCGATATTAAAATTTGAGTAAAATTTTTGTTTCCTTTCACATTACACACAATTTTTCGGCAAATAATTAAATTGGATGGTTAAAACGACTAGTCAAGATATATTGAAAACAAAATATGAATAAAACCAAAATAATTCATACCAATGGGAACAGAATAAAAAGTACTCGGCAGCGATTTTTCGAAAAATCAAAAAAAATTATTTTTCTCGAAACCATCAGACTTTTACTGAGGTCATATTTCTTTGTTTTGATGCGTGCGGAGCTAATCTAACCCCCGTGTCACTCTGACGTGCTACTTTTGGGACACCCTGTATATATATATATATATATATATATATATATATATGTACAGCGTATTACAATGGTTTTCTCGGCGCACGCGGGTAATAACGCACAGCGACGGAACTTCTGCCGACAATTAGAAAGTTCTCCCGCTGCAAAAAGACGTTTCGTTCCGGTAAACCTTTCGTGCTAATAATACACGACGATGTAGCACCTTGGCGAGAAATAAAAATGTCTACGTGAGGATAAAAATGTTTGTATAAAAATTCTGTAACTCAAAAAAGTTGAAAAATAAATACATGATCAGTCTATCTTAATTTTTACTTGGGAATAAATTGTTAGCCGGTAAATTGTTAATTGTGTCTGTAAAGTAATCTTAATGGTGGCCATTTTGTTTCTATGTCGCAATCGAACTTTCATCTTCACAGACCCGAAAATTGTTTAATTACCTCTACGTCATATTGGAAGATAAAAAATGCCCTTATTTATTCTGGCAAATTGAATACGAATAGATTTCTACTTTTTCTTTTATGTCATCAATTATGGCATCCATATGACCACGTAACGAATATCACCCTTTAAATCAGATTAAAGTATATATTATATCCGATTTTTTTGGAAAATTTCCAGCACAGTGTCATTAAGAACACGATTTTTTTTTCGCAAAACCCAAGCTATACTCTGAGCAACCAAATTGCCGAGTAGTACCTGATAGTACTCGTGGAGAAGGCTAGTAGTTAACAATACAGTTAAAGTGTAGAGAAGAGAAAATCCTTTCAGAGAACATTTACCTCTCTCTCGACTCGGGCCTCATCGGCTCTCTGTTGTACTCAACTCGTGCAACGGAGCAAGCCACCTTTTTGCAGTGGTTACACGTATATCTGTTTTATCACTGGATCTCAGCTGTGTTCCGACGCATAATATAATAATAATAATAATAATAATAATAATAATAATAATAATAATAATAATAATCTTCTATCTAGAAGATGTTTCCGACAACGCCGAGGATCTTCAGTTAAAGTCCGCGATACACGGACTTTAGCTTTCCTTTTATAAAATTCGATTCTCTTCTTATGAATGCAGTTAATGAATTTAAAAAAAATAACCGTTCTCTCGTGGTATACTTTTCTATAGGAAATTGAGACTCTGGACGGACTCCGATGGATACACAGACAAAGAGTTGACAGCCAAAAAATACTCGCAGCGTTCACTCAGAAATGCGTAAGCTGGCCTACAGAGTGGACTATTCAACCTCTAAACTGTCGAAAGTCTCCAAATAGTTTTGGCTACGGCATATGCACAACCCTACCGAGGAACAACCTTTAACAAAATTTGACATTCACAGCCATTGAATTTCCACTGCTTCAGACGTAATGGTAATTGAAGGCAATTTTGCCAAGGGTAAAAATTCCTTTGAAAATGGTAAATTTACCATTCATACATTTGAATCGTAAATTTACAATTTATTTCCGATAGGCATATCAATGAGAGTTCCATTGCGAGTTTCAATGGAATGTTTGTCATTGGGAAAAATGCCAAGGTAGTTTTGACAATGACACAATTTTATCATTCAATTTCCCATAGGCTCCAGTAATGGGAAAACCATTGCGATTTTGAATGGAGTTTTTATCCTTGGTAAAACTGCCGTTGATTGCCATCACGTATGAAGCATTAGAAATTCGATGGCAGTTCTTAAAGGTAACGAATGCCGAATTTTGCTAATAAATCAATAAAAATGCTCGCAAACTATGATCAAGTAGAAACTGGAAAATAGTAGGAACTATCTGAGAAGTTGGCGAAAAAACTCACAACTGTATAAGTTTACGAAGAATGCTTCATATATATTTATGTCCTTGCAGTCTTTATAGCAATTTTTTTAAATCTATGCAAAGAAAAAAAAGATATTATAAGAAGAGATAATAATATTGTAAGTCCATAATATTAGTAGTATATATAATGCATGTATCAAACTCATATAGTGCGCCCCCCTGTGCGCTCCGCGCGCCAATCCCCCTTACCTGCCCCTCCCCCACCCACAGCCGCTGCAATTGTTGTACACGGCGACGAAGGCGAAATATTTATATAATATAGAGAGATATCGTCGCCGCCGTGTACAAGAGATGGGGCGGTGGTTCCCTTTGTCGTACCCCCCCCCCCCCCCCCCCCCACCCAATAGAACCCAACATACCCCCGAGGGGGTGTACGCTGAATGAAATGACTGCCCTCACACGGGGGGTTCGCGCGTGAGGCGCGCAGCGAGGCGAAGCCCCCCTAGTATATATATACATATCTAAGTTTGATACATACATTATTTTATAAAAACAGAAAGAAATGCTATACGAATTTACCATTCAAGATGAGTCTGAAACGTAATATTACCATTCAGTTTCTATGGAAAAAACTGCCATTGGGGTTTGCCATTGGCTTTCCATTCAATTTGTGTAGAAAGGAATTGCCATTCGAATTTGCCATTTACTTATCATTCAGTGCCTAGGGTAGGGAATTGCCATTCGAGTTTGCCATTAACTCACCATTCAGCTTGCTACCATTAAAAATATTCCCTTGACTTTGCCATACAATTTGGATTGAAAGTGTATGGTAATCAGCCTTTGCCATTGACTGCCAATGGCAAATTTTGCTAAGAGAAGTCTACCAAAAACAGTTCGACCAAGACAAATTTACAGCAATACTATCCCGGTCACATAAGAACACTGCCGGGATACGTGAGACCAACACTATCGAAAAATAGCTCTCCTGGAGGAGAAATCTTCGGTGGAGTTATTCCAAGCACGTATGCATGTACGACTCAAGCGTGTTAAATATTCTGTTCATGGCGGAGCGCTTAGTTCGTGTGCCAGAGAGATGTTGTTTCGCATAATTGTTATTTGGCAAACATTTTACAGTGCTTTCATATTTGGTAGAGTTGGAATATGACAAAGTTGTTTGCGTATATGATGTACTGTGGCGACTAGCTTCCTCGTCTACAAAGCAGAGCATTGGTAGATCGACGGTTCGAGCCTTGAGTTCGTAGTCGTGTCTAAAATAAAAATATCGGTGTAACGAAGCTCCTTTTGTATATATATCGTTCTATATTATATAAACATATAGCGCGTCGTGGGCAAGAGTTGAGGAGGTTAGTTTCACCGCATGGGAGATATCTGACCCGTTTGGTGAAGCCGAACCCGCCCAAAACCAACATGCAGAGGTGTAATAAGGTTCCCTTACGCAGCCATATACAATCGGTGTTATATAGGTTGGAAGGGCGCCCGGCGCCTCAAGCGGTCAGTCAGCTGCCCGAGAGCCATGTCGTCGAATTTTTGAGGTTGGCCCGGACGTTCACTATCCGAAAGATCAAAATCTCCGTCCCGAAATCTTTGATACCACTTTTTACATGTTCTATGTCTTACAGCATTCTTCCTCAGTGTAGTACAAGCCATTCCCGTCGCTTCAGCGACATTTTTCTTCACTTGAAATGCGAAAAGAATGCAGTGTCTTAAATGTTCTTTATCGATAGTCATAGTGTTCGCCGCTGTTTTTGAGGTTAAGTGAGTTATTTAGATTTTAGATGAAACATGGTGTTTTTAAAACTCGGTGCTGCCAATGTATAAACATTTTGACCGAAAATGACCGCAAATGCACCTCTGCATATTTGGGATTGTTTGGGTTGCTCAACTCTTGCATACGGCCGCGGCAGTATATTTATATAATCTAGTGAGATATATACACGCATCGTATACATGTCCGAATATACTTACATTCTCGTTCAGATGCGATTTAATCTCAGCACGACGAAACGAACCCGAAATCAACGGTGTCTGTACAAGGTGGTGTTTATCCACAATTTTCCCATGATGTTGTAGTTTGCATCGTTGGAACGCAACAAAAATAGGTTTGAAAATTTTCATTTTCAGTATTGCTCTAGCTTCTCTTGTCCATTTACGCCCGGCTCCTTAAAAGAGCGCCTAATAAAACGTTTCAACCATTTTTGTGATCGATAATCCAACCTTAAGGCGAATTAATGGTATAAAAAATATATTTTCGTTGCACTCCAACGATGCAAAATTCAATATCATGTTTTCCCTGGGCCCTCAGCAAATGGGATATAGTAGGGGAAAACGATCGTGGTCGCATTAGGAAGACTGTCGCGGTCCGAAATGAATCGTTCATAAAAATTGAGCTATATATCGGTAAAAATGTACGGTATCGAGCCGACTCGGCGATACCCGAAAGCCTGCAGAGTGGGGGGATGAGTAAAAAATTGTTTTGGTATAGAAGTGGGTTTTTGTACAGACTTGTAGTTTTACGAAAAAGAAAAAGAGTGGCATCCTAAAAGTCCAAATACTGCCTTGATAAAGGAATCTATTTCGGAGTTCAAGCCTCATGCCGACGCTCAGCATCTTCAAGAGACTTGCAAATATTTATTGCTCGGAATCCTACAGAACTCTCTTTTCATATAGGATGATAAATAATCATTTCGAATACGATACCAGAATTCAAACGGTGAAAAAGGCTCTGTCGCCGCCATTTTGTATTAAAATGATAATAACAAAATTCTTTTTCATACTTCAATATATGTTAAATAAACCCTCTGAAAAGAAATCCCATTCCTCTTTCCATTCTCCCAAAATAAATCGTCAATGTTAGGCCTTTTTTTCTGCCATTAGAGTGGTGTTACCCTTTAAAGGATATACAGAGAAATCAAGTACAGCCTGTTCAACAAAAAAGAAACCGTCGTCAATTGCTCAGAAGCCACCACAGCGCCAGCTCTCCTTATTTGTTCGAATCTTTATTTCGTGCTCTTTTGCGCAATGTATAATTTGCCGGCACATTTTGTTGTTAAATCAATGAATTTGTTATCTTCACGAGTGCAAAATTCCGGAAGCGGAATGCGGTGTTTTTAGTAAATTATGCGAAAGGACCGAATCTGACGTATAAAGCGGCTGCAAAATATATGCGGAAGTGAGAAGCATTCGCCAAGACGTGGGTAAAGCAATATTTGGAAGTTGGAAATGTAAACGATCTACCACAAAGGGGGGCGGGAGCTAGCCCGCGTGGCAACACGAAGGAGGATAGAATGATCTTATTTTTTTTCAAGGACAAGCCAGGTCTCTCGCTGCGCTGTGCGAAAATGAAACTCCGCAGAAACGGAATTAACGGCTCTCTAAATTCGATTCGAAGTCGCCTGCATGAAAAAAACGTGTCTTTTCGATCAACTTTGAAGAAACCTTTATTGTCAGAGAAGCACGTGGAAAAACGACTGGCGTGGGCAAAAGAAAATTTGGATCAAGATTAGGACAATGTTATCTTCACGGACGAGTCTTCTTTCGGGGCATGGTCGCCCTTATCAACGAAGAGTAATAGGATTCTTCAGAGCACAGTAACTGCACCCTGTAAAAATGCATGTTTATGGAAACTTTTGGAAACGCGGAGAAAATCTGGTGGACGGCATGGGAAAAAGGTGTGAAGCAATAATCAGTAATGGAGGTGATTGGACGAGATACTAGGTAATTGCAGAATAGCTAATAATGTGTACTTTGATTTTTTTTTTTTTTATTATTCTAAATTTTCCCAGCTTATGACGGTTTTTTTCTTCTTGTACAGACTGTATGCCAGCAGTCAATGAGCAAACGCGCTTAACTTCGATATATTTAATTTCCGGTATTCGCGTTACGAGGATATAGAAAGTAAGACCGATTTACAAGAACGCGTTACGAGTATTCACTCTATAGAAAGCGAAGGATCATACTGCGCTTCACGTCCCTTCAAGCCGATTTGGAAATTTGAATGTCGTTTCTTTTGGCTTTTCGTCTATACCGTCGAGCTGTGGGAAATTTACATATTCATGGCCGTTTCTTTCTCGTACCTGAACCAGCGCCTCTGGCTGTAAATGCTTGATGAATTCATTTTGAGACTGTTGAAGATGTAACTGAGCCTGCATCGCTGCTATAGACTCTGGAGTACAGGAAGCTCGTGCTTGAAGCCAAGCCGAAGCCAGAATGAAACTTCCGATGATTACGGAAATTGCTATCATCGTGGTGGCGATAATCCTTGCGATTTGCACGGCTGTACTTTTCATCGGTGGCCTCGTGTATGCCTGAAACAGAAAATACCTTATATTACATATTCTTCCGGTAACGGAGCAATCCTGTTTTTCCTTGGCTTTTTTTTAGTACAACTATCTCACGCGGGTGTTTTGTGCGCTACAGCGTCTCGGCTAACTTGCGTTAAAAAAAAACAGAAGTGAACCCTGAAAATCTTTCGCGTACACGATCAAGTACATACCAGGGTTACTTATTATGTACGTTGTATACATATATCATATTTGCTGCTTCAGAACTCCAGAGGAACAATTTTTTTCGTCCTTACCAGGATGTTGCGCCATTGTTCAATACGAAATCGATCGCTGACTATATATGGATCTAATGATATTTAAATTCATATCTCGATTGTGTGAGTGCTAGAAAAATTGAATGTACGCGCGTATAAGGCCGCGAACGTCTAATCGCAATTCTCCATATATTTATATTAGAAATATAAATTTATAATGAGAAGAGAGAGGGGATAGTCAGTACCTCTCCCATGCTGACTCAAACGTAATAAAAATCATATCATGGAATATCTTAAGGGATCACACCACTCTAGCGGTAGGAAAAAAGTCTTAACTTTGACGTTTTATTTGGGGGGTATAAAAAAAGGAATAGGATTTCTTTTCAGAGGGTTTATTTAACACACATTGAAGTATCGAAAAACTTTTTTAATATCATTTTTATACAAACCGGCGGCAGCAGAGCCCATCCTGAAAATCGTCTTCTTCAAACTGGGAGGACGTATGACTTGAACACCGTTGCATTGATCGATTTGAGATGTTAATAGTAGCTCCGCAATTACATCCTCTATCAGAGTACATAGCCGTTTTTTGGGTTGATGCAAACTTTTTTTTTTATAAACAATTTACTACTTTTTTTTGATAAAAAATCGATTCTTTTTTTTGAAAGTGCACCATTTCTACAAAATTTAATTAAAAAAAAACCTACGTAGTCCCATAGCCAATAGGATATAGAATAACAGCTTTTGGTTTTTGTTCCAAGTCTTATACTTTACGAGAAAACCGTCTTCCCCTGAAGGTGTTTTAAAAAAAAGACGATTTTCAAGATGGGCTCTGTCGCCGCCATTTTGTATCAAACTGATAATAACACTTTTTTTCATACTTCAATATGTGTTAAATGAACCCCGTGAAAAGAAATCCTTTTCCTTTTTTCATACTCCCAAAATAAATCGTCAAAGTTAGACCTTTTTTTCTGCCGCTGAAGTAATGTTACCCCTTAAATAAAATCAAAATTGTAAGAGATACATTGCTAGGAAGATCGTACCGATGAAAATGCAGCAGCTCACACTTTCAAATTGCATCTTCGAAAGTTTACAGTGCTCAAAGTCTCCTCTATAAGGAACTGTATCGTTCTGAATTTTCGCTTCCTCATCTATGAGGAAGCTATTATTTCATACAATGCTCAAACCTTCCTCTACGAAGGTTGAGCATTGTGCAAAATTTCGAAGAACTTTCAACTTGCCGCTTTTCCCTGCATTATTGTCAATCGTAGATTTTCAGAAAATGTAAAATTTTGTAAATTGAGGCCGGTTCGTCAAACGTCGCTAAATTCAAAAGTTAAAAATAAACGCCGAATAATTACAAAATGTTTCTAATATATAAAAAAACCATGAAAATAATATTTTATTAACAAAACGCTTTCCAATTTCTATTCGATTATCTTTAAAAAAAATGGAATCCTTTTGCATATTAGCTATATGTGCCACAGAAGGCGAATGGAAATGCTATACAAAAAGTTGGCGGGCATGATTACGAAGAGAAAGACACAGGGCGCGACCACGGGCATAACAGTTTTCCAGACGAGCAACATACTGGTTACTGTGAAAAGGCTTTATTTAACTTCACTTCATTTAATGTGTTGAATATGACAAGATAAACATTGACCATGTTCTGACGCTTCGGAAATCGTATTATCCCCGACGAAACTGAACGTTGATCGTAATAACCGATCATGTACTTCTAATTCGTTAATGGAGCATGAGATATAATGGAAAATACCTAAGGGCAGTATTGAAATTTGTCGTTATATTTCGACTATTTGAATGCTCTCAAGCACAAAATGACGATTTGATGAGTTTTCTTCATACAAGGTCAGCTAATGTTGTCGAAATAAACAAAGAGAAATTAGGAAACGTATTTTTAATAACATATTATTTTAATAGTTTTTTTATGGATTGAACACATTTTTTAATTACTTTACGTCCATTAGCTTTTAATAACATATTATTTTAATAGTTTTTTTTAATAAATTGAACACATTTTTTAATTATTTGACGTCCATTTAGCTTTTTAAGGTTTTAATGGATTTCACTTTTTTTGAACGTATCACATAACAAGCTGCAAGTGGAAACTTACAAGCTGCTCCCTCGAAATTTCACACAAGGCTCAAAGCCTTCTGTATGAAAACGTATATCCCTCTCAATTTAAGCTTCCTCTTAGAGGAAGGAGGTTAAGCGCTGTGCGAAATTTCGACGAAGCAAGTTGCGAGTTTCAACTTGCAGCTTGTTTCCATACACGTATTGTAAATCCCAAAATTTTCGGAAATATTCCAAATTGAATATAATCTTAACTGTCTCATGGATTCATGCTACGGTCGACCCCAATCACTTTTCAATGATATTCCATCTATATTCAACAGTTTACCCGGAAATAAAAAAATGTTGATATATATTGAACGAATGAGTTTTAATAAACCAATATCAATTTTTTTAGCAATTCAAAATTTCATAAATTCAATACGAATTCAATACAGAGTATTCTTTGACAGCATCCAATCGCTGCACCCAATTTGACTCGATAACTCAAAAATTGCACGAGTCAGGGCTTTAACAAGCACCCAAATGGATTTTTTGAAATATTAAAAATTTCATAAATCTAAAACCCCTCTATCGATTTTGTTCAAATTTAATAGGAAATGTACTTTCATAGTACCAAACCGATGTAGGAAGTTTTGGCTCGATAGCTGAAAAATTTCACGAGCTTGAGCTTTAACAAGCTTGAGCTGCATTTTCATTGAAAATAAGAAAATCGTGTTTTAAATGCCAATGCATATAAAGTGTTCCAAAACATCGAAAAATGATATGTACGAGTAGAAAAAATGTTCTGATGATGTGCCTGTGTGTATGGGATAGCGGCTAGAAATTGAAACCGCTATAACTTCGAATTGGTTTGAGCTTTAGGGCTGAAATTTAGCACGCACGTGGAACAATATTAGTCCTTAGTTCGCTGCGATTTTTGTGGCAATTAACACATTAGTTTGGCTTTTATACGATTTTGAAAATTTCCTAAAAAGTGTGTTGAAAACATTACTCATGTAATTTTCAAGCAATCGGGCCAAAGATTTCTACACGAATAGATACGCATAAAATACCTTTCGCTATTGAATTTGAAGAAAATTGATCAAAGTAATCTGAAATTCTGAATTTTCCGAAAAATTGATATAGGTGTTTGGTAAGGCTCTAGATTCTTTAATTTTTGGAGAATAGGGCCAAAAGTTCGTACATCGATTCAGCACCGTTGAACGATATTTTGCATATCAAATTTGGATAAAATCGATCGACGTGTACTAGATTTATAAAATTTTTGATACTTCCAAAATCGATGTATTCGATGTTTGTTGATACGTGATATTCGTAGCTCGTGAAATTCGAGGGCTATCGAGCCAAAACTTTGTACATTGATCGGGTACCATTAAAGGATATTCTGTACTGAATTTAGAGAGAACCTAGAGAGAGACGCCTTTTCTTCCGAGAGAAGACTGTACATAAGAAAATATTTAATGTCTTCCAATACATTATAATTTTATTGCATAAATTGTTGATAGTAATTAATCTGAAAAATTATGTTCACTATTACCATTATATCATGGATTATTTCACCTTTTTTTAAATTTAATTTTCTCATTCGATTTATTTCACTTCTGTATTTTAATGTTATGCGGGAGTTTAAAAACAAAATTTGATTCTTATTATGATGTAGGATTGTGTAACCGGGCCGTAGGGGAGGATACTTCCGGGTAAAGTCAGCATTTATGTATTTATGTATTTAACTTTTTCTTCCCAAAACTGCACGCCAAAGTGATTCTTTGTTTTTCTCCTAAAACTTTCGTCCTAACTATCCCAGCACGTTTAGTTATTTATGCAATGTGATTGTAATTTATTTAGACATTCACAAAGACTAGACCATCGAACAAACCGAATGCAGACACAAACGGTATTCGACAAAACAATTGAGAGGCCACGAAACAAGTTATCACTACTTTGTAGACCCGATGAGAGAGCAGCGAGAAAGTGCGTAAGGTGAAAGTTGGCGATAATTTTACACCAAGCGAGAGTCTCTCGAAAGGTACAACACATGCACATCGAGTGCGCGAAGCGAGTTCTTCGCGATCGATATAGAGAATCTGCTCGT
This sequence comes from Oxytorus armatus, assembly GCA_958009045.1. Taxonomy (NCBI): domain Eukaryota; kingdom Metazoa; phylum Arthropoda; class Insecta; order Hymenoptera; family Ichneumonidae; genus Oxytorus; species Oxytorus armatus. The sequence goes on along the minus strand of OY253747.1, from coordinate 4,220,951 downwards.
GACGAATTAACGTGTGAGATCCTCCATGCTGGCAACCATTATTAACAAAACAGGATCGTTCACGTAACCTCGCGCTAAGCGGTAAACATATGGGTAATTCCACCAATTTTATGGGTAATTCTAGCGTTTCGGCACCAAGTGTTGTACCCAGAGCATTTTTTCAAGTCGATGCCCGTCTAAAAGGGTTTTGCTGTAGTAAAGACGCGGGAAAAAAAATTGTGTCGGTTCCGTGTGGATCGCCGGGTTTTAGCCTGCCAGATTCGCAATATCCTCTGTGTGAGCAACAACGAAACATTTATTAGGGTACGGCGTACCCATGTTTACCGGTGCCTCGATTATCGTAGACGGTACGGGCATTTTTTTTTTATCACTAGAATCGGTGTACGCGCGTCGCGCGCTTCTTTCGTAGGTTAAGTTCAGCGTGCGGCTGAAGTATGCGCATAAACGAACTTTGAGCACGACGAAATCGACAACCAATCATAATGACGAGTTAGTCGGCTTCGGGAATAAATCGCATTTCGAGATATTTCGTGACATGTTTTTTTTTATAGGGGGATGAAAAGTGACTTGCGAGACGTATGGTAACGTAAATTAACGTGTTATAATGTTGTAATTGAAAAAATAATTGTGTACATGAATGCCGATATAAATTTATCGTGTTGATTACAACGAATTTATCGTGTTGATTACAATGAAAATTACAACGTGTTGACATGATGGAATTATTACACGCGTATTTTACAATAATCTTAGAATTATCGAAAATATTACGCAAACTGCGTAATTAAATGCAGAAAAATTCACATTGATTATTAAATTAATGACGTTTACAATGAATCATGGAGAAACACGAAGTAAGAGTATTGCTGAAATCCAAAGCGTTCTCGTACGCCCACAAAGCTGCTTTGATAACGATGGGCCAAGCACGGTGCAGAGAAGGATGAGGTGAAGCAAAGTTCAGCATCCGATTTCGACGAGGATGCCAATGAGACCAACGATCCGACGTACCCGAGGAGGAACGACAGGTTTCGAACAGGAACGAGGATAACGACGACGATGGTCACCGCTTACAGGAAAAGGCAGAGTAAGAGAATGCCGTCGCAGCAAAAATAGCGAAACGAGAAAATCTGATCAACGTGTCTCGTTTGTTACAGAAAAAAATAACTTCAAGTGATCACTGCAGTGCGGGCTACAGGAGTAAATCTTACATTTTTTGTTTATATAATAGAAACTATGTAATAAAGATACACTAGTAAGTATTTTTTGTGACTTTTTAAACTTTATAATTTACTTCGAAGACAAACAAATTCATTTCTATTATATATTTTCTCGTCCCAGCCGCATTTACAAATGTCATGAAATTTGAAAATCCTTCAACTTTGACCGGTCGAATAATTATACTTTTTGGAACAAACCCAATAATATATTCGGGTGGGGGTCAAATATCGGAACGAGCACTATTTTGAACGGCGGATATTTTGAAATTGAAAAATTTGAAACATAGAATAACGAGGATGAAGTTATTCGGAAATTTAGTTTATTGACATTTGACGAAGTTGAATAACTGTTATTAAGAAAGGTTATGAATTTAGAAGCTCACTTATTTGAGAATATTTGTTCAGATAGTCTGTGTACTTTGAAAGTACAAAAAATAAATTTGAACAATGTAGAAAGTTGATATTTTCGCAATAAAAAATAGTGAGTAGTTGCTAATATTTAGAATACCCAATATATCAAAATGCAATATGTTTATCATATTGATCGAAATATTCAACATCAAAATAGAGAACATAAAAATAGAAAACATCAGAGTAGACAACGTCACAATAGGGAACAGGGTGGCCGAAGCCGGTTTTCATTCTGCGTGTGATTCAGAACAAAATGCGTTATTCCATAAGCGTTCGTAATTGTGACCGTTCTACTTTTCGCCCTTTCGCTATTTAGACCGTTCAGCTTATAGTCGTTCGCTGTTTTGACCATTGCAAATTTTGGTCTTTCGGCTTTACTGAATTCAAAATTGTCAACTCTCTGAATATCCATAAATCTGAAATTCGTACGCTCGACTTGTGAAGTGTTCAACATTTTTGTCGATTCCATATTTTGCCCCTCGTAATTTCGCTCGTCCTCATATTTTCGATATATATCTATTTTAATGTTTTTGTGTTCTCCTTATTTCTTTTCTGATTTAAAAACGTTCTTAAGATGAGACGTTATATAGTTTGAACGTTCGTTAATTTTTTAATTCCACACTTCGTTCGTTCCAACTGGTGGTCGTTGCGATATTTGACCCCCACCCATTTCGATATTCTCTATTTTGATGTTCAATATTTCGATTCATCGGTTATTTGCGTTTCCAAGTTTGACACGTACTAAATTTTTATGTCCAACATATTTCATTTTACAATAGTATATTTGGTTAGTGATGCCGCCGAGACGAGACTTTTCTCGCCTCGTCTCGGCGGCACCACTCACGAGACGAGACTTTCGCCGAGATTTTCGAGACTCTTGTCGAGACTTTCGAGACACTTGAAAAAAAAAAAGGGAAATTAATTTCACCATTATTCCATTGCTCGTTAGTGTTTTTTTCATTCTTTTATTGAACCGAAACGAGAATCTGGTCGAAATTTTCGAAATTAACAAAAAAAAAATCTTTTCGTTATTTCACTTTTATCGCGATCACGTGGTTCCATCGCTTATTATTCGTTTTTTTTATTCCCTCACCTCCGGAACGGAGTTTCGTTCACTCACACCGTCACATACACTCTTACGCACACAGTCACTCACCCAGTCACACATGCTTACACGTATTCAGCCACACGCACACAGTTACTCACATAGTCACCCGCACACAGTACCGCGCACACAGTTACTCACAGTCACCCGCACACAGTGACACGCACACAGTTACTCACGCAGTCACACATACTTACACGCACACAGTCACACACACTCACACAGTCACATATACAGTCACACGCACACAGTCACACACACTCACACAGTCGCCCGCACACAGTGCCACACTCAAACGCACACAGTTACCCACACACACCCACACGCACACAGTGGAACACACAGTAACACGCACACAGTCATACGCACAGTCCACGCACACAGTCACATGCACACAGTCAGTCACACGCGCGCGCGGATACGAGGGGTTTTGGGAAGTTCAAGAAATGTCGAGACGAGACGAGAATTGGTCGAGACGAGACGAGATTATGACGTCACCACGAGACGAGGCCGAGACCGAGTCTCGTCTCGTCCCGACCGACTCTCGTCTCGTCTCGCCTCGTCTCGTCTCGCCTCAACCAAGTCTCGTCTCGTCTCGTCTCGCGGCATCACTATATTTGGTGTTCTAAATATTAACTATTAACTATTTTTTATTTCAGAAATATCAACTTTCTACATCGTTCAAATCTATTTTTTGTACTTTCAAAGTACACAGACTATCCGAACAAATATTCTCAAATAACTGAGCTTCCAAATTAATAACCTTTCAATAACTAAATTTCCGAATAACTTCATCCGCGTTATTCTATGTTGCAAATTTTTCAATTTCATAATATCTGCCGTTCAAAATAGTGGTCATTCCGATATTTGACCCCCACCCAAAAGTTCTCCCTTTAGTATTCTGCTTAAACTTTTGGTATCTTCGTTTTTCGACTTCTCTTTATTTGCAGAGATTTCCTTCCTTCCGCAGCGACGTGGCAATACTCTAAAACAATATTTGTTACGTAAACCCATTTCGCTCATGCATAATGACTCAGATTATATCATTCCTCGGGTGAGGATCAAAATTTGGCACGAACTCTATTTTGGATGGCCGAAATGTGAAATTTCAAAATAACGAACGTTCAATAGTGTGAACGTTTCATATTACGAACGTCTTTAAATCAGAAAAGAAATAATAAGAACACAAAAACACAAAAACGATAGTTCAATGTTCTTTTGTGTTCTCATTATTTCTTTTCTGATTTATTGACGTTCTTGATATGAAACGTTCAAACTATTGAACGTTCGTTATTTTGAAATTCCGCATTTCGGTCGTCCAAAATAGTGGTCGTTTCGAATTTTGAGCCTCACCCTCGTTTCTCTGCCAGAGGAATGATGATTTTTCATATTCACCACAACATGCAATGCGTTTCTAACCAAAAAACACGGTATTGAGTTGGTACATGCTAATTTCACGTGAAACTACACGCAGTGATTTATTTTAGTTTAAAATATACATATACGAGATGGGTATTATCAGAGGAATGACGCGCTTGCTCGAGACACTCACTTATGACACACAACTTCGGCGAAAAAGAGATGGAAGCAACAGATAAAATACATCACAACTAATCATCTGGATGAAATAGATCTAGATAGCACTGCTAAGCCCGTGGCACAATGCGAGGAAATAAGAAATACGAATAAAAATCAGCGAATCGCCCACGCACTTTAGAGAAGCTACGTCAATCGGATGGCTGTTTATTATTCATATTTTTTATTTTATTTTCTCGCATTGTAGTACGGACTTTATAAGGCGCGATCCCCTAACGTCTCCTACTTCACAAATATTGACTCATTTTCATTGGTCCGAGGAGTGACGGACAAACCGTATAACAAATATTTCGTTATTAATTGTAAGTCATCTATGCCATATTATATTTTTTATGTTTCATGAGAGAGTTATACAATAAATATGGATTATTTTCAAAAAATATGATTTCAATATAAAAATGTTTTAATTACTTTTTTAGCCCGTTATAGCATAGATGAGTTAGTTAAAAACTGAAGAAAAAAAACAGTCAACACGATTTAAAAGAAAAAAATCTATTCGATACGTTTAACTCAAAAGATTATTAATTCATTTATTCCGAAGTATAATAATTCAAAGAAATTATAGCGATTATTAACAAAAACATTGATAACAGGCAAAATGATCATTTCGGAAGAATCGCCCATATAGTTACATAACCTAATTGATGTGACTCGTTTTCAAAATATTCTGAACCTTGGATAATTAGATTGCTGTCATTAAATTGGCAATATAGCGCGTGCAATGCATCTGGAATACGAAATTCACATTGACGTATTCATTATAATATCCGCACGTCAGTATATAGTTATAATAATTAGCCAAAATGAGTTTAATTTTGTTACCATTAACGAGAGGATTGTGTCATTGATTGTTATAATGCTTGTGTTGAATATGTTTACGGAAAAATATTGCTGTACTCTAAATGCCTGAGTGTATGTTGTACGGCAGAATTCGGAACTTCTCGAGTGGGAACGTGTGTATGCTATCGTACCAGCGTCACGCTGGTACCAAATAGAGTCGAAGTCTCGCTCACAATCAGTCCACATATAGTGTTCACCGTCACCGTCATCGTCGCCGTCGTTATCGCCCAACATTGCTTCCTTACCTGAGCTATTCTTGATACTCTATACTATATACCATACTCTTCTTCAATACGCCAACGCCAATATCGAAGCAAGTTTGCACGGAATATTATTTTTTTAAATTACTGTCTTAAGATCCGCGTAAAAAAAATTGAACACGAAACCATTGCTACTGGCGTAATGGCAACTTATGACTTTCTCATCATATTTATTATTGGCAAGTCCGAATAGCCTTTCAAAGTGTACCATTTTTTAAATATCTGCTCCCAAGAGGCAGTTGTATATTAGTCATGTTTTACTGGCAATACCAACCCGTGCAGAAATTATGATAGGAATCCAGCTGGATTCGTGTGATTATCCCTACTCTGTGGTAAGGATCAGACTAGATATCGGATGGGTTTCCGACACAGAAACGTCACGCTTGTCATCCCGATAGGGACCCCGGCTTAATTCCTAACTGTATCCAGCCCGGACCCTCCAGAATTCCTAAAGAATTGTATAGGATCTGACGGGATCCTTAAATGATTGTACAAAGTCATGAATTTGATTATGAATGTTTGATCTGCAATGTTAGTATTTCCATAGTATATCTTTTCATATTTGTCCGTCGCTTTCCATTTGTTCGGCGAAAAAATAAAAAATTAACTAGCTGTGCACCGTTGGGGCCGCACTAAGAACTTCCCAATTCATCTATTGCGCATAGGAATTCGATAGGAATCGTTGTAATAGAGTGGTACCAGAAACATATTATCATTAGGGTTCATATTTTTAAAGATGCTGATCACTAATATGATTAGCATTTTACGCTATCCGGCGTTTTCCATTTGTTCATGACAATTTGTTGTTTGCAACGAAATTTTCCAAAAACCGTTAGACTGAAAAAAAATATAATTTCCATAATCGAAAAAAAATTCCAAGAGTTTCCTAAAAAACGGCAAAACCACTGGACCGATCTTATCCAACATCTAATCAGTTCCAAGTTACACGAAAGTCCTTCGATCGCACCATTGTTCGCTTCAATCGCTTCATTAGTTATTGATAAATCGTGAACTAAAATCTTGTTTCCAAACATTTTTCCACACACACGCACATAAGACATGGCTACAAAAATAGTCGAAAAACATTGTAAAGACCTTGCAACGTGGAGATATGGCGAAAAATTGATTTTCAATTTTCGGGGTGATTAATAACTTCCTGTATCGGAAAGTTAAAAAAATAGGAACTCGAGATTCGGTGAAGGGAATTAAAAAATAAAAATAAACATTCTCCTTACATGATTTTACAGAATCATGAAATTGACCATCATTGTTTGATCTGCCGTATTAGCACTTCCATTATATATTTTTTCACATTTATACGTCCCTTCCCATTTATTCGGCAACAAAATAAGATATTTAAAAAGTAGGAACTCGAAATTCGGCAAACGAATTAAAAATAAAAATAAACATTTATATTATACTCGGTACCAATCCGGACGAGCCACCCGATTCTTTAGAGCGACGTTAACTTGCGACGTTAACCTCGCGACGTTCGCCACGTAGCGGCGGATTGGGAAACTTTTTATACTAGCTACACCGCGAAGTTCTTGTGTTTTTTTACATTATGATGAAATGCATACCATCGATCCACACAACTTCTTACAAAAGCTGGGGTATATAACCGCGAGCCTTACACTCGAATAACGTACTGAAGCTGAGAACACGAGAGTCGTATGTCACATATAAGGTATTATACCTTTTCACGTAGCATATGTAGCTAATCGAGATACAACCCGGGATCCAGCTGGGATCCTAGGAGGAAATTCTTTGTTGAAATACCGAAAAATTATCGATAAATATTTTACGGAAAAATGATATCAAGTTCAATTACTAAAACGAAACACTTCAATTAATACATTTGAAGTTTTGCCGATTAGAGCTAATTGGGATTCAACCCGGGATTCACCTGGAATCCCTTGATAGGGAGCAAATGCCGATCGGGGTTTGACTGGAAGCGGGGACACCCTACCAAATTTCCGCACGGAACGGTAGCGAACAAACTTTCTGAAAATTGAAGAAACTCTTTTTCCTTGTTAACAAAAATTAAGGAACCAAAAACTAAATAAATAAATTTCTTAACGATGAATTTAATGATAACAATTTATTTTTGGTTCAATTGACCCCATCTGCTGGATATTCTTACTGATACTCATTGAAAATATACCGGAATATTCTCATCCATTACCATCGAACAAGTACACATTAATTTGTGATTTATGCAGCGTAGTATAATTCCAATTTATTTTTTCGCGTGAATAGTGTTTATGCGGATAAATTTCAATGGCGAGACAGCCTATCAGAAATTAATTGCTGAATAGAAAATATCCTACACAAAAAACTCATTCGAACCGCTACATAACTCAATTTGGGAACGTCCAATTCAAGAAGCTATTGTATCGGTTATTCTTGGTAGAATCCGATTTATTTAATAGGAAGATTCAAACCTACTGATGCCGATTCATCTTTAGGGGGGGGGTTAATATTATTTTTTTTGCATTTTTTTTTTATTTTTTTTATGAATGAACAATATGTCGAGAATATTGTGTATACATTTTAAGTCAATCGGAGTAAAACTAACGGAGTTACAGCGTTTCAAACGACCGGCCGTGATACCTGATTTTTATACCTGCTCGGTAGCCGCTCGGTACGTATAAAAAACTTTAAATCGATTTTCCCGAAAACGTCATTTTTGAAGTTTGTGAACATTAGAACTCAAAATCTACTGAACCGATCCTTTTGAAAATTTAAACATTACTTCTTCACATAAATCAACAGTTAATCAGGAGGAGTTTTTTTTTCAATTTTTTCAATTTTCTAATAACAAATTAAGCGCGATTTTTTTAGCTAATATTGCGTTTTTCACTTCCAAGTGCTGCAAAAAATAGAAAAAAAAAAAAAAACTCTTTCTGATTATCTCGAGAAATACATCACCTTTAAAATGCATATCAATTATTTTGTTTCAGATGATCCGGTAACGAGTTATAATGTTCACCGCAAAACCACTTTTTTTCAAGGCGCCTCTGGAGATTCAACGTCACCGGCTTATTTATCAATATTTTTCATTGAAATTTTTTTCTGAGATACTTCAATAGTTGTACAATAATATGCAATTCTATTTAATAAAATTATATTACTCATGTCGCCGCAAAAAAATCATAATAATATGCTTTTTTTTTTTCGCCTTTAAAACCCTACCCCCCCCCCCCTTTAACACTAAACGTACCAAGCGGAGTCAAATGACTCCTTTCAAAATTTATTTTAAAATCATACATTCATTGTTATTTCTTTCGCTCATCTCACTTTCTGTACGGTTATTTGATTATTTTATTAGAAATCAGAAGTTATGTTGCAAATTATTTCCTATAACCCTCGGTATACACACTACAATTTGCACACCTCCCTAGACACATATGGGCACTACGGTGTCCTACCGTATTTTACCATACTTGGACTCGTTTCAAAAAATTCAGGAGAGTAGTTTGAGATCTATAGAAAGAGAGCGTACGCCCAAGTACAATTTTTTAGGTGGCGATATGAACCCGAAATATGGACTCACCGTTGGGACCTATCGATTTTTAGAAACGGGCCGGACACCACAGATCCATATGTGTCAACTGAGGGTTAATAAATTTAAAACTTCTTTCGAAAAAGCAACGTTTATTTCGTAAGGGGTCAAACGACCCATTATGGTAAGAATAGGTATATGTAAAGTGCCGGTACGTTTAGTAAGACTATTCTTTTCGATTCCAATTTAATCGATTGCATCAAAATTCACCAGGATTTTTCAAGCAGGAAACGTACCACCACTGCTACCACCGAACTATCAACTTTCTTCGGAACTTCGATTTACTTCGGTAAATGAATAGACTGAACTATTTGTCAGACTTCCAAATATCTTTCAGATATAATGGTACTGCGGTGAAAATAAAACATCGTCGTATTTTCCACAAACCGACTACGTCGTTTCATGGTCATTCGTGATGATCGTCGGGATAGCTAGAGTCTTCAAGAGTGTGGAGTTCTCACGCGTTCATATACGTATTATATTCCCTAGTGCGCAATTACAACTGTTTTCTGACCTTCTTATCCTTACGTCATCGCCGTGCCTGCTGCCATTAATCGCCATTGTAACTACAAAATTCTCCGTAGAACTAAATTCTCAATTGTTCTTGTTTCGCAAAACAAGAACCCATATTTTTTCTGTTTCGCTCATTATTGCCTTTTTTTTTCTTTTCCGGATAAAACTTTACGAATTTTGATTATTATTTGAGAATTTTTGAGGCCATAGGAATAAACATTACAAAAAAAAATCCACATGCGATATCAAAATAGGAATGCTTTTATATTTGACCAATAATATCGAAACGAAATATTTCAGCATTATTTCACTTCTAGTGTGCCTTCGAAAAAAAAAAATTATATGAATAGTAGGCTACTTATTATCTATGCTACACTGTAAAAAAAAGTATATACAATAGGTATTTAGTATCGGAAATAAACGCGTTGCAAAAGTCAAAGCCATTACGATAATATGAACTTACGAAATTACTTTTAAAAATGACATCGTTCGGCCGAAAGTTCAAATTTATGTTCGTACGTAGCTAGAAGCGTTTAGCAAACCAAATTCTTTCTCTTTTGTTTTTCTTCAAATAATCACACACAATCGCGACATAGAGTTTTGATCCGTTGAGGTCCACGAGCTTTATTATAATAATACTTTTTTTATACATCTGCGATCGTCCCCTCGGAAGATATACATACACGAATTTTCTCTTATTTTTAACAGCTTTTATTCGTTTCATCGCGACAAACCGTTTTGCCGAGTTATAAGCCCATTTGAGAATTTTAAGAGGCAACACCACTCTAGCGGCAGAAAAGAACGCCTAACTTTGACGATTTATTTTGGGAGTATGAAATATATTGAAGTATGAAAAAATAAATAAACTTACAAATATTAAATTTACAGACGGTATGGTTACTTTTATACAAGGATCAAAAAATAAAGAATCATAAATATGCGGCCACTGGTAATGACAGAGGGTTTTCGCAATTTTTCTGTGGAAACGCAAATGTGGCAGGGGGAGAAGAACTGGCAGAGGAATAATGAGGTAGGGTCCGCAAAAGTTATGGTTATGCTATACAAGTTACCCCTCCGTGCAGAAATTTGCTAAGGTTTTCCCGCTTCCGGGCAAACCCCGATCGGGATTTGTTGAGGACACCCTATTAAGAGATTCCTCTCCGGATTCCAGGTAGATCTCGATTAGCGCTGATCAGCTACACTTCAAATATATAAATCGAAGTTTTTGGTTTCAGTAATCGTACTTGACATCATTTTCCCGTAGAATATCCATCGATAATTTTTCGGAATTTCAATAAATAATTTCTTTCTAGGACTTCACCTGGATCTCAGATTGTATCCCGATCAACGACATCTGCTACGTGAATAGGTTTAATACCTGATACGTGACACGCGACTCTTGTGTTTAAAGCTTGAGTACCTTATTCGAGTGTGGGGTTCGCGATTATATACCCCAGCTTTTGTAAGAAATATGCGTGGTTTGATTGTGTACATTTCATCATAGTTTAAAAAACACAAGAACTCCGCGGTGTAGCTAGTATGGAGAAGTTTCCCAATTCGCCGCTAGGCAGCGAGCGTCGTGAGGTTTTCGCGCCTGCGAACGAGCGCTCGCGGGCTATAAGAATTGGGGGGCTCGCTCAGATTGGTACTGAGTAACCGAGTGCCGACTTCGAGGTTTAAGTGATATATATAACCACAGAAGCTAAAAAATGTTTATTTTTATTTTTTAATTCGTTTACCGAATCGCGGATTTCTGTTTTTAAAATATTTTATTTTGTCGCCGGACAAATGGGGAAAGATGGGCTTATGTGAAAAGATATACGTATTATGGAAACATTAATATTGCAAATAAAAAAATCATGATCAATTTCATGACCGTGTAAATTCGTGCAAGCATCCCGTCAGATCCCATTCAATTCTTTAGGAATCCTGTCGGTTCCGGGCTGGATATAGTTAGGAATCTAGTCGGGCGTCCCTATTGCGATCCAATTTACAAGCGTGATTTTTTCGTGTCGGGATCTGATCCGATATCTTGCCGGATCCGTACGAGAGATTAGGAATAATCACACGGATCCGGCTGGATCCCTACCACAATTTCTGCACGGGCCGATAATCGGTATGGGGGAACTGTGAACTGCAGGGGAATAAGCTATGGAAGAAAAGTTAAATCTATTGCTGTTAACAGTTATTGAAAATAGGGTAGCTCCCATTGTCGCTAGGCTCTTTGCAATAAGGGACATTGCAAAATTTTCTTCATCTTCCAACAAACATTAAGTTGTTCACTTTACTCCGACCTTTAAATATTTTGTATTAAACGGAACTAAGATTGATTGAGCCCTTTGTTGCACTCACAAACCGTTTGTTAATGACAAAAATATGCAAACCTTCCATTTGGTGACCGCATCCAAATTTCCGCCACAAAGCACACTCATAACTATGGTATTGGTCTTTTTCACTCATGCACAATCGATACAGCGTGCAACGATAATAATTTGTACGCTATCGGACAAAAAACAAGGCTCTGTGTTCCAAGCAGCCTTGTTTTGTCTCCGAACGTGAAGCTTCAAACTCGATTATCTTATTTAACTCATTTTATCGTACCACAAGGTAAGTTCATGGCGGGTGTGATTATCGAATTGAAATTTATTGAGTATCTATTACAAACCACTTGCCGATCTCACAAAACTGGAACTTTGATAATTCCGATTTGATGAATCGATGTTTTTGTTAGAAACAAAGCTTTAATATTCTCAACTACATTGTTATGTTCGGGGATCTAAATATGGGTTTTCAACCAAATCCACCGTGAGATAAATCGCGCGTAGTAATCTCAAAGAGAGCTACTTTAGGCACGTTTTTAAAATCAGTTCAACTCCTTCGAAAAATAATTAAGAAATAAAACTCCGGAGCTCGACCAGGACGGTCGAAAACGGTAATTATAAAAAATGTAAGTGTAGCACCCCAGCAGCGAAAGACGAATCGTGAAGCCGCGGGCGGGAGCGAAGAGTAAGTCACTGACAAGAGTGCAAACGAGTATAAAATCAAATCCAAAATTTGAACATAAAAATAATGACATTCGTCGAAATTATTTAAACAAACAAAAATGTGCTTCGAATACAATGTCGTTTATCAAAATTGTTGAAACTTCAAACGTGTTTTTAAATAAATCAATAATTTGTTATTTTGTTGAACTTTATAAAAAAAAGATGTTCGACTATATTTATTTGATAAGCCCGCTACGCCCAATGGCGACGCCTACCAAAAAAAAATAATAAAAATACCAAAAACCTATTATCATCATCATCTACAGCACGCGTGCTGCTCCCATCCCGAACGGGTTTGTTCCCGTTCTAACGGGGAGCAAACCACATTTAACCTAATCTCATCGCGTGTATCGCCCACGGGTAAGTAATGAATAAAAACTAATGCCGGGATGTAACAACATGTACCAATTCAGTCCGACAGTTGCGTGCCTCTGGATTGTGAATGGGGCCTTCATCATTTACGATAACTGATGCAATTATTTTGTGGACAAATTGAATTAAAAAAGAAACAAAGATAACAGAAGAGAAGTGCATCAGAATAAAGTTTTTCGTGCATTCATAGCAATTATTCAGCGGAGAGTGTACACTTAATTGTGTCGAAGCCGATGAAAATTAATTGTAATCTCTTGTTCGTATAACTATGACAACAAAGTACAATAGAATTGCCGCTGGGAGTTGCGGGCACACAGTCAAGCGAGAAAAACTCGAAACAACTACACGGATAATCGCTCATCGTGAGGATTTATAATGATACTACTGTACGCAACTGCATGTTAGCATTTCTATGCGAAGCAACTCTCATTAGAAGTAGGCTGAGCCGTGAATAGTATGGTCGCAAGAGTTCATCGCATTCTCGTACAAGCCTGGACTTATTTATTTTCGAGGGCCACATTATATGCTTGGTGGCGAAGTGGTGGATGGTAATTAAGGGACAACACCACTCTGGCGGCAGATAAAAAAGGATTAACTCTGACGATTTAATTTTCGACTATGAAAAAAGGAATAGGATTTCTTTTCAGAGATTTTATTTAACACATATTAAGGTATGAAAAAAAAATGTTTATTACCATTTTTATACAAAATGGTGGCAACAAATACCATCTTGAAAATCGTCTTATTCAATCTGGGAGGACGTATTACTTGAACACCGTTGCATGGATCAATTTGAAATTGTGATAGTAGCTTCACAATTACATTCTCTATCAGAGTACGTAGCCGTTTTTTTATTTAATGTACACTTTTTTATATAAGCAATTTATTTATTTTTTTTGGCAAAATAATCGATTCAATTTTTCCAAAGTTCACCGTTTCTACAAAATTTGATTTAAAAAAAACCCTACCCTTTGAAAAAAACCCCATGGCCAATAGTATATAGATTATAAAAATTTTTGGTTTTTTGTTCCAGGTCTTATGCTTTACGAGAAAACCGTCCTCCCATGAAGGTGTTTTAAAAAAAGACAATTTTCAAGATGAGCTCTGTCGCTGCCATTTTGTATAATAATAATAATAATAATAATAATAAATAATAATATATAAAAATAACGAATTTTTTCATACTTCAATATGCGTTAAATAAACTCTCTGAAAAGAAATCCGATTCTTTTTTTCATACCCCCGAAATAAATCGTCAAAGTTAGGCCTTTTTTTCTGCCGCTAGAGTGCTGTTACCCCTTAATGGTTATCGTATTAATATCAACATTATTGGCTAAACGAACGATTCGTCAGAGCCATTTTCGAATTATCACCGTCCATCACTAACCAATTACCTACTCCAACCCGTTATCGGCGTCATATTGATATTCGCATTGTTAGCTATACGCGACCGGTTAGCGCTATATTAGTATTTTCATCGATAACTGTGCCAACTACTTATCGTTCTTCTATTGGTCGTGGCGTCGCGATCTATGTTTTCCAAACGAACGACTTTCTCCTATCTTTTCACATCCGTAGTGACATTGAAGAAGAAAGAGACACGTACCGAATGAATGTTCGGTCGTCCGATCAATTGTACTCCTGTTTTTTCCAGCAATGTCAGATAATAATTTCGAGATTTGAAAGGGGTGGGGGTCGAATATCGCAACGATCAAATTGTATGAACGGCAGATATTTTTAAATTAAAAAATCAGTACTATAGAATAACGATAATAAAGTTATTCGAAAATGTAGTTTTTCGGCAGATGACCAAGTCGAATAACTGTTCCAGCGAAAGGTTAGGAATTCGAAAGCTCATTTATTCGAGAATATGTGTTCAGATAGTCTGTACACTTTGAAAGTAGAAAATATAGTTTTTAACGATGTAGAAAGTTGATGTATCCGAAGTAAAAAATAATTAGTATTTAATATTTATCACACCAAAAAGAAATATGCTAAGCATACAAACTTAGAATGTGCTGAACTTGGACACGCAAAATCATCGATGAATCGAAATATCGAACATCAAAATATGGAATATCAAAATCGCGAACATTGAAGTATGTGGTACTCGGGCCGAAATGGTCAACTTATCTATAAAATTTAGTACATCATGGACATCATTTTATAAGTTCACGTTAACAACACAAAATATGGCTTTTAATAATAACCAATTATAGTTTCGGCAAATTGATTTTTTGCAATTCAGATATGATTCTGTCTGAAGAAACTCAATGTTTTTTCTCATCAAGATCATTTTTTATAAATTGTTATAAACAATTGTGATAAATTAACATTTTCTAATTTTGATTTCACGTGATTTTATCTTTGATATTTCATTTTGCAAACTTCACAATTCGAATAATGAAAAAGAATCTACTGTAAAAATCGACTGTTTCTATAAAAAAATAACGTAATATAAATATTTTTACCATACTTTTATAAAAACTTAGTTTAAACCAATTTTTCCACCAACAATTTTTGTTTTCCACATTCTGTCATGCATGTTAAATACATATTATCGAATAATAGATCTTTTTACTATATTATTATATGCATATGTAGTAAAATATGCTGAAAATTCAAGAAACATAAATATAAATAAATTTTTCATGATTTACCATGTCTCATTTTCCGAAAATGAGAATGAAGGGAGCATAAATTAATTAAAAAATGTTAATGACATAAGCCCATAAAAAGGCTATCGGACACCCCGTACTACTGCCGCATGGAAATACTGGGAATAACTTGTTCTGATTAAAATGAGACCCTTTCTACAGAGCTGATGTTCTTTCCCAGTCTCAGTGGGAAAAAACATTTCCGCTCGCTCGTCAATGATTCAATGTACCAGTCGACATCATCCACCAGCTCCATTCAATAGCGCTCCATTACAACGTTCCAGAAGCGTCCTTTTTGTCCTTTCGTTATTTAAACCATTCGACTTGTTGGTCTTTAGCTATTTTGACTGTTCGAGTTTTTGGTCTTTCGTTTTACTGAATTAAAAATTATATACGTTCTCATTATCCATAAATCTGAAATGCGAACACTTGACATGGGAAGTGTTCGACATTTTTGACGATTCCACATTTCGTCCCTCGTAATTTTGCTCATCCTAATATTTTTTTTTCGATATAAATCAATCTATTTCAATGTTTTCGTGGTCTCATTTTTTCTTTACTAATTTAAAGACTTTCCTAAGGGGTTATACGCAGTCAGGATTGTTAGAAAAAATGTATATTTCATTTTCGTAATGTACATATATAAGTATATGGACAGAAAATTTCACGTCAATCCGACAAATATTCTCGATGTTACACGCACATTTGTAAAGACGTCTCAAAGCGTTTAAAATTAGATTTCGAAAGTTTGAATGCCTTTTTCTCAAAACGGTTTTTTTAAAGTCGGAGAGCACGATTCCTCGGAAACGGCTAAACCGATAAATCTCAAATTTTTACACAAGCTTTATAAGTATATTTTTTAGTGATTAATCGAAGGTTTTTTCTCGCTGATATATATTTTCCATTTTATGAACAATTTAAGGCCAAAATCTGTATCGAAAATCGAAATTTTTACCTTCCCGATCCTAGAGAGAAGTTATTGTAATGACCCCGAAAATCGAAAGTGGAAATTTCAAGATATTTCTACGTTTCATGACCCCTACAATCATTCTCACACGTTTTTGAAAACATGTCTGCCTGTGCGTGTGTGTGTGTGTGTGTGTGGACGTATGCGAGTAAAGTTTTGTCGAACGTTATCTCACGAATGAATAGAACGATTCGATTTTTTTCTCTTCAAACGAAGGTTCTTGATTTAACTTAGAGTAGAAAGGATTGTGACCTTGATCGCCTCAGCGGTTTCGTAGATATTCGGTTAAAACTATTAAAAAACACCCACAAATGACTTTATCACGATGTCTTTTTGGGAAACGGTCGGATTTAAAATTTTTCTTTTGCAATCAACACGTCTCCATGGAACTCAGACTTGATGGAACTATTGGCGAAATCATCTCAGCGATTGTTGAGTTATTGCAATAAAACTTGTGAAAACGCCAAGATACATTTCGTATCCTTATGAAACCTAACTTGCAAGATTAAAATGGCATAAAATGGGATGATCGGGAAGTTATTGGCTCGACCCGCTAAGCTTCATACCCACTTCAAGCCACCCTTTATAACGCACCCCCTCATGAAAGCGAGCGCAGCGTGCGACCAGCAATGCACCTCTTACTTTGGCCCTCTCGTTTTTTGAGAAGCTGCCATTTTGTTAAACATTAATATTGTGCTTTCCTTCGGTTAAATACCTTATATTTACGAAATTTTATTTATTTTTTCATTTTAAATGATCCAATCCAGAGATATCGTGCTCACCGCACGACGTCTTTTTTTAGAGGAACTCCCGGAGATCGACTATAGCAGCTTTCAAAATCATTATTTTTACAAATAAAAAATATATAAATAAAATGAAAAGTTACCACAATATGTACATACATTTTTACATTAACAAATTAAAATGTCTTTCCAGGAAAAATTCTTGAAAAGTCACTTTTTCGATCTCCTGACTGCGTACACCTCCTTAAGATGAGCTTATAGTTGAATGTTCGTTCATGTTGAAACTCGAGATTTCGGCCATTCCAAATAATGGTCATTCCGATATTTGACCCTCACCCATTTGAAAGCTCTCGTATTGAAAAAAATATGTAGTAATCCATCTAGGAATCCCATCTAGGCCGCTATTTCGATTGCCAGGTAGGAAAATCTTCCTCATCTGAGTTCTGTGCATTGTACTCTATTTCAGATGGGCAAACACACCTCCATCATGGAGGTGTCAATATACACCTCCATCGACTTTGAGATGGATAATTGTTTCGAACTTGAATTTTTTTCTCATCCCTATTGAACGAAACCCACCTGAATTCCCAAGATTTCTGTATGGAGACCAAGCCTTCCCATACTGAATTCCCAGGTATACTTTGCTCATGCGTGGAGTTTTCAACTAGGGTTTTCAATTCCTGGGATATTTTCACCTGAATGAAATATTGAGGATCATATATGATCATATATATGAAACCAAGCATAATGCCCTTACGGACATTAATGTCCTTATGGATAATCTAAAATACGAGATTTTAACGGTCGAGACACCGCTCTCGACCAATGGAACTTCGGTGTCCGTAATGGCTACACTTATGGCGAGTACTGCCCACTTCTATGCACTACATTGTCTACGATTAGAACATTAAATGGGGCGGGGTTGAAATTCCGAACTGTGAAAGTTCCGACGGTGTAAATCTCCAAATTTCAATATTAAGAACTACAGGTCTCCGTATAGTTTATTCCAACGAAAGTGAGCATAATTGACTGTAAATAAAATCGAACGGTATGGATAGCGATAAAAAAATGATACGCATTTAATAGCATGGAGTAAATACTTTTTGGAAACAGTACGCGGAAAACAAAACAATTTATCAAACGGTCAGTAGTACTGTTTGAAAAATTCCGAACAACTGATCTTTAGAGATCCACAAAGTTCAAAAAATTAGATTAACGAACAACAAACTATCGGAAAGTTCAAGCATAATATTGGGAGTACAAATTAGTTCGGTCCGTTTTTAAAAGATGGCACTGGCTGTTATGAATGTTTCATAGTGACAGCTGAATCCGGTGGTTTCAGAGAAGTTAGACATGTGTCAATAATATTCAGTTTATATCGCTTTGAGTTTCATACAAAAACCTTGTTTTTTACTGTGTTGAATATGCCAAATTTTGTGTTAACTGCTTTAATTGGAAGAAATTGCTTTTCCTCAATTGGTTTCTGCTTTAATTGGTTTCGACGTTTCACGAATGGTGATTTCAGCGTTGAAGAAAAGCCTCGCTCTGGACAGCCAAAAAAATTCGAAGACAAAGAATTGGAGGCATTGCTCGATGAAGATCCGAGTCAAACGCAAGAGGAGCTTGCAGAAACATTGGGAGTGAATCAACAAGCAGTTTTCGTACGATTGAAATCCATGGGAATGATTCAAAAGCATAAATGCATTTATGACTACAAAAAAACGGACCGAACTAATTTGTACTCCTAATAATATTGACAAGATTTATCAGGTTCACGAGGGATTCGAACTCCGACAATCACAACCTTGACGATGCAGTATTCCGAAAATTAATTTTAAAAGGGTCAAGATTCCGAAAATTTCCAATTCGAGCGTTTCGATGGCAGCACCGCTGGTGTTACGTCTATAAACCTTTTTTCACGAACGAGTACAATCGAACGGTTCGGCATTCCAACGCGGCCCTGAGTAAATTTGTAGTGTCAAAATCGCCATGCTTTCGATTTGGATCGCGTGTTCCGATGAGTCACGAAACTACCGAAGCAGCGATAACCGTTTCGAGCACTTCTCGAGACGGTTATCAAAATTCTGTATTTCACTTTTTATCCGTCCGTCGAATGGTCTAGTCGTAGAATCTTAAGTATTGTAAATAGCATTGCACGTACACATATCTCTCTATATTATATAAATATATCGCCGCCGCCGCCGTGTACAAGAGTTGAGGGGGGAGCCCGGGGCGAGCTGGAACGGCGAGGGGGGGGGGCGAAGCGCGCAGGGGGGCGGAGCCCCCCTAGTATATATATATATACTAGGGAGCTGCGCCCCCCTGCGAACCCCGCCCGCCGCCGCCCGCCGAGAGGGTTATTCCATTCAGCGTACCCCCCCCCCCCCCCCCCAGGTTTCTTCGGTTTTGTTGGGTTTGTGGGGATGTACGGTGAAAGGAATGACCGCCTCAACTTTTGTACACGGCGGCGGCGGTGGCGGTCGCCGCGATATATTTATATAATATAGAGAGTTACATATATATCTGTATCTACATCCATCATGTTTTTCGAGAGCCATTGTAACGAGCATCGGAATGCAGTACGTCAGTTTATTTCTTGGAAGTAAATAATTTACTTTGTACAATCCATGAAAAACGAGCCTGGTCGCATCGTCAAGCGTCAGCGGATTGTACATCGTATTTTGTATAAAAGATGATTACACTCTTAGTACCAATTTTGTCAAACATCGAATAGTCTAGTGACCTCGAATATATACAAGGCTCCTCGGCGGAACGTGCGTATTATCTATATACGCTTCTATATATTCACATAGATGAGAATTTTATTATCTAATTTATTTTTATATGCTTTGATGACTTAAATCGAGTTTACATCTTTTATAGCGAGCCAAGATGCGGCGAACAGGCCATTTATATTTTCCTTATTTTGTGTAAGCCGACGGATAATCTATAAATAACGTTATCGTATGTATAAAAGATTCGAGCTATTAAGAAATTATTCCGTAAGGAATTATCCTTGCGAAATAAATGTGCCTGAAATTCTAAATCTCCAAATAATGTCGAGTGTGGTAATAATTTCTTATGTCCTTTTCATCGTCCATATTCGTCAGTGTGTTTACCTTGAATCTGTGATAATAATTATATTTCGTTCTCGCGTTTATCGAGGAGAATAAATCTAGAGAGAGGCTAATAAATTCATTACAAATTAAACTCGACGCTCTCACATTTTCACGGAGGACCCTCTTCGACATTCCAATTTCACGGGATTGCTATGGAGCAATCCAATACATTTTCTATGAGAGGATCTGGGAAAGCTACACACACACACACAGTCCATGCAGTCCAACAACTTTCCGTGTGCACAGGCCGATGCTACTTTAATATTTCTCTGTTTTTCTTCAGACCTCCCTAATTTCTCCCTCTCTCTCTCTCTCCCTTTCTGCCAAAGTAAATACACAAGTTGCGGTTGCGCGGGAAGCTGCACGAGCATGATTCGTAATGACCTCGATATGGATGGACGACGACGGGTACAGTACAAAACATGCGAGGAACGCTTGGGTGAGAGGCCTCGCTGAGCCGAGCGAGAAATAGTAGGCCATCCGCAAACACACGCACACACATTGTCTGCGGCTTACTTCTATGCCTTTGCTGGGAAAGGCTGGTAACTTTTCACTACTACAGACAACGAACATAAATGTGGCGCTGTTGCCATGCAGAATTATCGTCAGCTATGATAGAACCATGGTGAGAGTAGAACAAAAAAAATCCAATTAGATCAGAACATTGATTCCTAATCATTATCGAAGATCAACATACGTTCGATTTTGAGCAAACGATTTTATAGAGAATTTTATAGAGAGAACCTCTTCGATCTTCGGAAATTATGAGACAGTTATGTTCAAATCTAATTTGCATTCCTGTTTTTATTACGTAATGTGCATGAATACTGACACATTATTTTCTGAATACCAGTTTTGGACTGTTTACAAATATTAAATACCGCAGCACAAAAATCTTGGAAGGATTCTTTCCAACATTATAAAGCTATTAGGAGCAAAAACACCGTCCATTATTTAGAGAACCCTTTCGTGACTACGTATTAAATTTTATTCGATCACGTTGCTGCCTCATAGAGGATGCTTTCTTTCCATGAAAAAAAATCGTGTTTTTATGTCAATATGTTTATAATGTTCCAAAACATTGAAAAATCACATGTAGAAAAATGTGCGGGTGGACGCGTGTGTGTTCGATAGGGGTAAAAATCGAAAAACCACGGTAACTTCGAACTGTTTTGAGCTGAAATTTGGCACGCACATAAATCAGAATTGGCCCTTCGTTCACTATGATTTTTGAGACAATGGACAAATGATTTTAAATTTTATAAGTTTTTGAAAATTCTCAAAGACTGTGATAAAATACAGTTCGATATTGAATTTGGAGAAAATTGATCGATGCGTTCCAATGTTAACAGAATTGGCCATTTTTCGAAAAGACGTTTGTGAAGGCCCTAGCTTGTGTTTGGGGCTACCAAAACTATATACATCGATTGTGTAATATTACAGGATATTTCGTATCAAATTTGAAAAACATCGAATCAGAGGTTTCAGATTGATGTAATTTTGAATTTTTCAAAAAATCAATATAGGCATTTTTTAAGAGGTTTCGCCACGGTAGCGGGTAATGTGCACATTTAGTAATTTTTTATTGTTTGAAAAAGTGATTCATTTATAAAACTAATTACACATCCATTTAGCATAAATATCAAGCTAATAAAAATATTTTTGTTTGTTTTTTTGCTATACAAAATGGCCGACTACTGCTATTTGCTTTTGGTATCTTTTTTTTCGGGCGTGGCATTTGTCATCCACAATTTTTGACCCAAAATAAAAAAATAATTCTCGCTAATCAGAATATCTAGAGAAATACATACGGAATTTGAAAAATATTGTTTTATTTGAATATTGTAGGCATTTGAACTTAAAAGGTGAATTTCCAGTGAAAAAGTTCGTATAAAATTGCTCATAAAATGCCTTTATTTAACTGCTCATAAAATGTCTTTAATTAGTCACAAATTCCGTACTTCTCTGCAAAATGCAATTAGAAACATAATTAAAAAATTTGAAGTCAAATGGGGAAATATTGTCGAATTTATTTACCACGCGGCGCGATCGGGTACTCTATGGCAGTGCCAGAGGTAGGCTCACGTTATACGCTCGAAGTCGGGGGAAAAAAATACTAACTATTACCTTAACTTAACATAACTTATTTTCATGATGTTAAAGCATCGTTTAAGCAAAAAAACATCGATTTTTTAAAATTCTAGCATGGCCAAACCCCTCAAGACTCTAGTTTGAGCAGTTTATGCTGCATTTTTTCGATTTCGCGATGAAATTTTGTATATACTATTGGACTGTATGCACTTATTTTTTGGGTTGGCCTGGATATATTATTTACAGAACCATTCGATTCTCAATATGCATGTCATGTCTTTTGTTTTCAAGTCTGTAGACTTTCAGTCTTTTGATGATATTTTGGGGGTAACATTTTTTATTTCGATAGAATGTCATTGAAGGATGGTTAAGTCAAATTTCGCGAGAATCTTACCATTTTTTAATAGTCTATTTATATTTTTAAAAATGCAATTTGGAAACTTGCACATCGCTTCCTTATTATTTTATCTCGCTAAAATATCCCCCAGTATGAGCAAGTTATTTCCTAAATTTTGGATACCTCATAGAGGAAGGTTTGTGAGCGAGATAATATAATAAGGAATCAATGAGCAAATTTCTAATTTGCATTTTTTTTTAATGACTTCGATTCAAACAATTCTAAGGTATCACGGGCCCCAGGTTTCATAGTTCTTTATTTTCATTCTCGCAAAATTTACTAAAGTTAGAGCAATTCACTGGTTTTGCAAAATATACAAAAGTTCAAATATTTTGGACATTAAATCAATCTCAAACATTTTTCGAAAGTTCGAAATTTTATAAAATCTAAACTGCTCAAGCGATTTTCGCCACATTCTATGCCAAATATCCTTATTCCCTAACCCCTTCGCGTTAAAAGTTTTGACTCGATAGATCAAAATTTACAAAAGCTAGAGCGACCACAGACATTTTTCGAAAAATTCAGAATCTTATAAAATTTGAAACAGTCAAGCGATTTTTGCGAAATTCAATCCCAAACATATTTGACCTTTAATCCTGTTATGCAAAAAGTTTTGATTCGACAAAGGAAAATTTACAAAAGTTAGAGGATCACTGACGATTTTTGAACATTTCAAAATGGCGTGAAATCTCGAATTATCGAGGAATGCTAACAAAAATTACTGCATATAACGGAGGTTTGGTGCCCTAAATCTGTGCAAAGTTTGCAAGAAATCGGTCAATTCGTTCTCGAGGTATATCAAGTTGAATTTGTGGACCCTATCGCATGCACACGCAACACACCCGCTCATACATACGGACATTTTTTTCGAGATGTGATTTTCCGACATTTTAAGCATACTGACATTAAAAACTCGATTTTTTTTCACGACACCAAAGCTTCGTTTATGAGAAAGCAACATTGCCGAATATCTGAAAATTTGCGGAAGTTAGAACACGTGCATCTTTCGAAAAATTTGAAAAGCCGTAAAATCTGAATTGCTTCATGAATTTTTATGAAAATTGCTATAAATAAAGGGAAATGACTGCTGCATTTATGTGCGGATCGTGCCGCTGTAGCTAAAACCATTCTCGAGATATAGATATTTGCATTTACCAGTCTGTTAGACACACGCATGCACATATTCGGACCTTTTTCTAAATGTTAGGTTCCGACGGTTTAGCACATTTTGAATACATTAGCTCGAAAACTCGAAATTTTTTTCATAAAACCTCCTATGAGGAAGCGAACTGTGTGGAATGTTGACATCCCTTCTCTTTTTATACAAATTAAATAACCCTCCCTCTATCCATAGGAGTTTATGCTATATGTCAACATGAAAGTACCAGAACAACCAATGCTGCTTTACTACAAGTACGCTGCGAATACGAAAGCAGGTGGTGATAGTTTATAAATGCATACAATTTTCAAGCAATCCACAAAATGAGACTACAAAAATAATGTATCATAGAACAGCGCAAACCCTAATAAAAAATATGTACTGTATACTTTTGCTATTAATTAATGATAATTTTGGCATTTACTATCTTTCTGTATACTACGCAGTACCCTGTATCCATTAAACTCTCTTTTCTCCGCTTCGAACGAAATCAATATTATTTGCAAAATCCGTACAGCAACTTATTTATTGAAAGTCATTAAAGATATATCGTCGGTTAAAGATTACCGGGGTGTATGTGGGGTTGACAACATTACAGTGAAACAAAATACCGTGGCAAAATTACAGTGAGACATAAATAAGGTGGCACCGATAATTTAGGCTTTCTGCAACAATTATTTTAGTTAATATACGGATGCTCAGTTAGCTAATCGGCAGTACAAGAAGTCAATGTAATATTACAAATAGTTGTAGCAAGCTTAAACTATAGTTATACTCTTCTTTAATCATACTAGAATCCGCGAGCTCACTTCGCGCACTGTTTTTTAGGTTAGGTTCGTCGTCTACGAACGTACGATCTGAAGTATGCACATGAACGAACTCCGAGCACGACATCGACAGCCATTCAAAATGCCGAGTTAGCCGTCTTCAGGAATAAATCGCATTTCAAGATATTTCGTGAAATGTTTTTTTTTAGGGGGATATTATTCTTAGTGTGTATGTAGAGTTGGTGTTATAATTACAAAGTTCGTCGAATGGACTATTTTGGATTTTCGAACATCGACTGCAATCAGTTTATACCAGATTAACAAATATTATGTGCGAACTTTCGACACGACCTTCTAAAATAATGTTGGAGCTAAATTGACTTTGAATATGTGTTGATGTACTCACTGAGACATTTGACTCAATAAGACTTTCGACAGAAATCCGTAAAAAAGTTTCATTGTTTTTCTTTGTAAAATCGAAAAATATCAGGTAAGTGTAATCACGTTTATGACACGTGTAACTACGTGGAATTATTTTCAACGATGTTTCTGACAGATTGGAAGTGCGTTCGAATAGGACTCCCAAATTGTTCGCCAAAAAGTATAGACGATATTTCTAACAGTAGTAACAATAGCAAATACAAGATCACGATCCGAATAAGGTAAGAGATAAAAATCTATATCTCTACGAACCTTAAACATAATACGTTTCCAAATTGTTAATACTTGTCAGTTTGCATTTTTTTTGTAGAAATTCGGAGGACTCTTTAAGAGGAACCACTACTTTAGCGGCAGAAAAAAAGGCCGAACCTTGACGATTTATTTTGGGAGTATGAAAAAAGGAATAGGATTTCTTTTGAGAGGGTTTATTTAACATATATCGAAGTAGCAACAAAAAAAATTTACTATCAATTTGATACAAAATGGTGGCGATAGAGCCCATCTTGAAAATCGTCTTTTTCAAACCGGCAGGACGTATTACTTGAACACCGTTGCATAGATCGATTTGAAATTTTGATAGTAACTTCACGATAACATTTTCTATCGGAGAACGTAGACGTTTTTAGATTCAATGTAAACTTCTTTTTTTACAAATAATTGTTTCAAAAGTGCACCAGTTCTACAAAATTCGATTAAAAGAACCTCCAACGTAATCCCGTAGCTAATAGTATACAGGGTGACCCAATAACTATTAGCACCTTAGATATCTTCGAAACTATAAGGTTTACAGAAATATTTGCTGAATCAAAACTGCACAGTACGAAGGGGGCCATCCAATGATACCAAATTACTCACCCCCACCCCCACCCCCTGGGCTGGGGGTGGGGCAACTTGAAATCTTAAATGGGAACCCCCATTTTTTTATGTAGATTTGGATTCCCCATAAAAAAATACGTAACTTTTGTTTAAAATTTTTTTTTGATTCGTGATAGATGGCGCTGTAATCGCAAAAAATCCCCGAAAGGACAGAAAGGCGATAATACTTACAGTTATATTATATACGATAATACTTAAACTTATATTAAAGTTTCAAGGACACTTTAATATAAGTTTGAAGGATAAGATAAACATGATACGATTAGTATCGACAAATCAGTCAATCGAGTGCAATGTATCCGTTTCAAGAGCAAGTCGATATGCTTCTCATTCATGGCGAATGCCAACAAAATTCTGTAAGGGCAAAAACCTTGTATGGTGAACGATATCCATATCGGGTCTCAGCCTTCGCGTCAAACATTTAAAAATGTGTGTGATAAACTTAGGCAAACCGGTAGTTTAAGTGTCCGTAGTAGTGTACGCCAGAAACGTCTATGAAAAATGAAGAAATGGAAATCGGTGTGCTCGACGGTGTGAATCGAGATCCTCACATTAGTTTGCGACAAATTCAAAATGAATCTGGCATTGGCAGGACTAGCGTACATCGCATTTTGCACCGTCACAAATTTCACCCGTACCATGTTAGTCTTGACCAAGAATTGCATGGGAACGAATGGGAAGAATTATTACAGCCTGTGCATCAATAAGTTCTCACGCTGTAAAACTTGCAAGTCAATCAATCGAAAAAAGAATCCAATATTGCATTGATACTGATGATCGTCATTTCGAACACTTGCTATAAACATAGTAATTTTATTTACTTCCAAGACTGTATTTCGCCTTTCTGTATTTTCGGGGATTTTTTGCGATTACAGCGCCATCTATCACGAATCGAAAAAAAAATTTTGAACAACTGTTACGTATTTTTGTATGGGGAATCCGAATCTACAATGAAAAATGGGGGTTCCCATTTAAGATTTCAAAGTTGCCCCACTCCCAGCTCAGGGAGTGAGGGTGGGGGGTGAGTACTTTGGTATCATTGGATGGCCCCCTTCGTACTGTGCAATTTTGATTCAGCAAATATTTCTGTGAACCTTATAGTTTCGAAGGTGGGCGTTGTCGCCACCATTTTGTACCAAAATGATAATAAAAAAATTTATTTTCATACTTCAATGTGCGTTAAATAAACCCTCTGAAAAGAAATCCTATTCCTTTTTTTAGACTCCCAAAATAAATCGTCAAAGCTAGGCCTTTTTTCTGCCGCTAGAGTGGTGTAAACGCTTAAATAAAAAAACTCAAAAGTCTTCGTAATGAGGATAATATTTTTATTTTAGTGATTCATGAAAATGTCTACAATTTCAATAAAAAAACAATACTTTTCTGTCGAATAGTATTGTTTTTGTGTGATTTTGTCAGGCTATAATAATCGAAAATAAATTTCATTGTTGAGACATAGTGCAAAAATTTGCGGTACGCGCGTTACTTGTGTTTTTCTACTGAATCTTTAAACAATTAATTCCTCTATCTCCTCGAACGGAAATGTGTCGTATGTTTTTCTCTACATTTTGCCTCCGGCATCGAAATCACCGCGGTGATTTCGATGCCGACCCAAGGTCCGGGTCTCGATAATTACCATTTCGATTGATCGACAGAATTATTGAGTTTTTATTATTACACAATTAACAAAGCATCAGTTCTTACTGCCAGGTTGTGGTAACCGAGATACCACAACCTCGATCCTAGTCCTCAATTGCGTTATCTTTCATTCCGTCTACTTTAATTTTGACAGCTTCAATTTCGTCAATCTCGATGTTTCTCTATACTGCTAGAATTCCGTCAATCTTTAAATCAATTTTCGCACAATTTTTATCGCGGCGCGCCCTGTTCATCTGTCGAAATTAAAGCAAAACAGTCCTTAGCTGTTGACAAAGTTACGGCTGCTGTGAGTGCCACGCGATTGAGGTCAAGAAGAGGTCACGCATGCGCGCGCACAACTTCGTGAGTCATCGATACGATGTTCGGTCAAACGAGTCATGGACAACGGGTTCGGAGATTTTCGTCATAGGAAAATAAAAATAAATGAAAACATACTTTACGATATTTTTTAAGATTCTGCACGGAGAATGTGAGATGCATATAATTATACTACGCGGTACCGAAAAATGTACAAATAAACGGAACCATTGGGTTACCGACAGCTCCGAAGTTTCTAGACGACCAAAGAACCGGCGATCCGGTCGATCTCTTCGAGAGGATAGAAAGTTGTACCCCGGATGTCGAATGAACAAAGCGGACGACGGAACAAAATGAACTAATGATATAGCGATGGCAGAGACCAAACAGTATCAGGATAATTATACATAGAAATAAAAAAACGCGTAGTTATATTTTCCGGGCGAGGTATACCTTTTATTACGCAACTCTTTCGTTCGTCCAGCGAGACATGTTTAATTTTTGTTGCCGTTTCTCAGTCGAATTGCGGTCATAAAACTGAATTTAATACTCTCTCGGACCAATTAAAAGTTGTCAATAATGTATGACAATTTTTCAACTAAAATACAGAAGCGATTAATTTTTTTCGCATTATTTAACGAGACCCAACATGTGACTAATATCTTTTCGCTTTTTTTCAACTATCATACATAATTGATTGCTTCTCCAATTTTTCAACTATCATAAACGATTACGTGATGCAATTTTTTTATCACGCCTTCGACTCGATTCAACCATAGAACCGTTCTAGTGTTGCTGGGGACATTTTGTTCGAATGGTCCATGCTCCCTGTGCTGCACATACTCATCTGATTTTCAAAACAAATATTGACCGTTTTATTTGTATCTAATTATTTGAATCATAAATGATTTTGTTAAATTTGTTCGAAACGGTCGAGGCGTTTCGTAATAATTCCTTGTAAATATTTTATCGCTTCGGCTATTTATTTAAAAAAATCAATAAATGACCAAGGAAACAAATTTAGTGATTTCAAATCTTTTTTGTTTACACCTGTTTCAACCGGGATAAAGTAATTACAAAACAGAAAATAATTGAATTTTGGTATGTGCCACTGATCACAGTGGTGATCGACTGCTGTCTGACTACCGGAATCACTAAACAACCAAGTCTTTCATCGATTGATTATCAATTTTTAATAAATATATATTCTCGATATGTATCCGGAAAAAAATAACTCTTACCGGTGGTGATTCTGACGCCGAGTAGACCTCGCTAGCCGCATAATGGCTGTGGGCAGGTGGCATTTTTTCCGAACCCACGGCGACCGTTGCAAGTGAGTCGAGCTGATCCTTTTCCATCTCGCCCGTTTACATATAACTGTATATATATATATATATATATATATACTTTTCGTGACCTCTCCTGATCTCAGGAATCGTTGTAGTTCGCGACAATAAACAACTCGTTCTCGTTTCCGAGTATAGAAACTTCTAAGTTAACGTAAAAGTTGAAGGTAACAATTTTCGTCTGCTTTTCGGTAAGTTATTATTTTTCTTAGCACTTCCGAGTTTATTTTATAGGGGGGAGGGGGAAGCCTTCGATGTATATTGCTCGACGATCGAACGAGCAGTGAATGTTGAAGGAATGGACCCGTCACCGCTAACTGAGATACTCAGAGTGGGGCGCCCTCCCACTATTGTAATAAACTTCCACACTAGAGGGGGCCCGCTTCAAACGGGCCCCCATCTGTCTGCCATTTTCCCCTGATTCCCTCATTCGCTCTACACATTTTTTTATATTTTTTATGATAGCTTCTCCTGCAAAACACAAGGTGCAATCTCGCAGCAAGTAATGCGCGACTTTCTAAGCCATAGTAAAACGCCAGAACGATACTTATCCTCGTTCCCTTCCTCCTACTTATCCCATCACCCCGCACGTGAGCTACTTGCACTATCACCCATGTTGCAGTTTTCGCTGTCCAGCTTGATAACTTCGTTCGTTTTTTTATTATTCGTATAAATTGAACGTTTATTTAAAGAAAAATAAAATAAAATAACTACACATTGCTAATTCCTCATAATTTCGGGATATTTCAGACTCCTCCTCTCGAGGCTAATCTTAATTCAGGCCTCTTAATTCAGTCGTTGGATTTCAATAACGAAATATTGGTAAAAGCTGTAAACTATTTTTATCGCTTAATTTGAACATAGACATCTTGTCTTAAGGGATAACACTACTCTAGCGTCAGAAAAAAAGACCCAACTTTGACGATTTATTTTGGGAGTATGAAAAAAGGAATAGGATTTCTTTTCAGAGGGTTAATTTAACACATATTGAAGTGTAAACGAAAATTGTTATTATCATTTTGATACAAAATGGCGGCGACAGAGCCCATCTTGAAAATCGTCTTTTTTAAAACACCTTCACGGGAGGACAATTTTCTCGTAAAGTATAAGATCTGGAACAAAAAAACCACAATATTTTATAATCTATATACCATTGGCTATGGGACTACACAGGGGTTTTTTTAAATCAAATTTCGTAGAAGTGGTGCACTTTTGAAAAAAATGAATCAATTTTTTAGCTAAAAAAAGCAGTAAATTTTATATAGCAAACGAAGGTTTACATTAAATAAAAAAATAGCTACGTTCTCCGATACCGAATGTAATTGTGAAGTTACTTTCAAAAATTTCAAATAGACTCATGCAACGGTGTTCAAGTAATACGTCCTTCTAGTTTGAAAAAGACGATTTTCAAGATGAGCTTTGTCGCGGCCCTTTGTATCAAAATGATGATAAAAGGCATTTTTGAGTGCCAATTTAAAAGTCCATGTCGCATCTGAAAGCGTCCGGATAGATGCATTTTTAGTGGACAATTGTCATAGATGTATTGCCCTTCTACGGTAAACCAATTTGTTTTTATACGGGGAACGATTAATATAATGTTATGGAAAATGCAATTATTTATACCAATATTTTTCGCAACGTCATTTCTATTCTCCCAATGATACGCTTTTTTTTTCGTAATTCAATTGTATACGATGAGAATGCAAATGGATAATTATATAGTGGATATTATTATTTTTCTTCATTTCTTCTCCTTTTCTATTTTAATAGCTACGAGTTTCAATTCATTCTACAATTTTGTTTTTCCAGTACAATTGCGATATCGAGAAAAAAAATATCCAGAATATCACGGATTTATCTCGAAGCCATTGATTCCGCATCACTAAAAATTATTTCAAGTAGTTATAGGTGCATTTCAAGTGCAAGTTGGGTGATGCAAGTTTCGAAAAAATTATAATCGCTATCATTCGAGAATGACTCGAGATTTGGCACTGAGGTTTGTCATACAATAACAGCAGTGACCAACTTTTTGCTTTACGTGATTTTGGTCGAAATCGATTCAGGAATTCCAATTTTACAGAATTTTGAATTTTTCGAAAATTCTGTGCGGTCTTTCCAACTTCGGCGAATTTTGAGATATCATGCCGAATTCGGAATAGAATATGAGAATTTGATGAGAATCGATGAAAGGAATCTGAATTTTGGGAATTTTCTATTTTTAGAAAAATATACGTTAACCATTTACGTTGTTACCTTCTTTTAACTCGATTGGCGTTAACTTTGAGCTGCCAACCTTCTTCCCAATGAAGTAACGTTACAAGATGTTTGACACAAATATTTGGTAAAAATCGACATGTATGACAAACTTCAGTGACAGATCTCGAGTCATTCTCGAATAACAGCGATGACACTTTTTTCGAAACTTGCATCACCGAACTGAATCTTGCACTTGAAACGCGCCTATAACTACTTGAACTAACTTTTCGGGATGCGGAATCAATGGCTTCGCGATAAATCTGTGGTATTCTGGGTATTCTTTTGTCGATATCGCAATTTTACTGGAAAAACAAAGTTGTGGAATGAACCGAAAATCGTGGCTATTAAATAGAAAAGCACAAAGAAATGAAGAAAAATAATAATATCAACTACATAATTATCCATTTGGATTCTCATCGTATACAATTGAGTTACCAAAAAAAAGGTATCGTTAGGAGAATATAAATGGTGTTGCGAAAAGATATTGTTATAAATAATTGCATTTTCCATAACATTCTATTTATCGTTCCCCGTATTTAAAAAAATGGTCTACCGTAGAACGGCAATACATCTATGATAATCGTCTACTAAAAATGCGTCTATCCGGACGCTTTCAGATGGGACACAGACTTTTAAATTGTCACTCAAGTTCGCAGATAATCCACGAAAAGTCAATGTCATCAAATTTTGTCGGAATTTTGTTTTAAACATAAAATTTTATATTTTTATTTTTTTCAATTTTATTATAAAAATAAAAATTTTTTTTCGATGCAATTTCGAAAAACTTCCAAGTCGTTGACTTTTCGTAGTCTATCCGTCGATTTTCGTGCCGTTGAGCAAAATCAACGGCATGAAAATTTTATTAAAAATTAAATGTTAAAATTTTGTTTAAGCTTCGACAATTTCGATATTGTGATATAATAATAAAATTTTCTTTTTATAATAGAATTTTGGACAATTTTAATGCCGTTGACGTTTTGTCGACTATCCGCGGACTTTGAGTACCAGTTGAAAAGACTATGTCACATCTGGAAGCGTCCACATAGACATATTTCTGGTAGATGATTCTGATAGATCTATTGACACTCTACGGTAGACTAATTTTGTTTACACGCGTTTCCACAATTTTCCATTAATATCATTCTTATATATTCAATACTTTTTTCTGATAACATCCACCAATTTAACGTAAGAAAAATCCTATAGGAATGATATGTACTTATCGCATTTTCCGAGATATTTATTGTTTTAATTCGTTCTCTCGGAACGACAAATATTCCAAAATTCATATGTAGGGAACTATTGGTCGTAGATATCATCATTAGTTCAGAACCCACTCTATTCCGTCTTAGATAAAGTTTTGGAAAAAAGATACCGAACGAAAAAAGCCGTTCAAGCCTGAACATACTTCGTACGTTGAGGGTTTCGGACCGTGCCACCGAAAAAATGTTTTGAAAAATGACAGAAGGGGCACCTTCGATCCCTTCGAACCCTCTGCCAAATTTCAAGTCGATAGGTTTCACCGTGTAGGAATTGGAGGCCTGTGACAAAAGAACAGACGGACAAAAGCGTCTCAACATGAGGATTCTGTTTTTCGCAACTGAACCCTAAAAATGTCCAATTTTGTTATGATGATTTTATAATCATCCCCTTCAATCCCCATACTACAATACAAAAATTAGTTTGTAGAAAACAAGGCATGAACTTTGAGGGAAGAAAATAAAATTTCATTTTTATTTCGTGGAAGACTGAAGTACCCAATCCTTTTCTCATATACCAGATTTCCAAAGGGATCACCCCCACGCAATAACTAATATGTTTTTCGGTAAATGTTAACATCGAAAAAAAAAATTTTTTTACTTAATTACGGTTTCGGTTCCTATGCCATCTGGACACGCTGACGTACATGAATACGGTGGTGCACTATAATAAATTCCCGACTGCCTGCAAAGCACTGAGGGGCGAGTTGTGCGTTTCAGTGTAATCAGCTAATGACGAGATATGTTATTGTCGCCAATAGTGACTGAAACGATTGATAATCTCTTGACCAATGTCTGCACACTCTTTCCATACAGATGAATAGGGATATCTCCAGTTGGAGGCTATTTAGGTTCTTTTTTCATTCCCACTCGGTGATATCTGAGATTATTATTCTTCCAATTGGGTTACATTTACATGTTTTAAAATCATTTACCCTAGGGTCTCTATACACTTATGGAATAGAAATAGTTTGTTTTATATTTTTGCATTGACTTTCATTTTTGCGTTCGGCTGCATTTTCTAATTTTTGTTTTTCAGCGTTTTTTTGTTACTTAAATCCAATGAAGAATTGAAGTGAATGGAGATGGGTATTTATAAGTAATGAATTAGGGAAAGGGGAGTTGAATTGGATGTCGCTTTGGCAAAGGATGTTGGTCCTCGCTGATGCATTGTCGTATGGTTTTCGATTTTCTGGCGTAAGTCCTCGTAAATAGGGACAGGCGTGATTTTGGAGTTTATCGAGCCAATTTTCGTGTATTTGGCATAGTCTTTTAAGGGGGGGGTAGGGTTTTAAAATTATTTTTTTTGCATTTTTTTTTAATTTTTTTTCTGAATGAACAATATGTCGAGAATATTGTGTATAAATTTACAGCGTTTCAAACAACCGGCCGTGATACCTGATTTTCACGTATAAAAAACTTTAAATCGATTTTCCCGAAAACGTCATTTTTGAAGTTTGTGAACATTAGAACTCAAAATCTACTGAACCGATCCTTTTGAAAATGTAAACATTACTTCTTCACATAAATCAACAGGTAATCAGTTTTTTTTTCAATTTTTTCAATTTTTTAATAACAAATTAAGCGCGATTTTTTGAGCTAAAATTGCGTTTTTCACTTCCAAGTGCTGCAAAAAATAGAAAAAAAAAAAACTCTTCCTGATTACCTCGAGAAATACATCACCTTTAAAATGCATATCGATTTTTTTGTTTGAGATGATCCGGTAACGAGTTATAATGTTCACCGCAGAACCACTTTTTTTCAAGGCGCCTCTGGAGATTCAACGTCACCGGCTTATTTATCAATATTTTTCATTGAAAATTTTTTCTGAGATACTTCAATAGTTGTACAATAATATGTAATTCTATTTAATAAAATTATATTACTCATGTCGCCGCAAAAAAATCATAAAAATATGCTTTTTTTCGCCTTTAAAACCCTACCCCGCCGTTAAGAAAGTGTTTCTCATCAGTCACGGAACAGCAGTTGGAAAAGACACCGGTACGCCGGCAGCTTGTTTTGGCGATTTTTTGTACGAAATCTCCGTTCTCCGTAGGGATGTTTTATTATACATTGGCAGTAAACAGCCAGTACCATAATCCCGAGATGGCAGGACATATGCTCTGATAATTCTTCATTTTACGTATGCGTCTACTTCGCTGTAGCACCCGATGATTCCCTGTAGACAGTTTATTACGAATTTGGCGATTCCGAGTCGTTCATCAGATGGTGGGGTTATTTTTAGAGTTCTTGAGACAGTAACTCCTAGATAATTGAGTTTACTTGAGGAATCGATTGTCACAATATTTCCTGTTTGAGGCTCCGCAATGCTGACGCTGCGTTGTTCTGCATGCAGATGTTGTCTGCCGTGAATCATTGCTTGTGTTTTTCCGGCGTTACATTTTAATCCCCACTTACGGTAGTACTCGAATAGTTGTGTGCTTCTCTGCACCAAGTATTGTGCTTGGCGTCGACCGTGTTCGTTGGTTAATATCATCATGTCGTTAACGTACTGAGAACTAGCTGCAGGGTACGGAATGTCAAAGATATATAGATTGAAAATGATTGGTCCAAGGACAGAGCCTTGTGGAACTTCATATGGCGGATGCCCTGCGTTGCGGGTTTCTTTTAAGAATTTGCCTTGTAGTTTTCGGTCCAAAAGATATGATTCAGCATGGCCAAATCGATGTTTTTTTTCTATTAATATGTGTACCAATGCTTTGTGGTTAACACAGTCAAAGGCTTTTGAAAAATCCAGTGAGACAGCATAACATGTTCTTTCTTCGTTTATCGATTTTTGGATATGATGTATCGTTTTGCTTAATTAGGCTATTTAGGTGAAACCTTTTTTTAATTGATTACAATTACAAAACTATTATAACATGTACTGTATATTCGTAATTCTATATTATTATGAAGTTGGCTACTGCCGGAATAACGTCCATAGATTTATGAGCCAGCACAGTGACTATGGTATAGAACAGAAATAGACTTAGCCTGATAGATGTTTTTTTCCAACGTATTCCTCTTTCAAATTTTTACGCATGACCCTTCCCAATTCCATTTTATTCCTTTTTCCCCATATCACTCCCTACTCGCAATCGGCTAAACTAACCTAATTTCCAGTCGGCGGACCAGCTAGTGCACAGCTAAGCGGTCATTGATCCAAGTAGTGACTGCAGCCAAAGGTGCGTAACTTGCGTGATCACCAGGGCCGCGCATCTACCGCGCATCCACTGTTGTTGATCTATTATCTCTCTATATTATACCAGGATTTTGTACGGCTCAGCCGCTATGCACCCTCGCATCAACCAATCCCAAACGAATGCAAACCCTTTCGTTTAGGTTCGATCTGTTGTGTGCAGACTCCGTAAGCCCACAAACTCTCATTTTTCCTTCCGTCGCAGTTTAACCTATAACAATAAGAAGCATCATGTTCATCATTAACACAAAAAAGGTTTGACACATGAAAAAGAAATTTTACCTTGGGGTGTTGCGGGAGTCCGGCAACAAGATGCAAAAGTCCTGATCGTTACGACCCATCCTCCGTTGACAATTCTCTCCGCACACTGGAAGCAGATGGGAACAAAAACACACAATGAGCTTTTATTATATATTAATGAAGTATTTACCCATTCAACCAGTTCCAAGGGACAGCGTAGTCCAAAAACATCCCTGCATCTAAAACACTGTAAATACACTAGATTAAGTAAATTCTTATTATTACGTACAAGGAATATAAATGTAAAACAACTTGCCCAAAAAAGTCTACAACACTGTGTAAGGTCCTCGCTATCGAGGGATCCTCTTCGAAAAAAGAAGAAAAAGGAGGGGGAAATTAACATGCTAAACAATTACATAAGTAATTAGAAACAAACGTACCTCGGGTATAACCACTGAGAACTCTCTTAAATGACAGCTATAAGCACCTGTAAAGAAAAGTATAAAACACTTAGATAATAGGGCTTGAGAATTGATAAAATATATATATTATAATAATTATGTAATAATCTTTTATAATAATTAATAATTAAGTAGACTCAATTTAGACTTACCAAGCCATCGGATATCCTCCACTCTGTCGTCACTGGAAAAACTTCACGCGTCACTTTTTGACTGCTGAGGAGGTTAAACACGAGGGATCAGGGACGCAACATTAGCCACGTGAGTGGAACCTCAGCGATCTAATGCGACTTGCATGGAGCCAGCCACGTCGCGCTGCAACGTTGTCATGCTCACTAAACGGAATTCTAACCACGGCCTTGTATACAGGCTGGAAACTCCCTGAAATTTCAGTGGCGGGGGGCGGCCCGTTAACGAAGCTTTTTTCAATTTCTGTAGCAGCCACTAGAGGCGTTGCGATCGGATAATGCCGATAGACGTAACCTG
Organism: Oxytorus armatus; assembly: GCA_958009045.1. NCBI lineage: Eukaryota > Metazoa > Arthropoda > Insecta > Hymenoptera > Ichneumonidae > Oxytorus > Oxytorus armatus. The sequence continues at coordinate 4,183,608 of OY253747.1, read as the reverse complement.
AAAACCCCTCGATAGTTCTCGCGGTTGTCTGTCTCTGTCCCACTAACGGACACCGCGTTACACATATTTATTATATGCAATCATAAATTATTAATCCCGTCATCTTTAATGAATATGCTGAATAAATATGCTCTTAATTTGAATCGGGTTTTAAACATTCTAACTGTTAACCGAGCATGATAAATATAAACGATTTGCAAATATCTATGCCATATGAATATATATTAGGCGAAATAGTTGTCTGCCTCTTGATGGATCGATCTCCGTTAGATTCTCTTTTAAATCCTATAAAATAAACAAAAGTTTTCATTTACAAAAATAGAAATACATCGAACCGTTTCATATATTTAATTTGATCCTTTTTCATTATATTTTTGTGACAATTGCAGGTACTCAAATAAAGATAAAAGTTGAAGAATTTATTTTCATTCATACTTACTTAATTTTGAAAACTGGAACACTTTTCAAAAACCTAAGAAAATGTAAAGAGCTGATTTTTACTTACCTTAATCTACTATTTTTTGGCATGCTACTAAATACTGTCCATTTCGGAATATTGACAAAACTCAAATAAAGATAAAAATTCAATTATTTATTTTTATTCATACTTCCTTGATTTCGAAAACTCGAACACTTGCAAAAACTTAACATAAGATTTATTCAGTAGTTAATTTCGACAATTTTTTCTTAAAAACAAATTTATTTTTGAGTTTAAAATTTTCCTGGTACGCATTTGCCTCATTTTTAATCTTACATAGTAAATTATAGCGTCTGATAAGATTTCAGATCCATGCTCTTTACATGGATAAGTGAAGGTGTATGAGTTAAATACTTCATCTAGAATTATATCGAAGACATCAATACGAGAGGAATATTTTGTAAATGATGCTTCGATATGACGGATCGGATGAAAGAAATGAGGATTTGCGTGAATCAGGCCACCGCGTGATTTCATTTGCACCAGTTGCGACTCTGAAGATCCGCAGCTGGTTTTCAAACTCACAGCTTCTTGACACACTGGACAGGATTCATATTTTTGACGGAACTTCAGGGATATCTGAAATATCAATAGCAGAAATTGATGTATGTTTAAATTACTTTTATTTTATCTCTTTTATATACTAACGATGCAATAGATACATTCTGTTGGAAACTTACCAAGGCGAGTACTGATTCCTTGAATTGACGATTTTGTGACTGAAGGACGGAACATTGCTTGGAGAATTTTTTTCAGAATTCGAAACTTGTTTCGCATATCCATGCTCTGGCACACAATTTTCCTTTTCTATTGAGATGTCATCGAATCTTGTTCGCACAGCAAACTCTTTGTGTCGCATTGTTTTGTATGGGCCCTTACATATTGAAAATACACGATATGAGTAACTATCTTCTTAAACTATGTTTAAAATCTTTTCATTAAACTTACCCGTGCAATTACTTGGCCATTTGCGTCGAGCTTGACCCATTCGCGAACTATATCTTCATTGTTAAAATGTCACATACACGATTCGTATGTTGTAATTTTATAATGCCTGGAATAGATTTTTCCCACTTTTTCTACATATCAATATTTTTAGGCACTCGGAATGTACAACATTTTTTGTTTATTTTGCTACCGGTTTTACAATGTGGCACCACACATCGATTCATCATTCTTAATATAGTAATTACTAAAAGACTGCGATGTACACCAAATAAACATAATATTCAGGCATAGCAAGCAGTATCGAAGGGTTTTCAGGTTATGTCTATCGGCATTATCTGATCGCAACGCCTCTAGTGACTGCTACAGAAATTAAAAACAGCTTCGTTAAGAGGACCATTCTCGGCGGAGGAGTTTCCAGACCTGTATACAAGACCGTGGTTCTAACACGTTGCTCTACTCGTATATCCGTATGATTCATCTATCTGCGTGTATGCGTGCCGAAAGTGAGGTTATGGATGTCAGTGATGCGAATAAAGACAGCATCAAAAAGATGTCTAATAATAGATTGAAAGGAAAAGAGAGATTGTGAATCATTCTCTAGAAAATGAGTTTAGCAAAATCATTTATGGATTCACAGATTCACTGAAATTATTGAGGCGAAAATTTCCTGGGTGTCAAGGCAAAGGAATGTTTCTTTGTCCAAGTTAGCGGAAGATTCTCTCGACACAAATTCATACGCAGGAAACTTTCATGAAGCTACGTATGATGTTGTCGTTCTGCAAGATTTGATCAAGCAATATTTGACTTTCGATGATATATTTGAAAATACTATAATATTCGTTGAGACATTGAAAGATTTTATGCGTAAATTGAAAGTTGGATCAAACAAAAAACAATTATCAGCTTTGGAAGACGTTCTATCCAAATATATAAAATTTCAAAACAATAATGATTTGAATAAATACTATTTCTATGACAAATGTATTATTTATTGCTGATATTTTTATTTCTATTCGAATCTCAATGAAAAACCGTTAAAATCTTCCTATACATTCAACTCCGAAGCATTTTCCTTTTGAAAAATGTGTATTGCCGCGCTGCGTCGATTTGTATCATACACACTCACACACATACATACACATATCGCGCCAGTGTAATAAAGCGACGTTGCCATGCTCACTAACGATTTCTTCTAGCCCCAAAACAATATTTTTTTAATAGTCCGTATTCTTTTACTGTTTGGTTGAAAATTTACTGTAAAATATATGTTATTCTTCATCTACTAAACTACTTTCGTGCCAAATTTCAAGAATTTTTATCCACTCCTTCGTACATTTTGGTGACTATATAACCGGAAAGTGCTCATTTCGTTCGATATAGGTATACGTTCGTATGCAAATTTAGCATTTTTTGATAAACGATATCTTGAAAACGGTACGGTGAAACAGTCTCAAATTTCGCATAAGTATTCTTTAGTACTTTTTTAGTTTTTCCCAAAAATTCATTAAATTTGCTCTACTCTTCATTTGTCCTAGAACTACCTTAAAGATGCATCGCTCGGCATCTATCCATCAAAAAATTCATTGTGTAAGCAATAAATTCAAATTCAAACCCAAACATCTTCAACTTCATAGTGAAATAATATCACATTTTCGTCGCGGAGGGGTAGGACGATCCATGTGAGTCGACATAGGGGGCATATTCCAATGCTCCATGCATGGAAGATATGACATTATTTCTCTATCAAGTTGAAGATGTTTGGGTAAACGATTCCACAACAAATGAATGTAACGATCCCAATATTTCAAGAGAAAAGCCTTCGAAATATTCTGAAGCTCACTTTTTGTCAATTCCCATGGCGCGGGGTGGGATCTGTATATATTTGCACGTGTATCCATCTTGACGATCGCCAACTAACAACTCCACGGATGCTGCACCGATGGAAACGTGCTCAGACAAGCCACAATGGTACAGTTCAAGGGGGGAATCTCGTGAAAACACGTCGACACAGGTCGAAACACGCTGAAACTCGTCGAAGCATGTCAAAATTCTCATGAGGCGGACTGAACCATGTATTTCATTAATACTGGTTCAATAATTTTACTTAATTTTTCAATCCAAAATTTAAACCGCTCACGATCACGTGCAACTTCCCATTGCCCGCGGCGAGCAGCTCTGTACGCATAATTCCGTGTGTACATGATATGAATTTGATCTTGAGTATTGAATCGAACATATCTTTCTATGTTCTCGATTTGCTTTAACGACTCACGAAACTGGTCTTCTGTACCGCCTGCACATAACCGATTTTCACAAATTGTCAGCAGTCGGTATAGCTGGAACTTGATCTGCTTTAACGACTGACGAAAGTAGTCTACTGTACCGACTGCACATAATCACCGACCTCCACAAATTATCTATGGCCGATGTGGCAGGAACTTAATCTTTTTTAACAAATGACGAGTCGACTGTACCGACTGTTAATAGTCATCGTTCGAAATAATTGATCTCTGCAAATGATCTACAGTCGATATAGCAGGGATTTCCAGTTTCAGCAGGTAAAACAGATCGGTCGGTAAATGTCAGCAGTAGGGATCTTGAGTGAGAACCCACTCTCTTCACTACTATCGGCCGTCTTTATTTTGTTTTCCTGTTTTTCGCAGTGTTCCTGTTTTTCGCAGTTCTAAATGTTTTATTTTTTCGTTTTTACAAGCTATCACTAATGGTTCGATGGTAGGCACCACGAAAATCCACTTACCTAGCTGTTGTAACGGCAGTACTATGGTGTTTTTCAGAGTGATTACCCTTCTTGTACATCTATTCTTGTCTATATTATTTTTTACGTAAATTAGTATTTCGCACGGTACATCATCTTTAATTGTCAACGTTGGATGCGTTGGTCGGCGTATTTACAATTTCTGCACGCGTTTGCATTTTCGTAGGTCGTCGTTCGTCAGTCGTAGGTATGTACGGTGTTCCCTGTCTGCTACGACGAGGTCGTTCGTAACTTCTATGTATTGGTAAGTATCGTTGAGCGCGTGCGTTGATAGTGGGTATGCTTTGCCTACCCCGTATTCTGTTGATCCTACGAGTGGTACCTCGATCACCAATACTATGTTGTAACCTCGACTATACGCCTTAATCTCGGCCAGTCACAGCAGCTGTTGTACTTCGTGTGGTGTCGTCTTCCTCGGGAAACTACTACCTCTGGGTAGATGTGTAGTGCGTCTGTGAGGTAACTGGCGATTTTGTGTGGCGAAAGCACTGTTGGTGTGGTTATGCCTTGATTCAGACCGGATAAAAATTGTTCTAATTCCCTGACATGGTCGAGTAGTGTTTCCATGACAATCCCTAGTCCTGTGATATGTTCGTCTAGTTCTTGTCGCACCAATAAGTTCGATATTTAAAAATTGATGCAATCCTCTATCTTCTTTATAAGTTTTTTTAGATTTTCTTCGTTTTTTTGTACGTGGATCGCCGTCTTATTAAATATGTCGATTGTTGACTCTATTATTTGCAAGTTTTCTTTCAAACTACTCTCGATTGTTTTTTGGTTGGCTTTTAGTTCGTTTATCTCGTTGTCTATTTTTTCTGCATCGTCAGCGTCCATATTGTCCGTTAGGGATTTTATGACGGTTCCAATTCCGTTGATGAGTCCTCTGCGTTGCCGTGTTGTGACTGGGCCGGTTATGTCTCGGATGACTTCCATTTTTTTCTCAATTTTTCTTGCTAGACGCGCGATCGCGTCGTCGAGAATTTCGCACAACGCGTCTGTTTTCAGTTGCTTTTTACACGTCTTCTGTAGTTCGTTTAGAGCCGTCAATATCTGTTTTTTCTACATTCTTATGGTATGTAGATCCACGTTTATTATAAGAGTCCATTTGTCGTGGTAGGCGGACAATGTTCCTATCTCTTCGTAAAATATGCCCGGCGTCGTCGGAAAAGTCTCTATCTCCCACGGTATCATGCTGCTTCCTCCCACTAGGCCAGCGCCATGACCCTGTAATACGACATATCTTATGGTATTCGATATTTCTACGTGCTGTATTTCCTCGTTTTTTTTTTTTTTGTGTTTGTCGCCCTCGCGCGACCCTTGCGTTAGTGTTCAATGAAATGTTTTAGTCTGTTTATGTGTACGCGCGTAGTTTTTTGTCCTTTTTTGATGGTGAAATTAACATCGGAGTTGACGTTGACTATCGTGTAGGGACCGGTCCATTTCGGTGTCAATTTCGCTGATCGTCCCCGTCGTACCGTCTCGTCGTGTAGTAACACCCGGTCGCCCACCCGGAATTCTTGTTTTTCGATTTCTTGTCGTACTGCAATTTCGATTTTTCTTTTGCGTCGATTAAGTTCTCTCGTGCTGTCTTCCATGCAGCTCTTAATCTTTCGCGTAATTCCTGCGCGTAGTCGTCGTAAGAGTATGTTGCGCGCGGCTCTTGTTTCAGTGCCGTCGGCAATTCTGCCTTGCTTCCGAATACCAGTTCATGTGGCGTGTAGCCAGTAGCGGTGTGTGGAGGCGTATTATAGGTGAACATCGCGTACGGCAGCCACGCGTCCCAGTTCCCCTGATCCTCATCGATATAATTTTTTAGGTATTCCGCGAGGGTGCGATGGGACCTTTCTAGGGCTCCATTGGATTCCGGATGATACGCCGTTGTTTGGATCTTTTTTATTTTTAGCAGTTTGCATGCTCCTTTGAATTTTTCGCTTAGAAAATTCGTTCCTTGGTCGGACAACAAAATTTCCGGGGTTCCGAATTTGCAGATTATTTCGGTGACGAATGCGCGTGCCACTCCGTTGGCCTCCTTGTGGGGCATTGGTATCGCTATGCTGTATTTGGTGAGCGGGTCCTGAAAAGTTAATATATAGCGGTTCCCCGAGGATGTTTCGGTCATCGGGCCAACGATGTCTACCGCGCATTTTTGAAATGCCCGGCTTGGCGTGTCGGTGATGACCATCGGTGCTCTCCCTCTCGGTTTGTTTTTATTCCTCTGGCACTTGTCGCATTTCTGTATATACTTTTTTATTTCCTCTCCCATGCCTGGCCAGTGATATTGGAGTTGCATACGTTGGAGTGTCCAAGTTGTGCCTTGGTGCCCTGGTGCCCCCCAGGGGGGCATCGTGATACTCGCGTATGAGTTGTTCCCTGTGCGCTTCGCTAGGGCAGGCGGCGCCTATGCTGCAGCCATTCTCGTCACTCTCGATTCCTCGGCGGCTCTCGCGCTCACGGGGTCTCTCGTTACGTCGTCGTTTGCACGCTCGCTGTCTCCTTCCTTCGCGCGGTCATTCGTAGCTTCTGCGCTCGCTTTTTCTTTCGCCTGTGCGCGCGTGATCGCATATATTCTGCTCAGCGCGTCTGCGTTCGTATTTACTTTCCTGGCCTTGTATTCGACTTCGAATTCATGTTCGGCCAATTTCAGTTTCCACCTCATTAACCTGGAGCCTGGATCCTTTACACTGAACAGCCAAGTCAACGGCTTATGGTCTATTACGACTTTGAATTTTGTGCCATAGACGTACGGTCGGAATTGCGAGATCGCCCATACGATACCGAGTAGCTCCTCTTCCGTTGTGGAGTAATTTTGTTCGGCCTTGTTGAACGTTCGGCTCGCGTAGCATATCGGCAGATCCTGACCTACCTCGCCTTGCGATAGTATAGCACCTAACGCTCGGTCGGATGCGTCCGTCGTGACTATGAATTTTTTCTCGAAGTCGGGATATTGCAGCAAGCGTGCTGTCGTCAGTGTCGTTTCAAGTTTGTCGAAGGCTTCTTGGTGCTTCGCTGTCCACTCAAATTTCGTTTCTTTCTTCGTCAGTTCGGTCAGAGGTTTGGCTAATTTTGCGAAATCTCGTATGAATTTGCGATAATAGCCCGCGAGTCCAAGGAAGGACTGCACGCCCTTCACGTTTTTTGGAACTGGAAATCCCTTCACCGCTGTGATTTTCCCGGGGTCCGGTTCCGCCCCCCTCTCGAAAATGATGTGTCCGCGGTACTGCGTTTCTTTTCGCAAAAAGCGGCATTTCCGCGGTTGAATGGCGAGCTTGCCGTCTCTGAGGCGTTGAAACACGTTTCCGAGTCGTTCGTTGTGTTCTTTCAACGCTGCTCCATACATGACGATATCGTCAAGGTACACGTAGCATTTCGTCCCCTCTATGCCATCCAGTACGGCATTCATCAGCCGCTGAAACGTCGGCGGTGCGTTTTTTAGGCCGAAGGGCATTCGGTTGTATTCGAAGCAGCCTTGTGGGGTGGAGAATGGTGTTTTCTCTTTGTCTTCCTCTGCCTCGAGGCGAGATCGAGCATGGAGAAATATTTCGCTTTTCCCAGCTGATCCAATATCTCCGAGATATTGGGCAGTGGGTATGAGTCTCCTACTGTAGCTTCATTCAGCTTCCGGAAGTCTACTACGACTCTCATCCGCGTTTTCCCCGTGTCGTCCGATTTTTTCGCAACGACTAGTAGTGGCGCGTTCCATTGGCTCTTGCTTGGTCGGATTATCCCCTCAGCGAACATTTCGTTCGACTGTCTTTCCACCTCAGCTTTATGTGATTCCGGTAGGCGATAGGGATTGACCTTTATGGGCCTCGTCCATTCTTTGAGGCGGATACGGTGCTCTACCATATCAGTGCATCCCAGCCGATCCCCCTCGAGATGAAATACCTCTTCGTATTCTTCGCATATTCGCAGGAGTTGATCTCGCTCTTCTGCGTTGAGATGCGAGACGTCAATTTCCTTGCGTAACCTCTCTAATCGGGTACCTCCGTCGCACACTCGGGTGGCCCACACGTTGGCCTCGTCGGCCTTGCCATTGTCGTCCACCTCCTCCAGCGTCAGCGGTTTCTTTTCCACCGTCGGGCGTCGTACCTCCGCTTCGGTTTCCCTCGTATTCAAAATGCTCATGATGCAACTGTTCCCGACAGACGTTGTGACACACGAACCGAGGATGACGCCTTCCGCGATCTCGACTCGCTCTACGAGTCCAACGAACTCATCCCGGGTCTTTACCCGGACTATATTCTCGCTACGTGGCGGGAGTTTAATTTTCGCCGTCCCGACGATTATCGGTATGCTATCTCCATATATTTTTATTCTCCGCGACTGTAAGATGTCTACTCGGTGTTTTCTCATGAAATCCATACCCAGCAGTCCGTCGATTTCCATGGCCGCGTTGTCGTTCACTACGTAGAACCCGTGCGCTATCGTCACTGCGCGAGTTTTGAGGGTCACGTCGGCCTTGCACGTGACTTCTATTTTTTGGCCTCCCATTCCCTTCAGGGTGGCCTTTGCTTCGTAGATCGGCGTATCAGACCTCAGGGCACCCCTTTGGATAACGCTGCATTGGGCCCCGGTGTCGGCCTTAAGGGTCAGTGTCCCCGTTACCGCCTGTGGTGAGCCAATATGGAAGTCGCTGGCGGCCGAGGCCGCCAGCGACTCGGCCGTCGGCTCGCCGTTGGGGCGCCGACGTTGCATATCAGGACCGGCGCGTTGTCACCTGGGCTGTATTCCCCCTCACTTCCGGCTTCTTCGTTCTACCGTTACGGTGCTTATCTCCAGCATACCCAACGTCCGTCGCGTTTCCGTAGTGCGCTGTCCCTCGACCCCCAGCGGAGGGTTACCCTGTCCTCTAGGCTCTACCCCGTGGCTGGTGCGCCATTGCCGATACTGTCCCTGCCCTTGCTGCCCTTGGCCCTGTTCACGCAATCGTTTACGGAATTCCTTCTGGATATGCCCGGGCTTCTTGCAGTAGTGACATGTGATTTCTACATTGTTCGAGACCCCTTTCGAAGTTGTGGAGGCCCTTTTGGCGGATGTATTTCTCTACGGCCTGCTTATCGGACGCGTTGGCCTCACTCGCAGTGCTCGCGTCGATCAGCTCCATCATTGTTTTCTCTAGCCTTTGTCAAGGCTAACACGGTTTCGTTCGGCTTCTGTCTGACCATGTTAAATTCGACTTGTAGGGCGGCTACCGTTCGCCGTGTGCCGTACAGTGCAGTCATCTCCTCTTCGAACTTGGCGAAACTATTTATTTGCTTATACTTAATCTTCTTGGCCGCTTTCCCGACTACCTTCGTGCTCAAGGTCGCATTGAGGAGGTCCGGCTTATCGGCGGGTGCTATCCTGCGATCCACGTAGCGATATGCATTTATGATATCGTCTACTTCCTCGGGCGTTGACCCGTCAAAACGGGAATCAGGGCCCTTGCTTTTTTCATCGTCATATATGCGGACGTGGCCATTTCGTTGACGTGCGTGTCGCTTTCTTCCGTATTTAGCGAAGAGAAATCCGCGGGGTTTATTTCCCTTCCGCGTTCCAAATCTACCGCGTCGGCAAATTCCTCGTCTGCGTTACGGGTGTCGTCGGGCGTGCAAGCGTCGTTGCTACCGCACGAAACCCTTCTGCGCTTATCGAACCGTGAGCTCGCGGCTACAAAAGACTGATCCGAATCGTCTGTTGTATTAACCCTCGGCGACGTTTGACGCCGGTTTCTAACTGGGTCGCGTTTTCCCGCTCGTAATTTAACGATTGGTCGAAAAATGAGTCTAACGATCTCGATAGAAGGCTTCTACCCGGTAATCTTAGTCGGTTTACGCGATCATCTTCCGACATGTAACCCTAACTGGCTTTAGTCTACGCTTTACGAGAAATTGTGAACCGCTACTTACGTTAGGATGGTCTGGTAGATCATGACGTTGACGGGGTTGCACGTCGTTGTCGGGTTGTTCCGGCCTCCGCGTAGTCGGTGTCCGGTGGTTGTCTCGTTCTCCCTCTGGTCTTTGGAGTTTCCCTTCGGTCGGTCCACTAGCGTCGATCCTCGGGATGACTGTTGCAACTCAACGACTCGGTCATCCTCTTAGGAGTTATCGTTCGTTCCGCGACGTCTGCGTGTCGGGTCGAACCTTTCCGAAACTCAACCTCTATGTGTTGATTCGGTTCCAATCGTTCCACACAGCGTAGGCTCGTTGTGCGAAGTTTTCCTTTTTTTTTTGTACCACGTTATCACTGTCACGAAAGTCACACTTATCACTTCCCGCGGACAGTGTCTCAGAAAATTTTGAACACACTAACTATGGCAAATCCCACCGCTGCCACCAATGTTGTATTGGGAAATTGGATAATTAGCCAATACGAGATAATAATTCGGTATTTTTGCCAATAAAGAATAAGAATTCAAGTTAGGAGTTACAAATTAGATAAAGGTTTATTCAAATAAAATGCTTCAAGTGTTCTTACAATTTCCGTAATGGGAAATAATTACAAACGTGGTTTTAATTAGAGATCAACCGCTCGACTTGACGAATCAATTAAGACTAAAGAATATTTGGTTGCAAGTTGATGTGTCGAAGTCGTGTGCTTGCGGTTTCGCAATTGAGCCCGGTTATTGTCCTATGCTTGCTCAGCGATTTCGGATACTTGCGACAGTGAACTAGTTTCGACGTATGTCTCAATACGTTTGCTCATTCTTTCGAAATATCATCTTCGGTTCAATGTCCGAAGTTCGTTGTACCTTATGCTTATTCAGCGTACAACAGACGTGATAATTTTGGTGACAATTTGTAATACTAAATGCATATTTCGGTCACACATGGCTTCTTTGGTGACTGTCACCAATCGTTCTATTTATTGAATGCAGTTTTTGGTCACGGTTACTGAAATGTGCGAAACCAAATTTTTTAGCACAATTTCACATGAGTGCACTTGAAGGACTTTATTTGATATTAATTTATCAAACATTGATTGGGACGCGCGTACAGAGTACGCTAATCATTATGTAAGACCATATTTGTAATGATCATAGATTATACACACCAATTTTTAGCGGAGCAATAAATATCCTTATACGATGCATATAATCAACATTTCCCTAGTCTAACTGGTGAAATGCAATTTACTAGTGTACTCTCTCCGGTACTGCAAGAATACAATTGAAATTCCTTGCTTTAAATGTGTATAAAGCGGGTTTATAGGTTGGTGTCGCGGATTTGACCATTCTAGCATAGGCTGTGCATTTTGGTCACTTTAATTCGTAAAGTCAAGATAGTTACCAAAAAGTACCATATATAATATATATTATATTTTGGTAACACCCCGTGTGTACATAAGCTTTGTTACTGAAATAACCATTGTATGGACAATCATCCATTTTCGTGACCCCCCCATTACTGTGGTAACTTAGGATATATTACACCGGGATAACAGTAAATTTCATCAGTTGAAATAACTATCATTTCACAACAGATATAATCAATGTGCGATTAATCTGATACCAGTTTTAGTGTTGTATAAATCCAATTGAAATCCTATACATTATCTGTGCCAAGAGTGTATTTATATACCGCTGTCACTGAATTTGACACTATGGCATTTGATGTGCATCTTGGTGACTTTTAATCGAGAAATCACGGTAGTTCCCATACAGACCACTATTTGATCTTTCGTCCATTTTGGTGACACGTTGTATCTATATGCATTGTCACTGAACTAAACATTCAATCAGAGATTTTCCATTTTGGAGGCTTGGCTGTTACGATAATCACTTGGAGTACGTTACTCCGACACGGCAGCGAATAAGCATTCAATGTACTTACAACATATATGTGTTGATATGATGGCAACTTAGTATATAAAGACTGCGGCAGGCTTTTCTTAAAAACAGTTTTTTTATTATTTAGCGGCACGATGCTGCGGCGTCTTTCGATATGCCTCCTCATTGTCAATACAGGAAGACAATGAGGTTCGGAAATTGCATATGAAAAATGAATGGACTTGGTGATTCATAATTCAGGCTTTTTAAAATTAATTCACAACAACTTGAGAAGGGAAAGATACAAAGCATAACAGTGTCGGGCCGAAAGCTGGTTATATTTCATGTTATGACAGTATATTTCATTTACATGAGTGGTGCGAACAAGATTAGGTGTAGTCAATATGCCGTTACGAAAGTATGTGTTCATCGCATAGTGTACATTCAGGCTCAACCTACACCGATACTGGCGTATGATTACTATTATCAATATGACATTAGAATTAGACAGATGAAAATAGCAAAGATACTCAGGAAATTTGTACCGAAAAAATGGAAGGTGCCATTCGTCGAAAACGCACAGACCAGATATGAGTCCAGAAAATGTTTAATAAATTATATTGTCTGTTGTCTAGACCGGAAGCCTGCCAGTCAGCCGTTTATCGAAATTTATAGCAGTTTCCTATAATAATGCTACGTGCGAGTATATTTCGTAAGTTCGGCCTGTACGGCTATATAATTCGAATACAATAATCAATAATAGTAACAATGAGTTCATATTAATGCAGGTACAACCGATATGTGCGCTGTTTGTGAGTGAGAAATGTACATTATGGTAACCGTGGAAATAATTTATTCCTTTACAGAGCCAATTAAATGAATAGACAGAGCTCGCCATGTTTATGATACCGAGTGAAGGACCGCATACTTTGGTATTCGCATGTTCCCACGCGAATACTTTGTTAACACTGCGTTATTTGCTAAGTGACTACTTTAGCAATAGTCTGTTACAAAGTATTCGTACGGGATGTACTTCTATGAGTTTTATACTCAGTGGACAGGTGCTGATTGAGCGTATGATCCGAGTCTCCTTAATTGGATATCAAAATAGATCGTTCTTTAGAAATTGTGCTCTTGCGGGGTCGGCAAATTCGAATAATGTTGAGTAGTCGATAATCGAATAAAAACCATTATCTTAGTATGTATCATTTGGAGAAGTGGTGTCAGCAAAGGTAGCTCTTATCCATATACTGTTAACAAGGTTTTCATTTATCTTTTAGTCTACATACAAGCGACACCTATATATTTATTGATGTTTCCTATAATCGATTATTTTGTGTTTGTTTGTGTTTGGGTTTGACAAAGTTACGAAATATATGTGGATATGTCCTGAACAAATGGGTATGTATCGATGAGAATGAAGTTCCCAGTCATCTAAAATGTATAGACACAATATGGATTCGGCGAAGATCCCAGGGTGTGTGAGCAAAAGTTAACATTTACGGTATGCAGTAAATCATGCTATCTTCACTTCACATCTGACGAATTCTATTTAAATTTCTGACCGTAAACGAACTCTAGCCGCCGAGGTAGTACGTATAAATGCCAGTATGTTTCATACTTTTCCATTCTACGTATCATTTTCTGGAGTGGTGTCACTAAAGTTAGTTCTTATCAATATACTGTTACCGAAGTGATCTTTTGTCTGGTCGTATACATACTAACGCAACCTGTATATTTATTGTTGTTTCCTATAATAGTTCTTCCATTGTTGCTATACGTCCGTCTATGGTGAAGGTACTAAATATATATGAATATGTACTCAACAAATGGGTAAGTACCGATGAGGAGGAAGGTTCCAATCATCTAAATGTATAGACCCGATATAAATTAAAAGATTATTCCAGGTTGTTTGTACGCAAGAAACGTTTAAATTCACGGTATTAACTGAATTGTGTATCTTCATTTGTTCCTTAATAGAGCAACGTATCATATGAATCCTCGATAATACGGTGTTACCAAAGTAGTCGCTTGACGAAACAGTGTCACCAAATTGTGCGTTAATCAAGACAGTATTATTAACATGCTCATTAACGAGTCAAATAATATACAATTGTTAGTAAATCAAAAAAGCCACTCAGGTAGTATATATAATGCTAGTATGTTTCATACTTTGCCAGTATACACGTCATTTGAAGGAGTGGTATCACCAAAGTTAGCTCTTATCACTATACTTTTACCGAAGTCACCATTTGTCTGGCCGTGTACATACAAACCCAACCTATAAATTTATTAATTTTTTCTATAATAGATTCTTCCATTATTGTTATCCGTTCGTATATAGTAAATTTACCAAAAAATATATATGAATACGTACTCAACAAATTGGTATGTGCCGTTGAGGAGGAAGGTCCCAGTCATCTAAAATGTATTGACCCGATATACATTTAAGGAAAATTCTCGGTTGTTTGTCAAAAAATGGGGGTTCCCATTTAAGATTTCAAAGTTTCCCCACCCCCGCCCAGGGGGTGGGGGTGGAGGTGAGTATTTTGGTATCATTGGAATGCCCCCTTCGTACTGTGCAATTTTGATTCAGCAAATATTTCTGTGAACCTTATAGTTTGGAAGATATCTAAGGTGCTAATAGTTATTGGGATACCCTGTATATTAGGGTGTGCCATTTCAGGGCAACTTTTTTTTCTCCGGGGACCAGGTTGTATACTTCCAGTATGGTAAAAAAAGAAGCCTGTTCAAATTTGAGCTCTTAATATTAATATTTAGATGCGCCTCATCGCGAATTTCTATTTCTCCTTTAAATAACATGGGAACATTTTTTTTTCATATTTGGAATTTTATACTTCAGCCATGGCATATTGTTCAATGACGCGCATGAGATATTTTATAGAGAATTGGACGCTCTACAAAAAAGATATCTTGCAGTTTTTCGATAAACGTAGTGATTCCGATGATATCCGAGTTCAAAGTTCAAAATGAACAAAAATTCATCCTTTTTTTAATATTACAGCGAAACTATTGACTCTATTGAGAAATTTCCAATCACTTTTTTGTAGATTATTAAATTTGCCATGAAAATTGTCTCATTTACAATTAATATTGATCATTAATTGTTCAATGCTGTAAAAAGTTATTTTCTGTCGGAAAACTGGTTCTAATGGGCTAGTATTTAACACAATAGTTACAAAGAGATGGACAAAATACTCACGAGTAAAACATCTTTCTTTATTCCCAATAACAGTGAAAAGCAATGGCTCATTAAATTTTTCTAAACAAATTTATTAATGAAAAATTATAATAATATTTATAATTATAAATTATAATTATATACTACTTCCCCCTGGTGTCGCCACAGTCTTCAGAGATTAAAACAAAGAAAGGGGGTCTCCCATCTAGGACCCACTTCCGCTCTGCCTCATAACGTTTCTTGTGTCTGTGGTCGTCACACGTAAAAAATTTCTTTTCTCGACCAAAATTTTTGTTTTGTTGCCTGAGTTTGTCCCCTTTTTCGACGAAAAATGGATGGCGCGAGAAAACGGAAGCGTCGCCCGGTAGGCGAAGAGGAAGCAGAAAGAGTGATGAAGACGCTGAAGGAGCTGCAGGAAAATATTCTGAACCGCACTTTGGACGACGAAGACGACGAAGCTGGCCGGTCATCCGACAGCATGGCCTCGCATACGCAGTTCGACGGTAATTTTTTACCCATTATGGCTGATCTCACACGAGAGGTGATGACATCAAGAGCCGAAGATACAGTTTATCAGAACCTCTGCAAGACAGAGGGCGATAACAGTCTCCTTTTCCCCGATTCGTGTTTTATAAGCCACTCAGAGTTCTCCGAGAGAGACGTTTCCGTAATCGGGGACGATACCTCAAACGATAAAGAAAACACCGTTCCCAATCAGTTTCCCGAGATAGACGAGAGAGTGTTATCGATCCTAGGAGAGGATCCAGCTGCAACGGCACCGCCAGAGCTGGTCGTACATCCAGCTCTGGCCTCTCGTTGGAAAACATGGATAACCACGGGACTCGCTGTACAAAGCAGAGGGGAACTGCTCGAAAAATGGTCCCGTAAGGGAAACGTTCGCCTCGAACCTCCGGAACTAAATTCGGAGATTGCGGCAACACTGACCGATTCGTCAACGAAGCGAGACGATCATTTCAGATCCTCGCAGACGCAGGTTGGTTCAGCGCTGGCAGCCCTCGGCTCGGCAATGACCATACTTCTCTCCGGAGGAGAAACGGTAGACGTGTTTGTAATTCTTGAGCACCTATCAGACGCGGGAAACCTCCTGATGGACCTTTTTCAGGGCCTTAGCGTAGCTCGCAGGACCTGAATTCTGCCAAGCGTAGATAAAGGGGCCAAAGACCTGCTCGAAAGGACCAGACCCGCAACCTGACTCTTCGGGGAAGATCTGGGAGAAAAAATTATTAAAAATCAATCACTCCAGAAACTGGGCAAGGATCTCAGACCTCAGGGGGCGACAAAGAAAGGCTTCGTCACAGCGACTTTAAATGCTAAAAGCTCGTCGGCAAAAGGTCACGGGACATCCCAGACAAGCGTAAGACCAAGAGTCCCGACAACATCGTTCCGTCCAAGGACGTTTACTCGACCGAGGTCACCAAGGAGACCGTCGAACTACAAACCGACATATCAAAAGAAGAACTAGAGCAGGTGAGTCTAGCCGGTCGTTTGCGCCTCTTTATTAATAAGTGGGAGTCAATGACATCGGACAAATTTGTTACTGAGTGCATCAGGGGTTTTAAGATCCCATTCACGGGAACCCCCACACAGATTTCTCCTTTTCACGCTCAGGAGTGGTCAATTAAAGAATCAAAAGCGATCCAGATGGAGATCGATAAACTACTTACTGCGGGAGCAATCGAACCATGCACTCCTGTGTCGAACCAATTCGTCTCGAACATATTTCCCGTTGAGAAACCAGAAGGGTCGAAGCGCGTTACCATTAATCTTAAAAAACTCAACGAATTTATACTCACTCCTCACTTGAAAATCGAAGATATTTGTACGGCATCAAAACTCCTCTCAGAGAGTTGCTTCATGTGCCATTTGGACCTAAAGGACGCATATTTTGCTGTCCCGATTCATGAGAGTCACAAGAAATGCCTCAGATTCTGGCACAGGGGTAATCTTTTCCAATTCAGATGCCTTCCGTTTGGACTTAACATCAGCCCCTACGTTTTTACAAAAATCACAAAACCGATCGTGAATTACCTCAGAAAGAGAGAGAGAGAAAGGTTTTATGTCAGTTTTGTACCTTGACGATTTCCTGCTCTTAGGCAGATCGTTCAAAGCATGCGCGGAGAACGTGGAAGCGACGTGTACCCTGTTGGAATCGCTGGGCTTTATTATTAATCTCAAAAAAAGTAGCTTAACTCCAAAAAATCGGTGTACCTTTTTAGGCTTTGTGCTGAACTCTCGGCCACCAAGCCTCGAACTGCCCGTAGGGAAACGCGCTTCTCTGGAAAAAAACCGTAAGATCCTTTGCATCGCGTACTCGTTTCAAGATCAGAGACGTAGCTCAATTGATCGGTCGGCTTATTGCATGCCGCCCAGCGGTCGCATACGGTTGGGGTTACACAAAAGAGCTAGAAAGAGCAAAGGTGTTAGCGCTAGAGTCGAAAAACGGCCTCTCAAGATGTGGTGGAAGGCCTTCTGCCTTCAAGATGTGGTGGAAGTTCTGCAATAGGGGCGCCGTTGGCCCTTACGAAGCGAGCGTATCGAACGCCATATCCTTCTTATCGGAGCCTCAACTCGGCGAGATCCGCGATCGCCCTGATTATTCCGGCAATATCAGAAGACAAGACAATAAGCCGGCTTTTTAGGGGCATTTATAGGCTTAGGCCTTCACGCCCCAAATACACCAAGACATGGAATACTCTTCCCGTCTTCGATTACATCACGAAACTTCATCCAGTGGAGACGCTCAATTCCTCGGATTTATCAGATCGACTAATAATGCTGTTAGCTCTTGGAACGGGACAGAGAATTCAGACTTTCTCCCTGATGGATATCGGACATATCTCGATCACATCGTCCGGGGTCGAATGCAAGATCACAGAGTTAGTGAAAACGTCAAGAGCGGGAGCAAACCAACCGTTATTTTTCCTCCGTTTTTTCACAGACGAGCCACAACAATGCGTGTTAAAAACTCTGGTCCAATATCTCGAGGTTACCAAAGAAATGAGA
The DNA here is from genome assembly GCA_958009045.1 of Oxytorus armatus. NCBI lineage: Eukaryota > Metazoa > Arthropoda > Insecta > Hymenoptera > Ichneumonidae > Oxytorus > Oxytorus armatus. The sequence continues at coordinate 4,165,433 of OY253747.1, read as the reverse complement.
TGCAATACCAAGAGACGGTTTATTTCATTAAGAAAACCTTATAAGGCCGTGGGAACGTAAACATTGAGTAGGTGGATTCGGAAAATACTATCTCGGTGTGGTATCGACGAAGAGTTTTCCGCATACTCCACACGCCACGCGGCAATATCCTCCGCTTTCGCGAGAGGCGTAGATTTAAGCCTGATACGGAACTCCGCGGATTGGTCGGCCAACTCACAGGTTTTCGCACGTTTTTACAACCGTCCAATTGTTTCTTCTTCACAGGACTTTACCACGACGGTTCTTTCAAGAGCGGAGCTCTCGACCAGGTCAGGTCCAGTTCTATAATTTGTATTGCATAAGCAAATAAATAAGAAAATTGAAGTTTCTCTAAACATCTACGTATTGTAATCCCGAGAACGAGACGACGAATATAATTAACGATCAAACGAACTTACCTGTAAGTGAAGTTCGAGCGTAATTATAATCGAACGAGGCGTCTCATAAGACGCCTCGTTCGAAGGGATTACAAGCCCACCCAATATATTTTCATCCCCTCCCCAGACTCCAAACGAAATCTCATTTGTAGTCACAATTTTCTTGTGGGAAATACTTTAAACATTATGAAGCAGAGCGGGGGTGGGTCCTAGATGGGAGACCCCCTTTTTTTGTTTTAATCTCTGAAGACTGTGGCGACACCAGGCGGAAGTAGGCGGTACTACGTATTGTAATCCCTTCGAACGAGGCGTCTCATATAATTACGCTCGAACATCACTTACAGGTAAGTTTGTTTGATCGTTAAATATCCAATAATTTATTATAATGTGAACATGTTTTACTTTTTGTTTCAATTATTTTGAGTCTTGTTATACCGAATATAATAAATTCGCCAATGCAATAATAATTATTCAAGTATTTTTTTATGGCAATGTGGATATTTTCGACGATGCTCTTTCACTATTCGTTACAAATATTGAAACGGCTCTTCATTTTTGGTTAAGCATGTATTATATTCTTCCAATAATGCCACTCCACGTTCTGCAGCGTCATTGACAACTTTTAATTTTTTGAAAAACTCAAAATTTTCTCTATAAATGTCGTTATTCAGCCATAGTAGTATATCTTCTTCGAGAAAATCGTACGGCAAGTAAAATTTTTCAAATAGCTTCAATGAATTTTTTAAGACACATCCACTAATATCTTCATTTATTATTATTTCTAGCTTATTTTTATCTACTATATGCCGTTTTCTAACAACTACAGTATTCTCATGACTCTTCATTTGAAAACCATTCGCCTATAAATTTCAATGAAGTCTTGAGAATTTCCACTCTGTATTAAATTATTAAATATTTATAATTTTTCATTCATAAATTTGTTTAGAAAAATTTAATGGGAAATAGAAATTCGCGATGAGGCGCATCTAAATACTAATATTAAGAGCTCAAATTTGAACAGGCTTCTTTTTCACCTTCCTGGAAGTATACAACCTGATCCCCGGAGAAAAAAAAAAGTTGCCCTGAAATGGCACACTGAAATGGCATATATATATATATACAGGGTGGGCCATTTGAATCTATGCACCCAAATTTCTTTGTACCTAAGACAGATACGGAAAAATGGTTCAGACAAAAGTTGTTCAAGATAATGGGGGTCACCTATCTGTGTAACTAGCTTTGACCTTGAGACTACTTGTCAAGGTTATTTGAAGGTCAGAGTGGTTTTTTTTAATGGGAACCCCTATTTTTGACACCGGATTCGAAAAGAGCGGACAATTTTACGTCTGAAATGGTATTAAAATTTTTTTTTCGTGACCTTGAGAAGGTCAATTTAAGGTCAAATGCTAAATAACTGCCTGGTAGCTGTTTATTTTAATTTTTTGGCAGAATAAACGTTGTGAAGGTACCTTTATAAGAAAGATCGAACTGGAATGTGACAACAACCTCAACAATATTGACCTTGACGTCATTTTTCAAGGTCATTTAAAGGAGAGTGGTTTTATTAACGGGAAACTTTGTTTTTGATACGGAATCAAGAAAAATTGAAAAATGTAACGTTTTAAGGCCTACCACAAAAAGGCCATTTAGTGTTTCTTATTCCACAAGCTCTTAGTAGCTGTTGCTTTAAATGAGTTAACCTTAAAGTTATAAAGTTGTAAGTTGTTTCCGGGTAACGCTAAAAGTAGCGTTACCCGGAGTCCCCTTGCCTCTCACTATCTTTACGATTATAACTTTAACCACGATAATTGACCTTCTCAAGGTCACAAAAAAAAATTTTAAATACCATTTCAGACGTAAAATTTTCCGCTCTTTTCGAATCCGGTGTCAAAAATAGGGGTTCCCATTTTTAAAAAACCACTCTGACCTTCAAATAACCTTGACAAGTAGTCTCAAGGTCAAAGCTAGTTACACAGATAGGTGACCCCCATTATCTTGAACAACTTTTGTCTGAAACATTTTTCCGTATCTGTCTTAGGTACAAAGAAATTTGGGTGCATAGATTCAAATGGCCCGCCCTGTATATACTAGAGTGGCTCTGCTCCCCTGCGCGCTTGGCGCCTCCTCCTTTCCATCACCCCACCCCCCTCCAACTCTTGTACACGGCGGCAGCGGCGAAATATTTATATAATATAGAGAGACACTATAGAGCGGGGCTCTGCCCCCCTGCGCGCTTCGCGCGCCAATCCCGCTCCCGCTTCCATCGAGATGGAATGGGAGGGAGTTTGGCGAGCGAGCCCCGTCCTACCCCCCACAACTCTTGTACACGGCGGCGGCGGCGGCGGCGGCGATATCTCTCTATATTATATAAATATTTCGCCGCCGCCGCCGTGTACAAGAGTTGAGGGGGAGCTCAGGGCGAGATGGAACGGGGGGGGGGGGGGGGGGGGGGGTTGGCGCGCGAAGCGCGCAGGGTGGCAGAGCCTCCCTAGTATTTATATAATATAGAGAGATATTTCGCCGCCGCCGTATACAAGAGTTGATGGCAGAGTCCGGGGCGCGGTGGAACGGAAGGGGGGGTAAGCCGGGTGCTAATGCACCCCTGCATTTGCGGTAATCTTCGGTCTTGAACTCTTGTACACGGCGGCGGCGGCGGCGGCGACGATATATTTATATAATATAGAGAGATATATATATTGAAACGTTTCACATTTCCTGGACGGTCCGAGCGACCGTTCAGGTTATTTCTTTTGATATAAAAAGGAACTTGTGAATTTATATTAAATGATTTTGTATATCTGTCATCTTATTCGTCGGCAGTCAAGGATTCGGTCATGGATTCGAGAGGAAACTGGAGGTTCGAAGAGGCGGTTTGATAAGAATTTTAATATTATATTTAATATAGAGGATGCCTCAGATTTGGTGTAATTCGATCATCGCATATTTACTGCGTGTCACGAGTCGACCTTTCATCATAGGCACTCTGTGAGAGCAAAAGTATAGGTCGATACAAAACTACTGTGTCTCGAGAAGCGATGACCAGTAGGTACAAACAAAATCATCAATGCTATCAAGTTTATAGCTTTTCTTTATCGGATTTGACTTTACGTTTACAGAAGGTATCGTTAGTTGGGAATTTATTCGTTGAATTTAACTTCTGGAAGAGACTTGTTAGTAATATTAGAATTGGTGGAATTTGTGAGTTTCGTTGGGAAAATGTTCGTCTCGTATTGGTGAAGTATGCGTCGTTTTCCGTGAATATTTCTTTTGCTTGCTTCAGAATTCGTTTCAGTAGAACCGGATTGAGGTTTCCCTCGGGTATTCTAGTTCATGCGTTCTTCGCTGGACGTACGCAGTTTTGCGTTGCAATAACGCTCCGTGCGTCGACTCAGGAAAGGCCCTACCTATGGGTGTTTTTATGGGTGTCTCACCAAAGTCGGCTCCCTACAGGTAGCTGAAAAGTTTATTGAATATGAAGTTAAATGCAGTGCGGTCTTGATGAGACCGTGCTGCTCCGATATAATCGGCAATGCTTTTGTTATGTCCTGACTTACGACTTTCTCATCTCGGTCAAGGAGAGCACGCTCCCCCTTTACACGTTTTCGAGATAAGTCGATGACAGCCAGGGAGCTTCTCTGTTTCAAGCCTAACCTTGCGGAAAATTGCTCGGAAATGGGCGGAGAGTGCAAATTTATTGTGGGTAGGGGAAGATAAGAATTTTTTAAGGTACGTTAACATTTCGCGAATTTTAAGAAAAATAACAGGAAGTGAAACCAAGATTATTATGACAAATTTTAATGATAGTTTATCGATAAGATTTTATACGCGTACTGAGAGCAAGGGCGACGCTTAGGGCATGAGCGAACGTTGAGGTCATGTATGACTATGAAAATGATCGCCACTGTGATCAAAAATTGTTATGGGAAAATACAATAAAACTGTTGGGACGCTATACACCTCCATTGATAATCGAATTCTATTATTCACGCAAGGGTGAGTTTAGAGGATCTTAATAAGGAAAATACACAGATGGGTGATTTCCTGGGAGACACTCCCGTCGATGCTCCATACACATTAATAGAGCCATTAGAACAACGGCAACCAATAGAATTATCACTATTACCACAAGGGCAATTCGAACTTGAACTTCCTCCATATGATTATGAACGGCCAAAGTAATTCAACAATAAAAAGAGATAAATGGAAATTCGATTAATTCGCCCTCAAATCTTCGCGGAAACCGAAATAAAACGAAATTAATCTCGAGGCTGAGTAAAATTCAGCGCGTGGAGTACTTCTCGGACACCGTACAGCTTCGGGGTGCATGCTCGGCGCATAAGAGCAACTAACGAGTGACAAATGTGGAAAAACACGTCGAAAATTCACAAACGATAAAACACGAACGGAGCATTAGAAATGAACGAATTAAATTAATCACGAATATCACGCGGGAAAGAAAAACCATTACTAGGAAAAGAACGTTGACTCTAAATTAGTTGTATAACATCTCAAAAACTTTCGCAAGGACCTTTTCATTGCGAACAATAAATTTGCTCACCGGAGAGGTTGTCATCCGGGAAGCGAGACGATGCGGCATGGCGCAGGTTGAAACAAATAAATTGCAAGAAACCATTTTGGTACTTACTCGTGCGATGAAATAAAATACAAACGAAAACGATGTAATGAAGCTCGAAACAAATGATGGGAAGATGCTCTGACAGGAACCAATGGACCCCCTCTGATACTGCTGCTGATCGGTGATAATTGATATTGACTGTCCGAAACGAGGAGTGATAAATCAATCAGAATTCGTTTCTTTTCTCGGCAATGGAGAAGTGAATAGAAGAAAACGCTGACGTTGATATTAACACACGTTTTTTCGTTTCACAAATTTTGTGTTAATCGGTCTCTCCCTCCACCTTCACCTCGCATTCATGACGACTATGTGACTTTATATAATTAAAATTATCTTAAAATTTAACTTGTATCTACCCTTAACTTTACTTCACATCAATCCTACATTGCTTACGATAATTAATTTGCCAGTTAAATTGCAATAAACCGCGCTCTCTTCTTTTGCTCATAGGCGTCTAACAAAAGTCATTGCCTTACACATTGCCGATCATTGCCTTATGCTGACAATTTCGAATCGTTGCAAAATTCCCGAAAGCCGCAGGACGTAACACTTTCTTTGAACAGAAGCCCTGTTTGAAATCGATGACAGATTAGTCTTGAAAAAGACTACTTGATTTCCCGGAGATAATTACGTGACACGGTCCGAAGCGCGATGAATCGTGAGAATCGTCGATGAAGCTTCGTTGAGACCTGTTTAACGCAATTAATGCTCGTTTCGAAAGGAAACGAGTGAAATGGAAAATTAACTGCTTGAAGAGCTATTTGTTTTGCGAAACAAAATCGAAAAGTAAAGTATAACTCGTAGAGTAATTTCTCGGCGAAGATGACCAGCACGACGTGGTGTTCTGAACTGATAATTTGTGCTGTAGAAGCTCGACTTTTATAGCAAAGCTTCTTCAACATCCGCTCGCGTTTCCAAATTTCTGATTGGTTTCTGACTGTGAAGTGGGGTGAAACGTGAGATTCCTAGCTCGCTACGGAGTAGGGTATTCTTGGAAGATAAGTTATCAAGTTGTTAAATATTATGTATTCGTCGCGTCTAGCGGTAGTAGAATTTATATTGTCCACTGCCTCATGAGGAAAAACGGACCGCAAGTCTGTAGTTAGTGTCAGGATCGCAGAGCTGTTGAGTAGGTGTCACAAGGCGCGCTGCGCCGCAGCAGACGACACGGTGCATTACCAGCATCGCAGGCCGCGCGGCGCTCGGTCGGAACACCTCTTCGCTTGGTTACTCTCCTCGGTGTGTGGCGACGGGGGGCCCCGGATCCGTCCCGTCGCAATATATTAGACCGTGTCATTTTTGGGCCACTTTTTTTTTCTTTCCGAACAGATCGTATACGCTCAAAAAGAGAAAAGAAGAATTCTGTCAAAATTTTAGCCGTTAAAATTAATATTTAAAGGTCCCTCATCACGGATTTCCATCTAAATCATATGGGGAATTTGAGCAACCTTTGAATATTAATATTGAAGGCTAAAATTTTGACAGACTTCTTTTTTCCTTTTTGAGAGTATACAATCTGTTAGGAAAGAAAAAAAAAGTTGCCTAAAAATGACATATAGTCTAATATGTATATAGTACGGGCCGTGTTTTTTAAGTGAGTACCGTTATAAAATTCCGGCGTTGTATCGCTGCGGCCGGCATTTGGCGCATACGCGCTGTGTACCGCCATTTGTTATCAAGCAACAGATGCCATTACAGAATCATTCTACCGTGTTTACGTTTGTTTCTGAGTATTTGCAATGACTCCTCTAATTGAAAATCCCGCCGACTGCGAAATCGCGATGCGATTCGTTTTCTTAGTGCTAAACGCATGAAACCGGATGAAATCATCGTCAAATCAGTGAAGTGTATGGAGAAAACATTATGAGCTCTTTTAAAGATGGCCGTACGAATGTGTATGATGACGAATGAAGTGGGCGCACTTCAGTCATTATTGACGCTTTGATGCAGAAAGTTGATGAAAAAGTGAGAGAAAATAGACGCTTTATGATTTCGTCGTTATCTGATAACTTTCCTGAAATGTCAAGAAGTGTGATTTATGAAATTGTGACAGAACGTTTAAATTATTGAAGGTTATGCTCATGCTGGGTACCGAAAATGCTGACTGAGGCGCACAAAAGCAAACGTTTAGCCAGTTTTTTGACTTTCCTAGAGTGGTACAGTGAGGAAGGTGACGAGTTTTTAAGCCAAATTGTCACAGGCGACGAAACATGGGTGACTTACGTTACACCAGAATCAAAGCAGCAACCCGTGGAATGGCGGCGTTCAACATCACCTAAGAAAGTGAAGTTCAAGCAAACAATCTGAGCCAGGAAAATCATGTGTAAGGTTTTTTAGGACAGGAAGGGGATGTTGCTTGTGCATTTTTTGCCTCGTGGTGACACAATGAATTCTACGACTTATTGTAAGACCTTAAAAAGACAAGTACGGGGATCGTTTTGCTTCATGACAATGCCCGTCCACACACGGTCAATCAAACTCAATAGCTGTTCGGATCATTTGGCTGGGAACAACTTGATCACACTCCGTACAGCCCCGCTCTAGCGCCCAATGACTACCACGTGTTCCTGCATTTGAAGAGGCATCTGGGTGGTCAGCGCCTCAACGACGATAACGATGTCAAAACGACCGTGTTGCAGTGGTTGTCTAATCGGGCAGCAGATTTCTACGAGGATGGCATTCAAAAGCTGGTTGTACGATACGATAAGTACCGTAATATTGGTGGGAATTATGTAGGAAGTAAATTAAAGTACAGCCTTCATGAAAAAATAGAATTCTTAAGAAAAGTCTACTTGTTTTATTTTTATTCCAAGACGGTAGTTACTTAATAAACACGCCTCGTATATACATATTAAACTGAGCAACTTTTTTTTTCTTGATTTTGAAAAAAAAAGTTGCCCAAAAATGACACATTTTAATATGTATATATTATATACATATTCTAATATCTATTATGTATATATATTATATACATATTAGGCAAAATTTTGAGAAGCTTCTTTTTTTCCCTTTTTCAGAGTATATAATCTGTTCGGAAAGAAAAAAAAGTTGCCTGAAAATGGTATGGTCTAATCTATATATATCTATAGTAGGGGGGTTTTGCCCCCCTGTGGACTCCACGCGGCAACCCCCCACCCCTTGATCCCCACACCCAGCCTACTCGATCCCACTCGCTCTCGTCAACTCTTGTACACGGCCGCGGCGACGGCGGCGAAATATTTATATAATATAGAGAGATATACGAGGTTTGTTAAAAAAAAGGTGACTTTATTTTTTTCGAAAAATATTTATTTACTCATCAATATCTATTTTGTCCCCTTCAAAGTGATCCCTCTTAGATATAATACACTTGTGCCGGCGCTTGTTCCAATTCTCGAAACACTTCTCATATGCGCTTTTCGGTATGGCCTTGAGCTCTTCCTGCGATGCGGCTTTTATCTGCTCAATCGTGGCAAATCTCCGTCCTTTCATGGGTCTTTTCAATTTTGGGAACATGAAAAAGTCGCAGGGGGCCAAGTCCGGTGATTACGGTGGCTGAGGCATGATTACGGTGTTGTTTTTGACCAAAAAATCACGAACAAGCAATGGCGTTTGAACTGGCGCATTATTGTGGTGCAATATCCATGACTGTTTGTTCCACAATTCCGGGCGGTTTTTCGTATTGCTTCACGCAAACGGCGTATAACTTGAAGGTAATATTCCTTATTGACCGTACGACCTTCTGACAAGAACTCGCGCTGCACCACGCCACTGTAATCGAAGAAAACAGTCAGCAAAACCTTCACATTTGACCGAACTTGGCGTGCTTTTTTTGGTCTTGGCTCTTCTGGCCGCTTCCATTGGGATGATTGGGCTTTTGTTTCGACGTCATAACCATATACCTATGTTTCGTCACCAGTTATGACCTTTTTGAGCAAATCTGGATCGTCGTTGACATCATTCAACAGCTTCTGAACGATGCTTATGCGACTGTACTTTTGGTCAAAATTTTGCAATTTCGGAACAAACTTCGCCGCCACACGTTTCATGCCCAAAACATCCGAACAAATTGCATGGCATGAGCCAACCGATATGCTGACATCCTCAGCAACTTCTCTAATAGTGATTCGACGATTCTCCATAACAATTTTCTTCGCTACTTCAACGTTTTCATCGGTTGTTGACGTGCTGGGGCGTCCAGGACGAGCATCGTCATCAACATCTTCCTGGCCTTCTGTGAAGAGCTTGTACCACTTATAATCATTTTTTTGCTTAAAGTAGACTTGCCAAATCCCACAGTCAACATTTAAGTGCGTTGGAGCATTTAAATTTATTTTTCACACAAAATTTAATACAGATTCTTTCATCCATTTTTTGATAGTAAAAAATCGCCAAACATACCAAAACACGTCCAACTTTTATATTTGTCACAAACAAACTAAAATTGCAAAATGGCTGATAATGTCAACATATGTTGGAAACATGTGTACCAACATAACAAAAAAAAATTCGAAAATCGAACGTACATAGCCCGCGAAAATTGAAAAGTCACCTATTTTTATAATAAACCTCGTATATAGGCGTGTGCGTGTGCGTGTGTGTGTGTGTGTGTGTGTGTGTGTGTGTGTGCTTGTGTTTGCGCGTGTACCCACACACTCTACTCCCTCTAAATTACAAAGTAGATAATCAGGGATACCTAGCGTTTAGATTACTCAAAATTATAAAATTAGTGATTTAATTTGTAATCAGAAGATAATACAAATAAATAATCAATACAGCATATTAAAGTTTGGGTATTATTTATTCATCGAATTTATTCGTTTATGAATAAACGGTCATTGTCACGATTGCCATAATATCCGATATTCAATATCCGGTATTTGTAAAAATAATGTATGGCCACCTCAGGAGGTATGTACATATTTAACGATGTCGAAAAAAAATTATGTCTATCTATTTTCACAGAAAGAAAGCCAAGTTTCTCAAGGTTATCAGTGACGCGCTCCGTCAATCGATCCTCGTATCGCCAAATGGTCGTGTCACTGATAGTGTTCTTCTGATACTGCACACACTTTTCTTCCAATGGATTTTTACAGGTGGCCCGATAGTGCTGCAACTGGGCGTCCTCGGTCTCGATCGGATAACTCGTGTATCAGCATCGAAATAATCAAAAGAAAAATGATTGTGTAGTGTTAGAACAGGCTCGGAATCATGAAAACACTTGACGTTAGCTCCTGGCCGTGTAAATTTTTTCGAACGATATACGTGCTGGAGCATGTGCATGTACCTGTAGTGGAAAGAAAAAAGGACAATCTGAATACAGATAAAATACACCGGGGAAATATTGTTAGTTCTCGCAACGCCGAATGAGGGCGTACTGATTGTGAGAAACCCCAGCAACTAATATATTATCGGCAGCAACAATCACCGGCAAACCGCGGAAGACGGTGTGCTCTATTTACGTTAATCGCGATATGAACACGATTTTGGGAATGCAAAGGTCAATGAGAGAAATATGAGGAATATACGTTACTTTGGCAAATGACGATAGGTTCCGCGAGTATAAAACGGATCGACACGAAAGTAGACGTTATACGATGCTCTCATCTCGTTTTGTACAGCAAGAGCTTTTGGCGTTGCGCATTTCATAAGTTCTGTCCACGTAGCATCTCTCAGAGGGATTATGACCTCGTCAACGTCGAGAAGAACTATACAGCTCTTCTTGACATGTACAAGTACGAGTATACACTCGTACTCGTACATGTACTTATAGAGACAATCGTTGTAGGACACAAGCTCGTTCTGTCGCTTGTAAATAAGTTTCTTTGTCAAATACATACGTTGAAAAGCCCGAACTATGGGTTGTCCACCGGGTAATGTCAACGGTGTAACATCAACTTTCCCCAATATCGTGTAATAATCCAGAACCTTACTGACGTTCGGACGAACCTGTAACTGATAAAAGTATATGTTGTTCGCGCCGAAAAGACCAATAAGCTCGATCCACTCGATCAAACGATCGGACAGATGGTTGTATCAAAAATTCAATCCCTTAACGCATACGGCAAATCCCCGCTTCACCTCGGGTTTGTTGTACACAACACGAAGATTATTACTCGAAGTGTCACAGACTTTTTCGTCTATCGATACGGCGGCAGGTGGTCTTCTGCCCCGATGACAGTGTATCACTTCGCACGCTATTAGGTATAACTGATAGATGCCCTGCTTCTGATTGCCCCATTGCGAGATCCAAATGTACTTGTACTCGAGAGTCTTGATGTTTCGGGGCTCTCGATCATCGCCGAACCACAATCTGTATTATATGTGTTAAATTTTCTGTGAAAAATAAAATTAAGTGCTTCAACGCACTTAAAACATTGACTGTGGCATTTGGCGAGTATACTTTGAGCAAAAAAATGCTTATAAGTGGTGAAAGCTCTTCACAGAAGGCCGGGAAGATGTTAAGGACGATGCCCACCCTGGACGCCCCAGCACGTCAACAACCGATGAAAACGTTGAAGCAGCGAAGAAAACTGTTATGGAAAATCGTCGAATCATTATTAGAGAAGTTGCTGAGGATGTCAGCATATCGGTTGGCTCATGCCATGCAATTTGTTCGGATGTTTTGGGCATGAAACGTGTGGCAGCGAAGTTTATTCCGAAATTGCTAAATTTTGACCAAAAGAACAGTCGTATGAGCATCGCTCAGAAGCTATGGAATGATGTCAACGAATAATATCGATGGTCCAAATGCTCAAAAGGGTCATAACTGGTGACGAAACATGGGTATAAGGTTATGATGACGTCGAGACAAAAGCCCAATTATCCCAACGGAAGCGGCTAGAAGAGCCAAGACCGAAAAAAACACGCCAATTTCGGTCAAATGTGAAAGTTTTGCTCACTGTTTTCTTCGATTACAGTAGCGTCGTGAGTTCTTGCCAGAAGGTCGTACGGTTAATAAGGAATATTACCTTCAAGTTATACGTCGTTTGCGTGAAGCAATACGAAAAAAAAACGCCCGGAATTGTGGAACAACCAGTCATGGATATTGCACCAAGATAATGCGTCAGCTCACACGTCATTGCTTGTTCGTGATATTTTGGCCAAAAACAGCCACCGTATTCACCGAACATGATCCCCTGCGACTTTTTCCTGTTCCCAAAACTAAAAAGACCCCTGAAAGGATGGAAATTTGCCCCGATTGAGGAGATAAAGACTACATCGGTGGACGAGCTCAAGGTCATATCAAAAAGCGTATATGATAAGTGCTTCGAGGATTGGAAAAAGCGCTGGCACAAGTATATTATATCTGAGGGGTATTACTTTGAAGGAAACAAAATAGATATTGATGATTACATAAATATTTTTCGAAAAAAATAAAAAGTCACCTTTTTTTGAACAATCTTCGTATTCTCATATATGTACTTGCTTGAAATTAAAGTTAATTTTAAAGGCGTGCCTATTTTTTTTAAAACAATATTTTTCCCAATCCCTACGTACTTCTCTTCAAAATATCATATTATTAACGAAAACACTCGGTATTTTTTTTCGGATCGACGTTGAAGAGAGTTCTGCTGCGTGCCGCAGAGATGACAGCACCTGACGCGAGAGCTTCCCCAGCGTCACCATGCGGCGTGAAAAATGTGAAAAAAATGTTTTTTGATACAGTAATAAACAAGGAACAAAACCCAACAAAATTTTTCGAATATCTCTTTTTTTTCCCACAAAAAAAATTCTTGAAAAATGTGAAAAAAAACAGGGGGTCACAGTGGTGTTATCCCTTAAAGCCAAGAGACGTGGAAAGGAGATTTCTAATCTGCGAACAGCTGCTCCAAAGCAAAAACGGAAGGGGTTTTACATCGAATCGTAACTGGTGATGAAAACTGGATTGATTACGATAATCCAAAGTGTAAGAAATCATGGGATAAGCCCGGCCGTGCATTAACATCAACGGCAAAGTCAAATATTTATGGATCAAAGCCCATGCTCTGCATTTGGTAGAATCAGATGGGTGTAATGTATTATGGGCTGCTAAAATCGAATGAAGCCATCACGGAGGATCGCTACCGACTATAATTGATGCGTCTGAGCGGAGAATTCAAGGAGAAACGGTTGGAATAACATATGAGCAGAGACACGACGAATTGATTTTGCAGCACGACAATACTCGACCACATATTGCAGTGCGAGTCAAAAACTACTTGGAAACACTCAAATGGGGTATCCCACTCCACCCGCCGTATTCACCGGACATTGCTCCTTCCGACGACTACGAGAAATGCAAAAAATGGGTCAATTCTTGAATTGCCTCTAAAGACCAGTCGTTCTTCCAACGCGGAATTCGTATGCTGCCAGAAAGATAGGAAAAGGTAGTGGCTAGCGATGGACAATACTTTGAGTAATCAATTTGTTACCATTTGTGGACAAAAAGCCCCAATTTCCACAAAAATCCTCTAAAACTTACTTGTACCCCCAATAATTCTTATTAATGCAACGTCTTCCTACGCTTGAAGCACTTTTCAGTTCTCGAAATAGTGCAAAACGAGTGAGGTCACGGATGTACCGCAAGTACTCTGGTATGTTCACCATCAGACAATCAAGCAAAAGTGAAGAGAACAAAGACGGAAATTGTAACTCGCACATTCATTCTTCTCAATTTTCTCTCACTAGAATCTACGGTCGTGCGATCCGAAGTGGCTCATAATTATAGTTTCATAACTCTGGAATAGCCTAACCGATAGATCTAAAATTTTGGAACTAAGGGGAGCCTCCGTCGTCTGATATCATTTTGAGGAACATTTAACAGCTTGTTTCAATTTTACGCAATTTTGAATTTTACCAAAAATGTGTTTTAAGAGCATAACTCGCGCAAATTTCGAGCCATCAGGTAAAAACTTTCTACACAAATAGACTATCAACAAACACTGTTCGCAAATGAATTTAGAGAAAATAGTTCGAGTCGATCAGATTTTATGAAATTTCATGGATTTCATTGGTGTTGAATTTTCCGATAATCGGACAGAAATTTGTTTTTTAAGCTTTGAATTTTTCGAAAAATGCCTAATAGCGCTAACTCCTGCAAATTATGAACTATCGAAGCAAAACCCTTAGCAAAATTTTCCATTAGCAATCAAATGGCAAAGGCCGATTACCAGACACTCCCAACGCGAATTGCATGGCAAAGTCAAGGGAAGATTTCAATAGCAACAAGCTGAATGGAAAGCCAATGGCAAACTCGAATAGCAATTTATTTCCATAGAAACTGAATGGTAATAGTACCATTTAATTTCATTTTGAATGGTAAGTTCGTATGGCATTTCTTTCCTTTTTATAAAATAATGTATGTATTGTGACAGATATTTTTCGCAAACGTCACCTTCGGTCTCTCGCCACCGCGCGAACGTCCAATATGCCGGCGGGGGCCAGTTAATATTTATTTCACTGGTGTTAATAACCGATATAGCCTGGGAATTGAGGGGGGCCTAATTCAATTCCACTATCGATTTATTGTTTCACCAGAATGTCTAACCGGTATGACCCGGGGGGCTGAAGGGGACCTCACTAAACCTCCACCATAGACGAAAACGAAACTGAACACATGATGAAACGATACAAAAAAGGGACGCGCAAGCGGAAGTGAGCGGTTGGGGAAATGCATGGCCACTCAGGCTGCAGATTATGGTAGAGAGAGGCTGGATTGGGAGCCAGTAAATAGGGTAATTAACGGGAACGAAATGAACGAAACTCACAACGCCAGACGATTTTATTGAGGCGCGAGAGCTAGCAAAGAATGCCCCGGGAAAGTCTAACACGATAGCGAACTACATGCTAAGCGAGAACGAGAGAGACGCGCGACGGCAGGGCGACGCGACCCTTGTTAACCAGGACTAACGCGAAAACCGAACGAAAATCCGAAAACGACGAATCACTCGAAAACGAATCATAATTATTCACTGCGAAACGGGGAATCGTTGCGTTCGGACGAGAACTGCATTTTGGTCAAAACCACGAGACCTGCAGGCGCACACTGCACCGTGATACTTCCGCGAACATAATCGAAAGAATATTAACGAAATTCTTTCAATTATTTCGCAAGAACAAGATCCGTATTACGAATGTACCGAGCACGAAATATACTATACGTACGCGAGAGCGAGACAAGAACACGTCTATCTCACGAGAGCATGAACGAGGCGAAGCGCTCATAGCGCACACGAGCGAGAGTGAGACACGGATATCAATACCGAATCGTCAACACGAGAGCGCGAGCGTGAACGACTGTCCTCGTCGGAATCCCGAACAAGACCCCACCAAATCCCCAATTTCAATACTTTTCGATAACTTGGATTCTTCCGAACTCCTTGACCAATAGCTGCAGCCCTCTTCATTCTTTTACCTCACAACGTTAACAAAAACATTCCTGGGAAGACATTCCCCGGTAGCCTTTCTTTAGAGATTCTTCACGATCGCATCCCCTGAAGCACCACGCGAGCACAGGGCCTTACTCAACTCCAAATCGGTGCAGAGGGGTCCCAGCCCTTGTCTGTAACTTAAACACGCCGCCCGCTCTCCAGCGCTACGCTCCGTTTTGGTTGGGGCATTGGTATCACAACCGGACCTCCGCCAATTCGTGGAGAAATCTCGTCGGCTGCTCTCCCCTGTCGGGCAACTCATTACTACGAGACCTACTCCACGCGATAGATTCGAGCGCACCGGCTTTCAACCAAACATAACTAAATCACAAAAAAACTTAACGTCCTCCGAAATCGATTAAATCGGGATGAGAGCGATAAGCTCGGGAACAAGAGTGAATTACGAGGTGAGCAAAGAGGTAGCGATAACGTACGATAGCGGAAGGTTCTTTATGAATGTGAATTACAAAAAAAAATCACGTCACAGTATCAAACTCAGATATATTACTAATATTATGAACTTATAATGTTGTTAACTCTTCTTATAATATTGTTATTTCTTTGCATAGATTTAAAAAAATTGCTATAAAGACTGAAGAGACATAATATATATGAGGCATTCTTCACAAACTTATTTATATAATCGTAATTTTTTCGCAAACCTCTCAGATAGTTCCTATCATTTTCCAGTTTTTTACTTGGTCATAGTTTGTGTGCATTTTTTGTGATTTATTAACAAAATTTGCCATTCATTGCCATTGAGAACTGTCATTGATATGGCCATTGCTGGTGTCTATGAGAAATCGACTGGTAAACACTCCATTAAAAATCCCATTGGTATTGCCATGGGTGGGGAAATTGAATGGTAAAATTTTGTCATTGGCAAAACTGCCTCGTCTTTTTTCCCAATGAGGCACAAACAAGAGCGAATATGTGTACATAAGTCAAATAAAAATGTGTATATTATTTGTTTCATTCAATTCGCATATGTTAATTTCAGAGAAGAAAACATTTTCAATTTATTTCATACGCAAATGGGATATTAAATAGCTTAGAAATCGTCGATATTGCGGAGAATAAGTTTATCATTGCAGCGATTTTGTTGCTTACCCATAAATCGAAGATTCGCAGGATGTTCAACAGAAGATAGTTTTAGTACAAAATTTGAATTTCTTTAGAGAAACATATTCTAATTTCTCAAACGGTTTGCGAGAAAAGCCGATACTCAACACTGATGTATACTGGATTGGTCGAAAACATCACGCAAGTACGTTTCACCGAAAACGATGTGTACCCGACTTCGCTTCAAAAGACTGTATAAACCAAGGCTGACAAACGGAAGATGACTCCGTGAAGTCGTATCGGATACTAGTAGGAAAAAAACAGGCTTGCGCAGACCCAAGTTTCGTAAAAAGGAAATGGGAGGGGGTTAGTACGCTACCTATATCCCCCTACTTCACTCCCCAGGAGACGGTGCTTTCAAAAATGAAATATGATTGGTCCTCTGCACCCCTCAGTACTATAGACTATATACCAGCCATACTCCACCAAGGGTACAGTGCAATTTCCTATCGGCAGAACTTGCATCTGTATAAATCCAACTCACGGAAAAATAAAACTTTTTTTACTACCAGTATATCTCAAACCGCTTATTTCATAGAGTCGGCGTATGGCGGATAGCATACTAGAGGGGCAGGGGGTACACAGGTAATCTTCAGTGAACAGTACTCTCTCCCGCGCCCAGTTCGAGCTGTTGCAACTTTATATCGCAAATCATACATTCAGCCGATATTGCTTATCGATTGACATCACCCCACCGAGTGATGATCTGTTCCTGGCATCGTGTAATAGCGGTCGCATGGATACATCACTCTGGTAGTATTATGTGTGGACTCGTAGCACGGAGCGGTGGAGAAAGAGAGGATAAACGTAAAATTGCACAATAGGAGGGTAGTGTGGGGCCGAAGCATACATTGAGTAAATTTCGTATAATGATAAATGCATGTCTGTTGAGAGACGCCACAGTGTCTTGACATCAAGTTCAATGAAACAGCAACCAACCCTGGTTCGAGGAAAAACCTGGTCTATTTCTGAATCGCGTAATAGCGCTCGCATGGATAAAGCGTACTGGTAATTTCATAAAGCCGTGTTCGATCCAGGAAAAAATAATACAGCAGGAAAGCAGGAAGCAACGGATGTTAAGTAATATTCATTACATGTCCACCACCTAGAGGGACTCGCTGGAGACCGAAAGAGAGGGAAATTACTCCCACCTTCATAAAAAAACGTTTTCTATCCCAGTTCGCGCTAGACCATGCCAACAATACAACCTGAAAAAATCTGTCTGAATACGGCGAATGGTTCCGTCCAAGTGAGAATCAGAGATTGGCACCTCTCGCTACTTTGAAACATAATTCTTCGTTTTTCATTCCACACTTGTGTAAGAATGATTATTTTTGTGAAAATGACTTACAATGTTTATTAACGTATGCATTAACATTTTTCGAAATATTATTTATATTCCTTTGATCCAACGTATACCCTTTCGGGTTTTTACGTATGACCCTTCCCAATTCCATTTTTTCCCCTATCACTCCCTATCCGCACTTCGCTAAGCTATTCTAACCTCCATTGCGCCCGCAGGCGTCTTAGTTACACTGTATCGCATTTGCCATGGACACAGGGAAACTACGGAAAACCTGTGTCGATACAGACGGCTTCATTTTTGACTGAGTTTCAGTTGTATTTACAACATCAGAAACTCAATAAAAGTGCCTCCCGCTGAATAGTCGGCGCGCCAGCCAGTGTACGGCTAAGTGGTCACCCATCCAAATAGTGATGGCGGTCAATGTTGCTTAACTTGGGTGGTCGTCACGTTTTTTCGAAATAGTTTATTTGATAATTTTTAGAGTTCCGTATCAAAAAACAGAACTCTCATGGTGAGACTCGGTTGTCCGTCCATCCGCTTGTCCTTGATTCAATCGGGGTCTTCTAACTTCTAAAAAGTTTAACTTATAAACTTTAAAATTAATATGTAGCTAGAGCGAGGGTCCCGCAGATGAATCTCGAGTGATTCTTCGAACAAACATTTTTTTGTCCCCAATTTTGAGGACCCAAAAGCTGTGTCTGCAAAAAAATGTCCATCCAGGCAAGTAGTGGGGTATCCATTGGTGTTTGAGATTAGTCAATGATTTTATGCGAAGATTTTTTTTTGTTCTTTACGAAACTGGGATTTCCATTTTTATGAACATACTTCATTTTCCAAGCGACTAATAGAAAACCCCCGGCATATGAAGATGTTCACAATTGAAGAGCCGGTTAATTTGTTAAAAAAAATACATATACATTGTAATGGTATCAACTATCGTTAACATTTACTTAAAGAAAAGGTGACAACAAATGTCTGTGTCGATTCGGGGCTCGAACATTGAGTGAATTAAATATGGGCTTTTGCGGTTAATGTAAAAGACTTAAGTTTATTATATAATCATTGTTGTCCTCATTACATAATTCGCCTCTGAGTAGGAGTACGTCGTTTTCAATAAAGCGCGTCGCATTATCATCCTCGATATTCAGACATTTAAGGGATTAGGCCACTCTAGAATTTTTGAAAAATAGATTTTTTTTAAATGGACCCTCAGGACCTCAAAAATGATGTCCCAAAAGATTATGGCCGGGAAAAATCTTTAAGTGCTCGGTTTTCGAATTTTAGTACAAGGCCGCCTGGTCCGCAGCGAGCTCCTTTTGTGAGTGCTAGGGAGAAGGTACTTTAGGGGACTAGAGCAGGTATACGGCAGATGTTATTGAAATCATTTGTTACCTGACGAGTCTAGACAAGTCTAGACTCTATTGTGTCTAGTTTCGTCTCACAAATATTCGTCGAACTTCTGTTTCAGTCAGTTAGGCACAGCCAAGCATTTGAGACGGACGCTAGTCGACAAACACTCGTTTTTCTTGATACTTTTGTGAACTTTCATTTCTTTTTCCCTGTGTAATTATTGATACGTTTTTACAATGAGTGACAAAGTGATGTACAGTGGGAAGAAAAGAGGAAAAACGGCATCTGGCAACAGCACGAAACCAAAAACATCTCGAAGAAGACCATTGAATCGCCATGAGTTAGAAGCACCAGATGACTTGAATGCCACTACAACGGCAAAAAACTGGAGCAATCGGAAGATCTGTATTATATCGAAGTGAATCCAACGTTTGGTTATCGTATCATAAACTTTATTGCAGTATTTTTGGCTATTTCGAACGTTGTCGTTTGTAAGGTATGGGTCCAATCGGAAGTGAAATTTACTGAAATTGGCAAGCGCGGTTTGGGATTGAAAATAGTAGTGTCCTGTGAGAATTGTGGAAAGACTGAGATACCGAGTTGTCCATTTGTTGACAAAGGCTATGAAATCAACCGTAGAATCATAATTGCCATGTGATTGCTTGGAGGCGGTTTGCACGGAATAATAAGATTGTGTGCATTCATGGAATTACCTCGGCCTATCTTTCACTCATTCTAGGATAAGGTTGTCAAAAGAATGTCCACTGCAACCAATCCAGTTTGCAAGAACAGTATGATGAGAGCTGCGGAAGAAGAGAAAACAATTTCTATTAAAAATGGAGAAGGTGGAATTGTAGTATTAGGCGATGGTTCGTGGAGAAAACGTGGCTTTACGTCTTTGTATGGGTTAGTGACTCTTAATGGCAATAACTGTGGAAAAATCGTTGATTGTGTAGTGAAATCAAAATACTGTAAGGCGTGTGAGTATTGAGCTAAAAAATAAGAAACCCAAGAATTTGCGGAGTGGGCAGAAAATCATGCAGAAGGATGCGCTGTGAATCACAACGGATCGGCAGAAAAAATGGAAGTCGATGCAGTTGTTGAGATGTTTCGGCGCTCTGAAACCTTGCACCAGGTCAAATATACTCACTGTATTGGTGACGGTGATTCTAAGCTTTTAAAGGCATTACAGATGCTAAGCCGTATGAGGATTCTACAGTACCCAAGAAAGAGTGTGTAGATCACGTGCAAAAGTGAATGGGCACCCGACTGCGTAATTTGAAAAAAGAAGTCAAAAGGTCTCAGTAGAAGGGACAAATTGACTGGAAAAATTATAGACAAGCTATCTATTTATTATGGATTAGCCATTCGTAGAAACAATGATTCAGTTGAGAACATGAGAAGCAGCATTTGGGCTACACTGGAACATAAATTATCTACTGATGCCAAACCGTAGCACGACAAATGTCCTATTGGAGAGGATTCCTGGTGCTCATGGCAATTCGCTAAAGCTACAAATACTTTTGTTGAGTACAAACATAAGCCAGCTCTTACAATTGAAGTCTATGAAGCTATCAAACCATTCTATGAAGAACTGACTAGTGTAGATCTTCTAACTCGACGCATCGGCGGTTACACACGAAACAGTAACGAAAGCTTCAACTTGACTGTGTGGGCATTAGCCCCAAAATCCATTTCGAGTGGTAAAAAAGTTTTGGATGTAGCTACGGATATTGCTGTTTATGTGTACAATGACGGGTTTTCTTCAATTTTGCACATAATGGAGGCAATGGACTTGGAGATCGGCCCGAACAGCTACGAAATGTACCTGAGATCGACAAACAGCGCATAAAGCTTGCAGAGAGATCGCTGTTTGAAGTGGTAAAAGAGGCAAGGATCGCTTTAAGATGAAGCAGAAAAGGAATGCAAGAACAGGATGATAATCTGGAATGTCAATTGTATGGCGCAGGCATCGCAGATTAAAGGTATTGCAAAATTGATTTTCTACTACTCAAAACTTCAAACAAGTTTATCTCAAAACTGAAATTTTTCAAGTTTGCCGGAAACATAACTCAGACAATTTTCAACCGATTCACTTGAAATTTTGAATATATCTTTAAAAATATATTTTCTATGTAAGTACGTAGGATTTTTTTTTATATTGCATAGTTCATTTGTTATTAACAATTTTCTGACGATTTTGTAAGTATATTTTTCACTTTTCACTTTAGAAGTGCGTCATTTGACCAAAAATCAATATATCGAAAAAATCCTACGTATTTGTATAGCTGTTGTTATATATAATCGAAAAAAATCATTGGCTCAACATAATTAAAAAATTACAGCAGCTGTTTGTCCGGCCGTGGAAAAACGGAGACGTCATCGCAAAAATGCTGCACAGCCGCCATTTTGAAATTGATCACTTCAAAAAAATTATTGTATACAGTCACTGATATGTATGATAAACGCCCTATCTTGTAATCTCGATTTATTTTGTAATTTTTCTGCAAAAAAAATCCCAAAAAGCGTATTTTCTCGGCCTCTAGAGTGACCTAATCCCTTAAATGCTTAGTCATGCACAGTTGTTTTACCGAGTTTTTTTCGTCGCGAGAGCCCGCCTGGTTGCACGCTTGTGTACGTTGCTGAGTGCCTCGCTACGCTTTTCACACGCCTATATTGCCTGCTGTCCCGCTCCTTGTTACTATCTAGTACTAAGGCATCCGAAACCACAAACTTTAGCCGGTTTACTATTTTCTTTCCGCATCTAGATAAAGTCTTCGGTTTCCCGCTCCTCTCTCACTTTCCTTACAACTGTGCTAGTACGGCGAGAGCTTCGCAGTACTAGTATCCCCTCTTTCCTTCCTCAGATCGCCTGCAACACCTTCTCCCTCCTTCAGTCTACTATTTCCCGAGGTTTATTTATGCTTTCCTTACAACTGGGCCAGTACGACAGATATCCCAGTACTATAGTTTTCCTTCAGAATCCAGAGCACAAGTGATTTTCCTGGCCCAAACCGACCCTTTTATACCCTGTTTGCGGACCTTCTTTTCATCTTTTCTCTACCCTTTCCTTTTCTCATATTTTGCCGCAATGCGGTATTTTGTCGTGGACCTTTGTAATTGGCTATAAACGTGATTTTCGTCACGTGGGTACAACTGACCCTACGGGTTGGCCCTTTCGTAAATAACAATCCCGCGAATTGTCTTGGAGCCTAGCGACTTTCCCCGTACCCTGCTTCCCGCGTTGTTGGTAACAAAGCCTCGCAAGTGCGCTTATGGTAATACAGTACCTCAACATATATATCCAATTAAATAAAATGTATACGTGCAGAACGGTAGCTCACGTTTATAAAATAATAAATAAATAATTGACAGAATAAATGAATGATAAGTGCATTTTTCAAAGTAACAAAAGTTGGCCATCTCGAAAATGTCGGTTTATTCCGAAAATAATCTTTATTTTGTCATACCGATAAAGAACAATAATATCGTTCAATCCCACCAGAGTCAACGAGAATTCGATGATGCTGCGAAAATTTTGGCCTGGAACAAATTGTTCCTTACGACACATGGTATATGGCCCAAACACCCGAACGAACTTCAGTTTGGAATCCTCTTTGTTTATTTTGTTTATCTCACGATACTAAAGTACCTCGACATATTTCTCTTTGTCGGAAATCAAGAAGACATTATTATGATTCTCACCGAGAGCATACCGTCCGTTCAGATGGCAATTACAGTAGCGATGTTACGTCGTCACAACAAACGCCTTGGTACCGCGATCGATAAAGCTTCAATGGATTTCGATGCCAGAAATTACAAGTCTACCGAGGAAAGTCAAGCTTTCCTCAGGTACAACAGTAGATCAAAATTATTCGTAAAAGTTCTAGTAACTACCATCGTTACAACAAGTTTCTCTTATTACGTGAAACCTCTCGTGGTGAAATTTCCCCAAGGTCAGTAAGATCCCCATAATCCAAAGCATGATTTTCTTTTTTGTGAACTTCAAGTTTTCATTTTTTTCACAGAATTTTCCGAGAATTCTCCGAATGATACCGCCACAGTTGTTTATGAACTACCGTTCCGATTTTATCTTTTTTACGAGATTGATGATAGACAAACTTATATATTGACTTATCTGTCGCATTTTCCATTTCTGTATGTCGCCACGTTCGGCGAGAGTGCCGCGATCTGCGCAATAGTTACCCTAGTTTTTCACGTTTGTGGACAAATGTCTGTGTTAGCAGTGCGCATAAGTAAATTGAACAACGATGCAGACTTTTCCGACGACGAGCTTCGTAATATTGTAAAGGATCACAATACACTAATTCAGTAAGTATGACAATGAAATTATTTGTCTGGTAACAGTAAGGATTTTAGTGAAATATTATTGTTAATTTAAACTTCAGAATGGGAAAGACACTTCAAGAGGCTTTCAGTGAAACGCTTCTAGGACAATTGATTGGCACAACTTTGATTGCCTGCTTAGTGAGCCTCGATATTATAACGGTTCGTCCCTAACTGGGCCAGTGATAATTGATATGAATTCAAATACTCTAACTGGAAAAATTTGGCGACTGTATGACACAGGGCTGACACTGTGTGACAGTCGATTTGTATCCGCACTACTGGTATAAAAGTTCTGCAATTTATTTTATGAAACATCTGTAAAGTCTAGAAAATTTTTGGAACATGGGGAAGTCGAGTTCTTGCCATTTAATTTTCATGATATAATTATTAAATGTCGGACTTTGACAACAACATTGATCGTTGATCGAAGTTAGAGGCCCGAATTATCGTTTTAGAGACTGAAAGCCGCAAGTATGTGCAAAATCACTGGTTAAGGTGTCAATGTACTAAGTTTAATTACTACCTCTGTTATTCTACTAATTGGTGTTTCCAAAATATACGCATCACACATTGCCAGCTTCGGGGAAATATCGCGGAAAATCTAAGCTTTAGGGTGGGGTTTTATAACCCGATAAAAAATTCCAAACAAACAAAATCGACATCTTAAACAAGTGTTAATTGTTTATGCTCCGGCCATTTAAAAGATCTGAAATAATTCTGGTTATGAGTAGAAAATCGTTCTAAATTCCGAACTCTGGAGATATCGAATGAATTTTTTTTTCACCCAAAGAATATCATTGAAGGTGATAATTAGTCAAATGTAGTAAAATTTGAAGACGTATTGACTTTCACGAGAACCGATTAAGAAAGGCAGGTTTCATATAATTTTGAATTTTTGAAACACTCTACGATAGCAGGCCACATCTTTTTACGTAAATATTGGCGTACATTTGCCGGCAGGTAGTTCTGATTTGACAAAATTTCGAATTATTTCGGAAAAATATTGCCGATATCTCTCGCTTTCACGAATTTTGAGGAATCAAGTATTTTCTCATACGAATAGAATAAAACACGGATGGAAATTTAAGAATATGAAAAATGGTTCTATTGGAACTTGCATATTGGTTCTTCACCATTTTTGCGCATTTGCAGAGCTTCCTTCACTAAGAAGCTAAACTTGTGAATGTCACTGACTCACAGGACCTTTGTAAATCTGCGAAAATGGTAAGAAACAGTTGTCCAAGTATCAGTTTGTTTTCCGTTTCACGAAAAATAAAGAATGCCATGTATTATTATCCTACAATTAGGGCAAATGATTTTGGGATCTAATCGACCTTTATCCTGAAATATTACATGATTCGATCGCCTAAAAATGTAAATGCTGAATATCGTTACAGAATTTAGCAAAGGGACAAAACGCTGATCTATTATTGTCTCTACTAGCGGCACTCTACGTTCTACTTATTCTCTATGCTCAATGTATAGTTGGAGAAAGTCTCATTACGGAGGTACTTAGAATCTGATGATTCACGCGTGATTGATAACGTCAGATATTTTACAGTTAAAAATGTTATTTTTTCCAGAGTGAGAATGTTTGCAATGCATTTTATGATTGCGAGTGGTACACTATGCCAGTGAACAAGGCACGAATTATAATTATCTGCATAGTAAGGTCGCAAAAACCGCTTTGCTTGACTGCAGGAAAATTTGGTATATTTTGTATCAGCACTTTAACCCAGGTAACTTATTGAGTAAATCGTTTCAGACTTCGTCGTTTACATTTTTTTTTCAATAATGCCACAACTCTGCTTATTATTCATTGCATTCGGTGCATTTTATAGGTAATAAAAACAGCAATGAGTTATTTTTCGATGTTACGGTCTTTAATGTAACCTGATTTGTGGTAATGTACAAATCATACGTTGAGATTCTAATGAATAAAAAAAATAGTTCGTACGGTTAGCAAAATATATGACTACAAAACTTCTACATTTTATTTCGCTGCCATTCTCATATCTTATTTTATTGTCGTAACTCTGTAGGTTGTCGATAAAAAAAAATATTCTCAATTTCTGTTGACAGTAGGATAGAAAATGATTTGGGTGTAATTATTTTTTAAGTAAAAAGAATAATACTTTTACCATGGGGGTTATAACCCCTGAAAAGTGGCAAAAAAAAGTATTGGTTCGCGGTTTCACAGAACGAAAATTCATTTTTTCCTCGAAAATTCGTATCCTCCCTTCGTAGAAACTGAATTTCATAAAGTAAGGTTAGGTTCATCGTCGACGATCGTGCGATCTGAAGTGTGCGCATGACGTAACTCCGAGTACGACATCGACAGCCAATGATAATGACGCGTTAGCCGGCTTTAAATATAAATCGCATTTCGAGATATTTCGCGACATGACGATCTTATTCGGAATTACAATCACATTTACCTGTCCTCTCTCGGTCAATTTTCAAACCACTATCTCCCAGTCGGTGACCGACGATTACTATGCCAATATGTCACGTTTCAATCATAATAAAAAATGTACTGCTTTGTTACAGCAACAATATAATAAATAAAAAATCGGGAGAACTTGGAGTCGGGCCGAGGGGTATCAGATTTTCAGCCCGTGCGAAAAATCAAAACTCGTTTTATTCGTGTCGTGTTATTGTAGCAGCAAACTGTCGATGGTGAGAAAAGGAAACGGTAATAATTACAGGAGTATAAACGTTACACCGAGACGGCGATATTTTAATATCGTAGAGAAAGAGTATTCATTTCGAGATACAGGTCTTCTCTTTTAGGTTGCCTCAGTAAGACTCCAAGCCCTGCGTAACAGACTCGGCTCATGCACACGGACTAGAACGCTTTCTTCCTCTTGCGGAGAAAACGCGAACTTATCAGATAATGACAAGCACGCAACAAACTACTTTAACACGTGTAAACAAGAGACGCGACTGAAATTGCATAATTACTGGAAAATGAACATTTTACAAATATAAGATTATGTCATGTGATCGTATGTGGTTACAAGTAATAGTTTATTGTTCATAGTCATTTACTTAGCCGTGGAGTGGCGGGCAATATTTTTGTAATTTGCAATTGTAGGCAATTGTCGCAGCTGATTCTATCCATGCATAACAATCAATGGTAATAATCCCGATTATCAGATAGTACGTATGAGTAAAAACATTACAGTTGCGCCAGAAAAATATATGATAGTCGGGGGTTTACTACTATTCGCCGTGCTAGCTAACTCGGGCTGACCGGGAATGAGCTGCCATATTGAATAGGCCACGCCTACATGGTAGTTCCCAATAGGATTAACCAAGTTCCATAGAGGAGGTTAACGTACAAATTATGAAGAAAAATGGGTAAGTTTCGATTTATTTCTCTTGTAACGATATGATAACTTTTATTACTCAACTGAGAAGTCACTTTGTAAATTTCAGATGTGAATGCGGATTTCATTTACACGTGTCGACATTTTTTTCGTATGAAGTAAAAAAAAATCGACTATTTTCCATATCTTTCAAACAGTTCGAACGTTCGTACGAACGTGTCCATTTTCTGTGCAAATGTGACTACACGTATATGTTGCTAACCGAATATAATGTCGGTTGAAAATTGCTCGTACGTGCCATTAGAGTGGTACAAGGCTGCGGGAGGTCATCCTTGGAATAATGTCTCATGCTCCTCTGCGGTCGTTTACACCCCGATGGGGTCTATTATACACCGACGGATACTTTCACACCGAAATAATTATAAATTCACGGCGGATCCACCATTTCAGTGCTCCGTTTGCGGAAAAAAAAGTTTGCTACAACTGTAATGTCCGCGCCGACGCGTAAGCGTTATAGATGGCGTAACCCATCGCCGCTCCTCTGTTCAGGGCTCGCGCCTGACATTCCGTTGCACTCCGTCTACGGCTATCATAGGCATGGAGCTTAGAGTTGGCTCCATGATCATAGGGTTAGCACGTAATGTTCTCGATCTAACTGTTCTCACCTGCAATAAACGATTATACACCGACTACGTTGCGTACTGTTTATTAAGCTCACTGTATCCGCGGTGAATATACAACTCTCGGCGACGTGGATACTACAACAACAAAGGCCCGCGAGTCAATAACAAGAAAATTAAAGCTATATCATTATTTAAATAATTGTTATCCCACCATTAAAATAGTGGGATAACAATAGAATCTGTGTAGATCGTCGAAAAACATTTATCGTTATTTTGTTGATGGACAAGAATTTAAAAAAGGTGTAGTTACTCATTAAATGTGACTGTAATAAGAAATCGAATTTTGTTGTACGATCGATTATGCTGATCTCCTACAGAATCACCTTTTGCGATAATTCTTGATTTCGATACTTAACGACAGCGATTTTCGTCAGTGAAGAGTTACAGAATCCCGCTACTGGTGTTAGCTTAGGTTACTGGCGCTATAAAACGGTACTACAGCCAGTAATCGCTAAAATTCCTAAAATATTCCTTCCTTCCGGAAGGAAGACGCGGGGTACATCTATGAAATAAGGCGGCCTTCGAGATTCGAGGAATCCTGAGGAATCCTTCATGGAAGCTTTATTCATCCTTAGGATACGGAACGACCAGGAAGTACTATGATTACCGGTATGTCTTTCGTGGTTTGGCTCCGCGCACGAGGAGCGAAAACGGCAATTCGCCATCGTGCGGCAGGTTTGGAGAGTCAGAGACGCGGCAAGCTCCGTGAGCCCCGTCATTTTTCAGAAAAGTCGCCATGGAGCCTAGAGTAAAGGAGTCCGATCTTCGTACTCTGGAGCGGCATCAAAAATTCAGCAAAAAAGGTGTCGCTGCGGTCGCAAGTTGGTCCGAGTGAACTGAGCAAGAAATAAACTGTAAGTGGAACCTTGCTGAAACTAGGCACCTACGGTCAATATACACATGACCTTTTCGTGTAATTGAGTGTATCACGCGCACGGTCTTATAGACAGGTCTGGGCACTCCAAGCCCCTTCCTATATAACGCAGCGTGACCGTTTTGAAGCCTGTGTTTCTCAATTTGTGCACCAAAGACCGGAGCGCTGCAATCCGGGAGGCCGGTGTGCAACAAAGAGAGGAATATAGGGCAGCCGTCTTTTTCTTCGTGCGCTTGCGTGCTAGGCTTGCAGATTTGTATAATGTTTTGATGGGTTATTTATTCTAATTCAGATCGTAATTAAGACTCATATTAACAAAAAGGTTACTACAAGTGCATCAATAGTAAATTGAATTCAACCCGTAAAATTGAATCGCAAGCCGAAGAACCAAGTGGAACAGCGAAAGTTATAAACGAGTTCAATCCCTATTTATTATCGTACAAGCCTGCTATATATAGGAATGGAAAATTATTCGTTTTTACTTATAAAGCTCTGGATTTGTACCCGCAGGTTCTGAACTTTTCAAAATATTTTATTTTACTCTATTAGCCAGCTACATCAATGTTTCTACTGTGTGGCGAAATGAGTTATCATAACTATATGAAATAACATTTTGAAGGATTGAAAAGAATACTAAAAATAGGATTGTAGGGTGCGGTCGGGATTAATTAAATATTACATTGTAGTGTCAAAACTCTTATTTATTAGCATCTGTGAAATTTCGCTTGTTTTCTCTTCTCGCTACTTTATTTTTAAGCGATTTGGTTTGCTGCGCAGAAAACTGCCGCATACGAAGCCGCAAATAATAATGGATCGCATACGATAAAAAGCTATCTGCATGCTCCTTACACGGGAATGAAAATTTATATGACATTAACATATCGTCGATAGTTCGATTGTATACATTTGGTAAATGACAATTTTCTATAAAGCGCGACTCTAAAGCAATGATGAGGTTGAAGAATGTTTTGTTCGGATGGATGAGCCCCCCGCGAGTTTTTAAATTCACAAGCTGTGCACTCGCTTCTTGCGAATATGAATCTGCATTTTTTATGGCATTTGTACAGACGTCGCATTTAGTGTACCTGAGAAGTTGCTTGCAAAGATATCCTGAAATTTCAACATAACAAAAACACAAGATGGTAAGAAGTATGTTTGTATTGTTACCTAATGATACCAGCTTCCCTATTTCATCTTACGCAAATAAAAATGTAGACGCTAGTAGTAGCAGTCAACATACAAAGGAAATCTTTCTAATAATTATTCATATAATTTTTGTAATAAGAAAAGGTCATGGGATAAGAATTAACGTGGTGTTAAACATGCTTTCGGTTGATCTTTCACGCAATTATATCTGTTTCACATACCTTCAGGGATACTGAAAATGGAGTGAGTCACATTCAGATACATAGAGTCCCGTATGGAAAAAATTTTATGTGAAAATATATAACTTATTCTGCAGTAAAATATATAATTTATATTTTATATATTTTAAATCTATTTTCATCATATATATATATTTGACATATTTGGAAAATACACAAACATATATATATATATTAGGGTGACCTGAAAAAAAACTTTTTTTTTCCTCTCCCACCGGCTCAAACTCAAGTTTGCGACCCCAAACAACACCATGCATCGTTTCAGACCGGTAAAAAAATCCTACGAGGTCGCAACATCGAATTATCGATTTCCCATTTAAATAACACGTAGCACACTTGACTTGTCAGTAAAAAGTTGAATATCTTATTCGAAAATAATGATAATCCAATTTAATAAGCGGCGTTTTGAAAGGGACAAATCCAGCTTCATTTTGGATTTTTTTTTTAAATTCTGCGATTTTTTTCCGCAGAGATATTTAGTTTTTTGTAAAAAAATACTGGTTTCGAAAAATGCAGCGCAACTCGAAAACGATGGGGTTTAAAATAATATGCCCAAGAAGTAAAAAGTTGTATATGGTTATTTGTAACTCACTCAAATTTTTTTAGATTTTTTTTTCGAAATTAAACAAAAAAAAAATTTCGAAATTAAACAAACTTTTACATCCCGGAATAACACATTTTTTACCCATTTTTCTTTTTTTAAATAAATATTTCGAAACACATAACGATAAATTCATACTGAATAAATAATAAAATACTGGCGTAGATATTAAACTGAGTGAACTGCCGAAAGAGGTTAACGGATTGTAAATAAAGTGAAATAAAGAAACAGTTGCCGCGCATGCATACTAAGTAGGCCTCCCCTCACTAGCGCTAGCGGCGAAAATTCACAACATCGGCTTCATTTTCGGCACGGTTTTACAGCCGGAGTGCCCAGACCTGTCTATAGACGGTGATCACGCGTCATCGTTAATATAACAGTTTTATGAAACTTTTAATTACTGCCAATCTGTAAAAGTAAGAACATAGAATAGCATTATATCGACTTTATAATATACTAACAAAAAGAAATTAAATAGTTTCGTAAAGGTTATAAAAAAAAGCCAATGTGATTTATATTTAATGAAATTTAAAGTTCAATAGGTGAGGAGATTGTGCATTGATTATTCCAGGATCAATAAATAACTATAAAGACATCCCAGTTAAAAAATACAGACGATGAGCGTGTAATAAATCATGCGGTAAACATCGGGTTTAGGGGAACCCCCCTCCGATTCCTTTCGTAATAGGCTCACCCGACGCGCTTCCGCACGCGAAACAACTTTTTTCTCTGACAAACTTGGGGGACGTTATTTATTAAAATGTTATTAACAAATAAAGTTAATAATTCATATAGCTATTTTCCTTATACCAGCCAGTCCCAACCATCCTGTCCTTCACATGTGTTTGGTTTGTTTGGTTTTATCTGTCGCTCATTGTTTGTTAAAAAGTTATTAACAAAAGAAGTTTCATAAATCAAACATGTAATACTTATACTAGTGTATGGTGAACAGTACACGTATGAGCGGCTTCGCTGCGCCCCCCGTGCACCCCCCACACACCAGCCCAAAAACAACCCAAAAACAAACCAAACAAACCAAAAACAAACCAAGAACATATCCCTTGCTTATACGTATGCTGCTCATCATACGAATACAAATATACATGAGTAAATGAGGGTGGAAAGGTGAGGAGTCGGTGGGTCGCGTATGGGGTGGGGGGTTGTTTAATTTGTTGTTTGTTATTTTTGGTTTGTTTTTGGGTTGTCTTTGGTTTGATTTGGTTTGTTTGTGGTTTATTTGTTGTTGTTTTGTGGTTTGTTTTTTATTTGTTTTTTATTTGTTTTGGGTTGTTTTTTGTTTGTTTTTGGTTGGTTTGGTTGTTTTGTCTTGTTTTTGGTTTGTTTTTTGTTTGTTTTTGGGTTGCTTTTGGGCTGGTGTGTAAGGGGTGCACGGGGGGCGCAGCGAACCCGCTTATACGGGTACTGTTCACCATACACTAGTATAAGTATTTCATGTTTGATTTATGAAACTTCTTTTGTTAATAACTTATTAACAAACATTGAGCGACAGATAAAACTTTTTGTGTGTTACTCGGGGGGTATTCTTAACAACACATGTGAAGGACACGATGATTGGGACTGGCTGGTATAAGGAAAATAGCGGTATGAATTATTAACTGTATTTTTTAATAACTTTTCAATAAATAACGTCCCCCAATTTTGTCAGAGGAAAAAGTTGTTTCGCGTGCGAAAGCGCGTCGGATGAGCCTATTACGAAAGGAATCGGAGGGGGGTCCCCTAAACGCGATGTTTACCTCATTATTTACACGCTCATCGTCTGTATTTATTAACTGGGATGTCTTTATAGTTATTTATTGATCCTGGAATAATGAATGCACAATCTCCTCACCTATTGTACTTTAAATTTCGTTAAATATAAATCAATTTGGTTTTTTTTGTAACTTTTACGAAACTATGTCATTTCTTTTTGTTAGTATATTATAAAGTCGATATAATACTATTCTATGTGCTTACTTTTACAGATTCGCAGTAATGAAAAGTTTCATAAAACTGTTATTTAACGATGACGCGTATTACACTCAATTACACCGAAGGTCATGTGTATATTGACCGTAGGTGCCTTTTTTGCTGAGTTTTTGAGGTCACTTTTTTCGGCCGTTCCATTAGAGATCGGACTCCTTTACTCTAGGCCACGGTCTTGTATACAGGTCAGGAAACTCCCTCAAATTTCAGTGGCGGGGGGCGGCCCGTTAACGAAGCTGTTTTTAATTTTTGTAGAAGCCACTAAAGGCATTGCGATCGGATAATGCCGATAGACATAACCTGAAAATCCCTCGATAGCTCTCGCGGTTGTCTGTCTCTGTCCCACTAACGGACACCGCGTTACACATATTTATTATATGTAATTATAAGTTATTAATCCCGTCATCTTTAATGAATATGCTCTTAATTTGAATCGGGTTTTAAACATTCTAACTGTTAACCGAGCATGATAAATATAAACTATTTGCAAATATCTATGCCATATGAATATATATTAGGCGAAATAGTTGTCTACCTCTTGATGGATCGATCTCCGTTAGATTTCCTTTTAAATCCTATAAAATAAACAAAAGTTTTTATTTACAAAAATAGAAATACATCGAACCGTTTCATATATTTAATTTGATCCTTTTTCATTATATTTTTGTGAAAATTGCAGGTACTCAAATAAAGATAAAAGTTGAAGAATTAATTTTCATTCATACTTACTTGATTTTTAAAACGAACACTTTTCGAAAACCTAAAAAATAAAGTGTAAGAAAATGTAAAGAGCTGATTTTTACTTACCTTAATCTACTATTTTTTGGCACGCTACTAAATACTGTCCATTTCGGAATATTGACAAAACTTAAATAAAGATAAAAATTCAAGTATTTATTTTTATTCATACTTCCTTGATTTCGAAAACTCGAACAGTTGCAAAAACTTAACATAATATTTATTCGGTGGTTAATTTCGACAATTTTTTCTTAAAAACAAATTTCTTTTTGAGTTTAAAATTTTCCGGGTACGCATATTTCCTCATTTTTAATCTTACATAGTAAATTATAGCGTCTGATAAGATTTCAGATCCATGCTCTTTACATCGATAAGTAAAGGTGTATGAGTTAAATTCTTCATCTAGAATTATATCGAAGACATCAATACGAGAGGAATAAGATGCTTCAAAATGACGGATCGGATGAAAGAAATGAGGATTTGCGTGAATCAGGCCACCGCCTGATTTCATTTGCACCAGTTGCGACTCTGAAGATCCGCAGCTGGTTTTCAAACTCACAGCTTCTCGACACACTGGACAGGATTCATATTTTTGACGGAACTTCAGGGATGTCTGAAATATCAATAGAAGAAATTTATGTATGTTTAAATTACTTTTATTTCATCTCTTTTATATACTAACGATACAATAGATACATTCTGTTAAGGAAACTTACCAAGGCGAGTACTGATTCCGTGAATTGACGATTTTGTGACTCTGAAGGACGGAACATTGATTGGAGAATTTCTTTCAGAATTGGAAACTTGTTTCGCATATCCATGCTCTGGCACACAATTTTCCTTTTCTACTGAGATGTCATTGAATCTTGTTCGCACAGCAAACTCTTTGTGTCGCATTGTTTTGTATGCGCCCTTACATATTGAAAATACACGATATGAGTAACTATCTTCTTAAACTATGTTTAAAATCTTTTCATTAAACTTACCCGTGCAATTACTCGGCGACTTGCGTCGAGCTTGACCCATTCGCGAACTATGTCTTCATTGTTAAAATGTCACATACACGATTCGTGTGTTGTAATTTTATAATGCCTGGAATAGATTGTTCCCACTTTTTCCACATATCAATGTTCTTAGGCACTCGGAATGTACAACATTTTATGTTTATTTTGCTACCGGTTTTACAATGTGGCACCGCACACCGAGTCGTCATTATTAATATAATAATTACTAAAAGACTGTGATGTACACCAAATAAACATAATATTCAGGCATAGCAGTATCGAAGGGTTTTCAGGTTATGTCTATCGGCATTATCTGACCGCAACGCCTCTAGTGACTGCTACAGAAATTAAAAACAGCTTCGTTAAGAGTATGGAGCCTAGAGTAAAGGAGTGCAATCTCTAATGGGGAACGGCCGAAAAAAGCTACCTCAGAAATTCAGCAAGAAAGGTGTCGCTGCGGTCGCAAAGTAGTCCGATGTGAAGTGAGCAAGAAATAAACTGTACGTGGAACCTTGCTGAAGCTAGGCACCTACGGTCAATATACCCATGACCCTTCGGTGTAATTGCGTGTAATCACGCGTCATCGTTATTATAACAATTTTATGAAACTTTTAATTACTGCCAATCTATAAAAGTAAGGACATAGAAACATAGAATAAGGGCATTATATCGATTTTGTAATATAGTAACAAAAAGAAATGAAATAATTTCGTAAAGGTTACAAAAAAAACCAATGTGATTTATATTTAACGAAATTTAAAGTACAATAGGTGAGGAGATTGTGCATTGATTATTCCAGGATCAATAAATGACTATAAAGACATCGCAGTTGAAAAATACAGACGATGAGCGTGTAATAAATAATGAGGTAAACATCGGGTTTAGGCGACCCCCCTCCGATTCCTTTCGTAATAGGCTCATTCGACGCGCTTTCGCAAGCGAAACAACGTTTTCTTCTGACAAAATCGAGGGACGTTATTTATTAAAAAGTTATTAACAAATAAAGTTAATAATTCATACAGCTATTTATACCAGCCGGTCCCAATCATCTTGTCCTTCACATGTGTTGTTCAGACTAGCCCCTGAGTACATACAAAAAGTTTTATCAATCGCTCATTGTTTGTTTAAAATTTATTAACAAAAGAAGTTTCATAAATCAAAAATGAAATACTTATACTAGTGTGGTGAACAGTACACGTATGAGCGGGTTCGCTGCGCCCGCCGTGCACCCCCTGCACACCAGCCCAAAAACAACCCAAAAACAAACCAAAACAATCAAACCAAACCAAAGACAACCCAAAAACAAACCAAAAATAACAAACAACAAATTAAACAACCCCCCACGCCATACGCGACTCACTGACACCTCACCTTCCCACCCTCATTTACTCATGTATATTTGTATTCGTATGATGAGTAGCATGCGTATAAGCAAGGGATATATGTGCTATTTGCTATACCTACGGGTTGTTTGGTTTGTTTTTGTGTTGTTTTTGGTTTGTTTGGTTTGTTTTTGGGTTGTTTTCGATTGTTTTTGGTTTGTTTGGTTTGTTTTTGGGTTGGTGTGTGGGGGATACACGGGGGGCGCAGCAAACCCGCTCAAACGTGTACTGTTCACCATACGGTAGTATAAGTATTCTTTTGTTAATAACTTTTTAACAAACAATGAGCGACAGATAAAACTTTTTGTATGTTACTCAGGGGGTATTCTTAACAACACATGTGAAGGACAAGATGATTGGGACTGGCTGGTATAAGAAAAATAGCTGTATGAATTATTAACTTTATTTGTTAATAACTTTTTAATAAATAACGTCCCCCAATTTTGTCAGAGGAAAAAGTTGTTTCGCGTGCGAAAGGGCGTCGGATGAGCCTATTACTAAAGGAATCGGAGGGGGCTCGCCTAAACCCGATGTTTACCTCATTATTTATTACACGCTCATCGTCTGTATTTTTTAACTGGGATGTCTTTATAGTTATTTATTGACCCTGGAATAATCAATGCACAATCTCCTCACGTATTGTACTTTAAATTTCGTTAAATATAAATCACATTAGTTTTTTTTGTAACCTTTACGAAACTATGTCATTTCTTTTTGTTAGTATATTATAAAATCAATATAATGCCCTTATTCTATGTTTCTATGTCCTTACTTTTACAGATTGGCAGTAATTTAAAGTTTTATAAAATTGTTATAATAACGATGACGCGTGATTGCACTCAATTACACCGAAGGGTCATGTGTATATTGACCGTAGGTGCCTAGCTTCAGCAAGGTTCACGTACAGTTTATTTCTTGCTCACTTCACATCGGACTACTTTGGGACCGCAGCGACACCTTTCTTGCTGAATTTTTGATGCCGCCTCAGAGTACGGAGATTGCACTCCTTTACTCTAGGCTCCATGGTTAAGAGGACCATTCTCGGCGGAGGAGTTTCCAGACCTGCATACAAGACCGTGCTCTAGGCTCCATGCAGACGAGGCTGCCCGCCTCGCGCACCTCTTCTTCTATCCCCTCCCATTTCTTGCGCTAGAACCACGGTCTTGTATACAGGTCTGAAAACTCCTCCGCCGAGAATGGTCCTCTTAACGAAGCTGTTTTTAATTTCTGTAGCAGTCACTAGAGGCGTTGCGATCAGATAATGCCGATAGACATAACCTGAAAACCCTTCGATACTGCTTGCTATGCCTGAATATTATGTTTATTTGGTGGACATCACAGTCTTTTAGTAATTATTATATTAAGAATGACGAATCGGTGTGTGGTGCCACATTGTAAAACCGGTAGCAAAATAAACAAAAAATGTTGTACATTCCGAGTGCCTAAGAACATTGATATGTGGAAAAAGTGGGAACATTCTATTCCAGGCATTATAAAATTATAACACACGAATCGTGTATGTAACATTTTAACAATGAAGACATAGTTCGGGAATGGGTCAAGCCCGACGCAAATGGCCAAGCAATTGCACGGGTAAGTTTAATGAAAAGATTTTAAACATAGTTTAAGAAGATAGTTACTCATATCGTGTATTTTCAATATGTAAGGGCCCATACAAAACAATGCGACACAAAGAGTTTGCTGCGCGAACAAGATTCAATGACATCTCAGTAGAAAAGGAAAATTGTGTGCCAGAGCATGGAT
Source organism: Oxytorus armatus (assembly GCA_958009045.1). Taxonomy (NCBI): domain Eukaryota; kingdom Metazoa; phylum Arthropoda; class Insecta; order Hymenoptera; family Ichneumonidae; genus Oxytorus; species Oxytorus armatus. Next base: position 4,128,116 of record OY253747.1, on the reverse strand, counting down.
ATGCGAAACAAGTTTCGAATTCTGAAAGAAATTCTCCAAGCAATGTTCCGTCCTTCAGAGTCACAAAATCGTCAATTCAAGGAATCAGTACTTGCCTCGGTAAGTTTCTTTAACAGAATGTATCTATTGCATCGTTAGTATATAAAAGAGATGAAATAAAAGTAATTTAAACATACATCAATTTCTTCTATTGATATTTCAGATATCCCTGAAGTTCCGTCAAAAATATGAATCCTGTCCAGTGTGTCGAGAAGCTGTGAGTTTGAAAACCAGCTGCGGATCTTCAGAGTCGCAATTGGTGCAAATGAAATTACGCGGTGGCCTAATTCAAGTCCAAGTCCCCATTTCTTTCATCCGATCCGTCATATCGAAGCATCATTTACAAAATATTTCTCTCATATTGATGTCTTCGATATAATTCTAGATGAAGTATTTAACTCATACACCTTCACTTATCCCTGTAAAGAGCATGGATCTGAAATCTTAAAAGATGCTATAATTTACTATGTAAGATTAAAAATAAGGCAATATGCGCACCAGGAAAATTTTAAACTCAAAAAGAAATTTGCTTTTAAGAAAAAATTGTCGAAATTAACTACTGAATAAATCTTATGCTAAGTTTTTGCAAGTGTTCGAGTTTTCGAAATCAAGGAAGTATGAATAAAAATAAATACTTGAATTTTTATCTTTATTTAAGTTTTGTCAATATTCCGAAATGGACAGTATTTAGTAGGGTGCCAAAAAATAGTAGATTAATGTAAGTAAAAATCAGCTCTTTACATTTTCTTACACTTTATTTTTTAGGTTTTCGAAAAGTGTACCAGTTTTCAAAATCAAGTAAGTATGAATGAAAATAAATTCTTCAACTTTTATCTTTATTTGAGTACTTGCAATTTTCACAAAAAATATAATGAAAAAGGATCAAATTAAATATATGAAACGGCTCGTGGTAGTTCTATTTTTGTAAATGAAAACTTTTGTTTATTTTATGGGATTTAAAAGAAAATCTAACGGAGATCGAACCATCAATAGGTAGACAACTATTTCGCCTAATCTATATTCATATGGCATAGATATTTTCAAATAGTTTATATTTATCATGCTCGGTTAACAGTTAGAATCTTTAAAACCCGATTCAAATTAAGAGCATATTCATTAAAGATGACGGGATTAATAACTTATAATTAAATATAATAAATATGTGTAACGCGGTGTCCGTTAGTGGGACAGAGACAGACAACCGCGAGAGCTATCGAGGGATTTTCAGGTTATGTCTATCGGCATTATCCGATCGCAACGCCTTTAGTGGCTGCTACAAAAATTAAAAACAGCTTCGTTAACGGGCCGCCCCCCCGCCACTGAAATTTGAGGGAGTTTCCAGACCTATTTACAAGACCGTGGCTAGAACTACCTTAAATCACATTTGCTTCGCGCGTACTGTCAAACGCGCGAAGGTGAAATAGTCGTTAATTTTTCTGAAATTTTCCAATTTTCAGCGCAATATTCTTAATTTTTCTTTCCGTAAGAACCTTCTACAAAATATTAGAAAACTTTAAAAAAAAGATGAATGAAATCGGTAAAGGCGTTCTCAAGTTATGGCGTTACCAAGGTAAATAGGGATTTATTTTTATATAGGATGTAACTTAATTGTCGCACACGGTTGGTACCACAGAGTAAAATGGTCTGCAGCAAAATGTCGTACGATGAGTAGTTACTGAGTTATAAGCGTTTGAAGTCGACCAATTACAGTCGAGCATTCTCATGGATCTGACCGCATCTCGACGCTACAAAAAGCGCGCCAACTTCAGTGGACTTTGAAGTCAAAAACAGCCAGCGGGTGTGATTGCTCGAACCGAGCGGCAGACGTAATGGAGGTAACGACAGAGGTAATGCGGGTCAATTAATTTTTTTAATTATTTCAAATCGAGCTGCTCTCGTGCCGAAATCTCGATGGCATTCATGAATTTGTACATGAGTCTTCGTCGTGAGAGATTTTTTAAATACCTCTCATTTCGATCTCGTCGTGGCCTCGTGCATGAAGAGATTAAAATGCACGGAAATATTAATTTCTCGCCAGCGTAACGACATCATTTATTTACTGTGAAGGAAAAAATGTATTCTCTTTCATTGTAGTGATCAGATAGTGTTTGATAAGCTGTCGGTCAACACGGTGAAAGAAAATACATTTTTTTTTATAAATAAAAAGCAACTGACAAATATGATTGGATTTATCAGTAACATTTGTAATAGCGATCGATGGTCCTCTGAATAAGACGTCAGGTTCGCAATGCGGCAAACCTGGGTTCGATTCCACGTCAGATATTTTTTTATTTTTATTTATTTTTTCAATGAGCTTTATCATGCATCTTTTTATTTCATATTTTACCATTGCTACTGTAAGTTCCGTAATTGATTTCGTCTCCTGTCATGAAAGGGAACGTGTACCTTGCAGTCTCGGTACCTGTGTCTGGAAGCTACGAGTTACAGAACGATATTTTTTAACGTTCGGGATGAAGTCAATGATCGGATGAATTTTTCCACATTCGATTTATTATTCGAATATTTTTTAAATCAATCCCGGTATTGGTTTCATCTCTTATGATGAAAGGGAACGTGTACCTTGCAGTCTCGATACCTGTGTCTCGAAGCAACGAGTTGCAGAATGATATTTTTTTGATTTAGGAGATGAAATCAATGATCAGATAAATTGTTCCATATTCGATTTACTATTCTAATATTTCTAAAATCAATCCGAACATTGGTTTTACCTCTTATGGTGCAAGGGAACGTGTACCTTGCAGTAACGGTACCTGTTTCCGGAAACGACGAGTTGCAGATTGTTATTTTTTTAATGTAGGAGATGAACGCAATGATCGGAGTCATTTTTTCACATTACATTTAAAATTTTTAGATTTTTTAAATCAACCCCGACATTGGTTTCATCTCTTATGGTGCAAGGGAGCATGTACCTTGCAGTCTCGGTACCTGTTTCCGGAAATGACAAGTTGGAGATTGTAATTTTTTAAATGTAGGAAATGAAATCAATTGTTAGGCTCATTTTTCACATTCCATTTAATATTCTTATATTTTAAAAATCAATCCCGACGCCACGAGCGCTATCCACTCTCTTTCCCGACCCTCCTTACTATCGCTCATTCCACCGACGGTGTCCCCCACCACGAGCGCTCGCCCCTCATGCCCTGTGAATATTTTCGTTTCGTATCAGTTTCATTTAACTGCCTACCGCGCCGTAAGAAGTTCACTTCAATACATTAATTATTCGAGCTCTACGATCTTTCGATCGCAGTGCCAATGCACAATACCAAACTGTGGGAACGGATATCGCCACTCGAATTTCTGCACATCCCATTTTCAGGAAATATTAATATCAAGTTTCGGCTGACAAATTTCCGCAGCGACGAGGCGCGAGTCCTCGCGCGATATAGCCTTCTCCCTCGCTCGACTCTAAATTCTGGATATTGGAAAATCAGCAGTTTTGCTGTTGCCGCTTCACGACAACCGAATCCACCTCAAAATCTTTAGTCTTAATTCAACGCTCGTTACGAGAACAACTCTAATTAATCACTCCGTTATTACTCGGTATCTCTACAATACTTAACAAGTCTTTGCGAAATATACATATATATATATATATATATATATATATATATATATATATATATACATTTTGTCACGGTATTTCTATTGTATTAACTGTTTTGCGACTACGTAAACTAAAGATTTATATTCACGAAATTGTCCGAATAAAGCCAGCGATTCATTATACTCGACATCTCGATTTTAATTGTTAATCGGGAAACGAACCACGTGTCTCTACTTATTCTACATAATCTACATAAACCGTACCCTATGCGTTTCCCCCACGACTTCTGAGGCCATTTTATTCCATGTTATTCGTCTTTTACCTCTGAGTCGCCGCGCACACGCCACCCTTTGCGAAACCCCCTGGGACGTAACAAAGACTAATCATGTGATTTTTTTTTTCAAATTGCGTAATGATAACTTCCAAAAAACGTAGGATTTGATGTTCTAAACCGGTACTCTGGCGCTGTATGCAAGTTTTAGCTTAAGATTCTTATATGATTTTTTGGATGGTGTACGTTCCATTTGATGTATTATCGAATGTAGAGGTGTTTCTGTTCACAGAATTTATTTATTACATTTTTACCTTTATCAACAGTTTTTGTCAACAATACAATAAACGTATTTGTATACTGAAACGATTTTCAACCACGAACGTAGATGTGCACCCAGAACGAATTTCCGCCAGAGTGGATACAGTAGAAAAACTATCTGGATTTGGATCCACAAAAAAAAGACGTCGTTATGGAAGATTTCCGGGGTGAAGTGTTTGAAAATTTTTGCAAATCCAAATGCTCGTAAGGTTACACAGAAACCCTCCAAGTATATTAAATACTAGGGGGGCTCTGCCCCCCTGCGCGCTTCGCGCGCCAACCCCCCCCCCCCCCCCCCCCCCTCCGGTCCATCTCACCGCGGCCTACCCCCTCCCCCGTTCCATCTCGCCTCGAGCTCCCCACTCAACTCTTGTATACGGCGGCGGCGGCGAAATATTTATATAATATAGAGAGATAATTGCTCCTACTGTTTAATTTTCCGTTTATGCATGGAGAAAAAAAATACCTTAGAAAGAATTTATCTATAATGGACCTCGATTCAAATGTATACCTCTCTAATGTTTTATGTTTTGCAAAATTTTTTTCGTTTAATATATAAACTCAATGCTGATATTTAACATATAAAGGAAAATAATTCATTCTAAGGCAATATTTCCATGTTCATAAAGTAAATATATTTTCAATATCTCGCAAAGCCACTAACGGCAGAACATTCATTAATCCTTCATGTTAATACTACATTCGCGTGTTTTAGCAGGATCGTCGGAGCGCGTTGCTTGCTGACCGTCTTCTTATCTGGCGAACCACTTTCTGGCAACAGTCCTGTTTTCACGACTGCTATGCGAGGAATGATTGTTTGCATCACAGGAATCGAACAAGAAGTCAAGGTACAATCTCAGCAGAAACATTTTCATTGAGAGAACTTCTATGTTTTCAACGAAAATTAATGTTTGTGATTGTAAGATCGTCTAATATGTTTCTCATCAACAGGAAACTATCGAAAAAAATCGAATATATGCCGATTGGCAAAATGGAAAATACACGAGTTATTCAATAAACAAAAATTCACCCCCTCTTTTCGGGTCTTAATTGAAAAATATCAATCCTAGGGAAAAATTGATAGAAACCAAAATTGTAGGAAATTCAATTCCAAACAACTTTGGTGATAACCATTTTTCGTGTAAAATTAAAAATAAACGAGTTATTTAATAAACAAAAATTCACCCTCAAATTCAAGATGGCGGATGACGCAACAGGGTGCGAATCCCGAAAACCAAAATGTAGACTGCCAGTGCCCCCCCCCCAACGATTTACGAAGGAAAATTGCCGTTAATAATATTTTCCGTGTCAAATCCTAATTCGACGGGGCTAAGCCGCGTTTTCGCGAAATTGACCAAAGCCAAAGAATTTCCGTTATTAAGGTAAGCTGCCCGGCACCGCGAATCGTTCGATAATAGATCGCTGGTCGCTGTTGATAGTTTCCGATATAGTAATTTTGCCGTGACGTCACACGCCAACTATAGGGAATTTTGGGAGTGACGCCAAGCTTGGGGCTGAATCTAACCGGGTGTGTGTCGTGCGATTAGCCACTCCGATAGAATTAAGAAGCCATTCGATTGGCGTCGCTTCTCTAAAGTGCGCGGTGATTGGCTTATTCCTATTTCTTATTCCTCGCATTGTGCCACGGGCTAACTTCCTTGCATAGGGCATACCTGCGGCTGAATTCCGTACTTGTCTACCGACAACCATCGGTGTCGTTAGCGAGCGACAGCCAATTGCAAGGAAGATTCCAGCGGAAAGGCGCGACTCCCATAGGCTATCGCTCGCTAACGACACCGATAGTTGTCGGTGACGAGTACGGAATTCAGCCCCTGGTATTTAATGTCACGTCTAAAACTAAAACCAAAAAGGAAAAAGTTGAACGTATTGTATAGCAGTGCATATAGTGTCTAGAGATCAGAGATCAGTTCTCGGTAGGATATTCCAGTGCAAGAAATACACTCGTTGGACTTTGGTAAGCTGCGTAGTTGGCCTCACAAAAAGATGTATTTCTTATACGTGCACAAGTTGCCACGATGAAATGTACTTTCACGGTTTAAGGAGGGGGACGTAACAAGGATATAATCTGCATAAATAAGACATAACATTAGGATGAATTTTCAAAATGGCGTGTAGCATGTACTTTTGATCGTCGACGAGATAAAATTCTATTAATCGTTCCATCGTATTTTCTCGGTTAGTTTGAAGTGTTTTTTTTTTTCGTTCGCGTTAGCCGATAAAATTTCGACAAGTGTGAGGTTATGAAACATTCGGTTGGTGCCTCGGTCACACAGTTTGAACGCGATTTTTCGTGGAGTTAGCATCGCTAGATCACGAATTCAATAATGCAGGAAATTGCCCTCGCCGCTTTTTCCGTTATATCGAGTCTTCTCATCGTTTTCGCTCTCGCAATTCTCGGTAAGGCTGATCGATAATAGTACTGTACGCCAGACGTTTTTATCGTATATAACCTCAAAAACCAATTTTATCTCAAATTACCCCATGTGATCGAACACCTTGGGCGTTATTCGATAAATTTAACTTTCCTCGAGTATTCGGGCATAAATAAAATGTCCGTACCCACGTTTGTCATTGACACCGTTTAATAATTTTTGCTCTTTTACTCACGTGTTTTAGGCTGGTATCTGGTCTGGAAGTTTTTCCTCTCAAGATTCCGCTTTGTGAGAGAGCTTCTCGGAGGAATGAGCGAATCTTCGTCGGTGCATGATCTGAAGAACGGCAGATCACGAGTCAAGAAGCTGCGCAGGGATTGAAAAGTTGTAAGGCATTGGAAGCTCTAAGTGATATTAATCGGAATTCAAAGAGAATCGTTGGATTTTTTTATACGCAAAAGAAAACATCAAGAAAACTACCGCCGCCATGTCGATAAATATTCGTTGCGCAAACACCAACGATCTTCTCAACATACAGCATTGCAATTTGCAATGTCTGCCGGAGAATTATCAGATGAAATATTATCTCTATCATGCGCTATCGTGGCCGCAATTAAGTTACGTAGCGGAGGACGAAAAGGGTCGTGTGGTGGGTTACGTGCTGGCTAAGATGGAAGAGGACTGCGAGGACAATCCGCATGGCCACATAACCAGCCTTGCCGTCAAACGATCTCATAGACGACTTGGAATAGCTCAGAAGCTCATGAATCAAGCTTCCCGAGCTATGGTCGAATGCTTCGAGGCAAATTATGTTTCGCTCCACGTTAGAAGGAGCAATCGAGCGGCGCTCAATCTCTACACAAGCAGTTTGCAATTTGAAGTTTCTGACGTTGAGCCAAAGTACTACGCCGACGGCGAGGACGCTTACGCCATGAAACGTGATCTTAGCAGTTTTCAGCAAGAAAAAAATGCCACCAAGGAAAACGTCATCAAAGATGGGAATGCGCATACTCACACAGGAAGATGTTGTGATCACTCTTAGTCGATTGTACGGAATTTCGTACAACGCGAAATATATTAAAGGCATAACAGGACTGGAAATGGTGTCGTGAGGCAGAAAATGAACATGGGATATTATACGGAACTGGCCAACCGTACGATAGATCTCTGGTCGAAAGTTCTTAATACGCTAAACATATTAATAATAAAAAATAATATGGATTTCTCCGGAATTATTGGTTCTTTTTCATGCCCATATTGTCTTCCCTCATTGAGGATTGTTTGGGGTTATTCGGGTTTCCGAACGAAGAAGATGTTTTGGCTGATGTTTTAAAATTAACATTGCAGGTAGATCAATAGTTTCACCATCTACCAGTAAAATAGTTATGATAGTTGGATGTAGATTTTATTTTGACATATTTCGGCAAAAAACGTTCAACTTTTGATGGTCTAGCAATAATTCCTTTGCAATATGATTCATCGAGACTTACCAACCGGCGGAAATGCGTAATTATTGACAATTTTCGTACTTTGTATAATTCCCAAAAAAAAAAAACACTAAAAATGGTGTACAAAAGTTGGAGACAAGTACATTTACAAAAGTCTATTACTTTTACTTATCCTTCCAAAAAGTATCGCTAACAACACAGTTTCCTAATTAAACATTGTTACTTTTTTAATCATACACATTACATTTAAGTTACGATTCGAAATTCAAAACCATAAAAACATAGTCGATGTATTAAAATAAAAAACATCCAAACAATAAAAAACTGTACAAATCCAAACAAATTTTTTTTAACGTCAATAAAATCGAAAAAAATAAAAAGTACTTGGCGATTTCGCCTTTTCCGACTATCTGAATATACAAATGATTTTTATAGTACGTAACTAAAGGACACAGAATTTAATTACATATGCAGTGCAAAAAGCGAACGCGACAAGTACTTTTAGTTTTTTTGTTTGTGTTAAAAAAAATTTGTTTGAAGCTCTTATTGTTTGGATTTTTTTACATTTTATACATCGATGTTTTGGCCATCAAAGCCATAATGTTTTTATGGCTTTGAATTTCGACTCCTAATGAAAACATAATCAGTATATGATTAAGGGGTCACACCACTCTGGCGGCAGAAAAAAGGCTTAACTTTGACGATTTATTTTGGGAGTATGAGAAACGGAATAGGATTTCTTTTCAAAGGGTTTATTTAATACATATTGAAGTAGGAAAAAAGAATTTTTATTATTATTTTAATACAAAACAGCGGCGACAGAACCCATCTAGAAAATTGTCTTTTTTTAAAGCGCCTTCACGGGCGAACGGTTTTCTCGTAAAGTATGAGTCTTGGAACAAAAAACCAAAAAAATTTATATTCTATATACTATTGGCTATGGGACTACGTAGGGGTTTTTTTTTTATCAAATTTTGTAGAAATGGTGCACTTTTGAATAAATAAATCGATGTTTTGCCAAAAAAAAGCAGTAAATTGTTTATAAAAAAAAGTTTACATTAAATCAAAAAACGGCTACGTGTTCCGATACGGAATGTAATTGTGAAGCTGCTATCAAATTTTGAAATCGATCCATACAACGGTGTTCAAATAATACGTCCTCCCAATTTCAAAAAGACGATTTTCAAGATGGACTGCGGGCTCTGTCGACGCCATTTTCTATCAAAATGGTACTAAAATTTTGTTTTCATACTTCAATATGTGTTAAATAAACTCTCTGAACAGAAAAGTTAGGTCTGAAAGTCAAAGTTAGGCCTTTTTTTCTGCCGCTAGAGTGGTGTTACCCCGTAAAAAAGTAACAATGTTCAATTAGGAAATTGTACGTACTTGGCGATACGTGCTTTGGATATTATCAATTTATTTCACAACTTTTTGAAAGAATAAGTAAAACTAATATACTTTTGTAAATATATTTGTCTCCAAATTCTGTACATCGTTTTCCGTGTTTTTGGGGAGGGGGGGGGGGGGGGGGGCTTTGTCAACTTTTTGCAACGTACGTGTCATTGCTGATTATTAACCCAGAAAAACAATCAAACTCCCATGGAATTACTATGCTTAAGAGAATTAAAAAAAAACCTCAAAACTGAACACTTGCTCATTGCTGCACACAATTTTCCATTTTTCACAAAGCTTCCTCCGTAAAAAAAGCGTCTCAATTTCTTGGCTTTCTGAAACAGAGAAATTTGTAAATATGGATGAAAAATCACGTGGAAAGATTGTGAAAACTCCGAATATACGCGGATTACTTTTCTTTTATTAAACTCGATGATTCCCAACTTTATGATTTAATATTTTAGTGTGTTAATGCATTCGTGCGAAAGATTGGATGTATTTGAGAGGCGGCATCAATTGGATTGTCAGAATTCAGTAAATTTTCTCCATACTCATTACTCTGAGTATCGCTGGAAAATAGAGGTTGGTCAACAAGAAAAAGACATTATATCCTTGCAGCATCCAACTTGTTTTGTCGGAACTGGAAAACTTTTCAGCAAACTTCAACAAGTGTTTCTGGTAGATGGCGCGCATTTTTTCGGCGTTTCAATTGTCCGTAAACAGAAAGAGGCAACCAAAACCGCGTTTACAAAAGCATCCTGAAACATGCATTTTTACAGGGTGTTTTACTGTGCGCTGGAGAATTCTATTACTCTTCGTTGACCATGCTTTTGATAAGGAAGACCATGACTAGAAAGAAGGCTCATCCGTGAAGATAACATTGTCCCGGCCTCGATCCTAACTTTCCTTTGCCCCGTCGTTTTTCCACGTGCTTTTCTGATAATAAAGGTTTCTTCAAAGTTATTGAAAAAGACACTTTTTTTTTCGTGCAGGCGACTTTAAATCGTATTTAATGGGTTCTAAACTTAATTTCCGCTGTTTTTCAATTTTAACAAACTAATTATTTATAGGTTACGATATATTCTATTTTATTCGAAGTATTCTCCTTCAAAAGATACGACCTTTTGCCATCTTTCACGGAACAAATGGATTCCACGCCAATAGAAATCGTTGCTTTTTGGGGCGATCCATTGATCGATCCATTTTTTGATATCTTCAAAAGACTTGAAATGCTACGATAACAAATCATTTTGGATCGCTCGAAATAATTGATAATCAGACGGTGCTGTGTCCGGTGAATACGACGGGTGAGATAAAACTTCCCAGTTCATGTCCTTTATACACTTTTCTATGATTTCTGCTGCATATGGCCGAGCATTGTCACGGAGCAATATCAGTTTATTATGACATTTGACGTACCCAGGCCGCTTTTCTTTCAATTCCTGGTTTAGTTTCATTAAGGGGTAACACGACTCTAGCGTCAGAAAAAGGCTTAACTCTGACAATTTATTTTGGGAGTACGAAAAAAGGAATAGGATTTCTTTTCAGAGGGCTTATTTAACACATATTAAAGTATGAAAGAAATTTTTTTTATGATCATTTTGATATAAAATGGCGGCGACCGATCTCACCTTGAAAATCGTCTTTTTTTAGAACACCTTCACGGGAGGACGGTTTTGTTGTAAAGTATTAGACTCGGAACAAAAATTAAGAAATTGTACAATATAATCTATATACTATTGGCTATGGGACTACGTAGGGGGTTTTTTTAATCAAATTTTGGAAAAATAATACATTTTTGAAAAAATTGATCGATTTTTTGCCAAAAAAATAAGTATTAAATGGTTTATAAAAAAAAATGTTACATTAAGTCAAAAAACGGCTACTTACTCCGAAAGAGAATGTAGGTGTGGAGCTATTATCAACATTTCAAATCGATCCATGCAACGATGTTCAAGTAATACGACCTCTCCCAGTTTGAAAAAGACGATGTTCAAGATGGGCTCTGTCGCCGCCATTTTGTATCAAAATGATAATAAAGTATTTTTTGTTTACTTCAATTTGTGTTAAATAAGCCCTCTGAAAAGAAATCCTGCTGCTTTTTTCATACTCCCAAAATAAATCGTCACAGTTAGGCTTTTTATCTGCTGCTAGAGGGGTGTTATTCCTTAAGGTCAAAATCGGCACTTTTTAATGGTCTGAACCAATCTCTGCGCGTTAGATAGAGCATGTTCACTATAAGCTTCTTGGAAGCGTGCGGTGACTTTCAGCAGCATTTTTTCTTAAATTAATAAAAAAAGAAACGCTTCCCCGGCTATGCTGTTTCGTTGGTTCAAAATCAACGAAACAGCATTTTCGATATTATAAAAAAAGCCGCTACTGATTTACTCGCAGTCACGCCGCACACACGTTTTTCTTCGGTAGGTATAACAACATACTTTAACAAACTCTTTACCATTCGAATTCACAAATATTAAATTTATAGGTTTTACATTACGTATCAATCGTATAATCTTATATCATTGTTCCTGAAAATGCGTAGTTTATTTTCAAAACAATGGAAAATCCAAGTACGATTACACGTGACGGAAGTTACGAGCTAAGATGAGGGGGGTGGTTAAAAAAAATGTGAGAAAATATAAGCACGTGTCTGAAAGAACCGTTCTGTATTGACATGAAAGGTTTGACAAGATGTTAAACGATATTTTATATATAGTTCTATAGGGTGCTCTAGTAAGGAAGGTTAAGGAGAGAGAGAGAGAAAGAACGAGGCGCGTTGGTGGAACGAGATATATTATTTTAGCTTTAAATTTACACAAAAGGTCCTTCCGCCTGTTTTGACAAGCTGGGGTCTCTTTGAATGTGCGCCTGCCTCGGTCATCGTATCCTTCTCTTCTTCCGCTCGTATCCTTCCGGCTCTCTTTGCGCCACTTAAACGTTTTCATATACAAAAACTAAAGCAAACACATTTTTTCGGACTAGCCTCAATAATAACTATAATACTATCGTTTTTTTTTTGGCAAATTAACAAGTACCTACGATGTTATTTAATGACTTATAAATATGTACTATATGTTTAAGGACAATTATTATTCATCAATAATAATAATTGGCATTACGTGATTATAGAAGTACGTGTAATTTGTATGATAATGGTTGTACCTAACTTTTTTAACTGTTTACACAAACAGATGTAACATTTTTCAAATAAATATGAGGTTGACGAGGGGAAAAGAACACTCTTATACAACGAGCAACGACGTGAAATACGGATATCAATGTCAGAAATCCCTGATATCAGTAATATGGAAGCTGCTGAGACTCGTGACGGCTCGACAGATGCTGATGGCCCGAATGATTGAAGTTTTGTATATCGTGACTCTCCAACTGATTTTGACCACGATAATGATGATTTGGGCTTGACGAGCTCGAGCTCGATGATACACCGCAACTGTTGTTCAATAGCATCGGCGTTGATGTTCCCTGAATTGCGAATGGCCACGACTGTAAAATACAATAGCCGATCATTATTCCATTTACTCAATTATGGTTTTTGTAAGGGTGATGGGTGACAGTTATCGGAACGACCACAATTTCCAACGGCAGGTATTTTGAAATTAAAAAATTTGAAACGTAGAATAACGAGGATGAGGTTCTTCGACGAAGTTGAATAACTGTTATTAAGACAGTTTATTAATTTGGAAGCTCATTTAGTTCAGAATATTTGTTTCCGACAGTTTTTGTACTTTGAAAGTACAAATAGAATTTGAACGATGTAGAAAGTTGATATTTCGGAAATAAAAAATCTTGAGTAGTTAATATTTTGAACACCCAATGTACAAAAACGAAATATGTTGAACATAAAAATTTCAAATGTGTCAAAATTGGAAACGCAAATAACCGATGGATCGAAATATTGGGGCGGGGTTGAAATTCCAAACTGTGGAAGCTCCGAAGGTGCAAAACCCCGAATTTATGTGCGACGATCCTAAGTTTTGGAAATGCTAAAATTTAACATTTTAAAAACAGAAATTGTAACAGAAGAATGGCTATTGTATTGCCAAGAATAATTATCCACCAAGAATTACATGACAAGAATAATTACGGGACCGACTGAAAAAGTACTGAACATCAAAACTCAACTACTAAAAAAAACCTTACTTTCATAATTAGAAAGCGTAGAGTTCTGAAAAATTGTAGTTTTGAAAAAAGGAGTTCCCGAACGGTTGAGTTTTATACGAGAAAAGGTTCAGGAAAAAAGAATATCGAAGTCGAATATATTAGAATTTATATGTCCAGAAAGGCTTAAAGACATGGTAGTATATAAATCCGACAGAGCAAAATTTCGAAAGAGCAAAACTCCGAAAGAATTCGACTCCGTGCCCTCGTGTAAAAAAAAATCCATAGACGGAACACCAGCGGTTGTGTCATCTAAACGCTCGAAATGAAAATGTTCGCAATCTTGACTCTTCTAAACTTTAATTTTCGGAATAGTGCATCGTCAAGGCTATGATTTTCAGAATCCAAAATTTTCGTGAAAGCCGTCAGCAATCGTTCTTGAAGAATTAAAATATTTATAAAACCCGAACCTTTTAACCTACTTTCGCCAAATTTAGTATCGATATACACTATTCATATAAAAAAATTTACGAAAGTTAAAGCGACCACAAGCATTTTTCGAAAATTCAAAATTTTATAAAATTATAACCCTTTCGCCAATTGTTGCCAAATTCAATACCATCCGTTTTTTAATGATAATATATTTACATTTAACATAATAACGCACATTTAGTAAAATTCCATTCATATAGAGAATTTTAGCCAGATATCTCAGAATTTGCGAAAGCAAAAGCTGTCAATAATGGTTTTTGAAAAATTGAACAGTTTATGAAACCCAAACCTTTCAACCAACTTTCGCCAAATTTAGTATAGAGCGTTCCTTGCATACTCTATTCGTATAAAAAAATGTACACCGGTATTTCGGGTTAAAGGGTTAAAGACATGGTAGTATATAAATCCAACAGAGCAAAACTCCGAAAGAATTCGACTTCATGCCCTCGTGAAAAGGGTCCATAGACGTAATACCAGCGGTTTTACCATCTAAACGGTCGAAATGAAAATTTTCACAATCTTAACCCTTCTAAACTTTAATTTTCGAAATACTACATTGTAACCCTTCTAAACTTTAATTTTCGAAATACTGCATTGTCAAGGCTGTGATTTTTGGAGTCCAAAACCTTCGTGAACTTGATAAATCTTTTCTTCAATTTTATTATGCTTGAAATTTCCGACAGTTTGTCGTTCGTTAATCTAATTTTCGGAACTTCGTGGAACTCTAAACATACGTCGTTCGGAATTTTTCAAATAGTACTAATGACCGTTCGATAAATTGTTTTGTCCTTCGCGTACTGTTTCCAAAAAGTATTTACTATATGGTATTAAATGCGTATCATTTTTATATCGCTATTCATACAGTTAGATGTTATTTACAGTTAATTATGTGCACTTTCGTCGGAATAAACTATACGGAGACCTGTAGTTGGTAATATTGAAAACCGGAGTGTTACACCGCCGGAGCTTTCACAGTTCGGAATTTTAACCCCGCACCGAAATATGTTTGTAACGCTCCATAAGTGTTCGTTATTGTGACCATTCTGCTTTTCGCCCTTTTGCTATTTAGACCGTTCGGCTTATTGGCGTTCGATATTTTGACCGTTCCAATTGTTGGTCTTTCGGCTTTACTGAATTCAAAATTGTAAACTTTCGGAATACCTGTAAATCTGACATTCATACGCTCGACTTGTGAAGTGTTCAACATTTTTGTCGGTTCCATATTTTGCGCTTCGTTATTTTGCTCGTCCTCATATTTTCTTTCGATATAAATCTATTTCAAGGCTTTTCTATTCTCATTAGTTCTTTTATGATTTAAAGAAGTTCTTAAGGGATAACACCACTGTGACCCCCTGTTTTTTTTTCACATTTTTCAAGAATTTTTTTTTGTGGGAAAAAAAAGAGATATTCGAAAAAATTTTTTGGGTTTTGTTCCTTGTTTATTAATGTATCAAAAAACATTTTTTTCACATTTTTCACGCCGCATGGTGTGAAATTGTTTAAAAAAAAAATAGGCACGCCTTTGAAATTAACGTTAATTTCAAAGGCATGCCTATTTTTTTTAAAACAATATTTTTCCAAATCCCTATGTACTTCTCTTCAAAATATCATATTATTAACGAAAACACTCGGTATTTTTTTTCAGATCGACGTTGAAGAGAGTTCTGCTGCGTGCCGCGGAGATGACAGCACCTGACGCGAGAGCTTCCCCAGCGCCACCATGCGGCGTGAAAAATGTGAAAAAAATGTTTTTTGATACATTAATAAACAAGGAACAAAACCCAACAACATTTTTCGAATAACTCTTTTTTTCCCACAAAAAAAAATTCTTGAAAAATGTGAAAAAAAACAGGGGGTCACAGTGGTGTTATCCCTTAAGATGAGCCGTTCTATAGTTTGAACGTTCGTTAATTTTGAAATTCCACATTTCAGCCGATCCAAATAATAGTCGTTCCGAAATCGGACCCCCACCCATTTTGTAAGATGACCGAATAAGAAATTTTCGAATAAAAATAAAATTTAGGGATAAACTCTCTAAATTGCGAAAAATCATTACAAATAGAGATTGTACTAGTTAAGATTTTTAGTTCCGAAGCAAAATATCGAAATACCACTTATTTTCCAGCCTTCCTTAAAAAATTGATTACACTCGAAGATAGAAATTCGGTACATTAATCTCGAAGAAGGCATTTGGTCACGGGGTCATCCAGCGTCAACACACTTCACTCCATTCGATCTCAGCTCAACTAATACGGACACACTCGCTAACCTAAAATCTTCACGATTCAAACTCGTGAAGAGCCCCCGTTAATACCAGTGTACGTAAAAAATGCATGGAATGCATTGTGAAAAAGAAATTAGAACGTAACATGTAAAATTCGAATTCGTTTTCCTATTAAACCTCTGTCTTGATATATAATATAATATTGAAATTTTTCTTTTAATATAAATTTAAATATTTATCTACACAGCGATTACTGAAATTTTACTGTACCGAAAATCAGTATGCGCGACGCGCGTGCTGCTTTTTACGTTAAGTTCCTTGCCTGCGATCGTGCAATCTGAAGAGGATTAGAATTCTCTTCATTAGAATCATTAGAATCCTTCAATGATTAGCATCGGTGTCCGCGATTCGCCCGCTGCTTTGCAGGTTAGGTTCGTCGTCTACGATCATGCAATCTGAAGTATGCCCATAAACGGATTCCGAGCACGACATCGACAGCTAATTATAATGACGATTCAGTCGGCCTCAGAAATAAATCACAATTCGAGATATTTCGTGACATGTCTTTTTTAGGGGGAGATTGTGCCAAATAATATACAATACAATTACGATAGATTGATGGAAATAATTTGGAATATTTTTGGCTGTTCGATTATTTTAAGCTCATTGGGCGCGTATTCTATAAATCACTCGTTTTATGTAAACAAAGAAATTGAAATTCCGGAACAAACTTCAAAGAATGTACGGCAAAAAACTGGAAACTTCGTCTTTAATTTCTTCTATAATTTTTGTTGCATCTTTTTATTTCGAATCTGAATATTCAGTACTCATATTTCTGTGTATAGCACGACTAGGTCCAATAAATTTCACATGGTTACAAAAACTCAAAAAGATGTTTCAACTTAATTCATGCAGTTATTATCAATAATAAAAAGCCACCGACAACAGTGAACGCGCAGTCAGTGAGCGACTCTGACGATCACCCAAGGTGGAATATATATATATATATATTAGGGCGATTTTTTTTTGAGTATTTTTTTTTTCAGTCCCCACCCGAAATTTTGTTGGATATGTCGAAAAAGAAATTCCCTGAAAGTTACAGCCCTTAATATTAATTCTAAGTACTTTCCCAAAGCGCGAGAAGATTTTCCATCTAAAATACACCTAAATCGAATATTTTTTTTTTCAAATTTCTATACTGAGCCGCATTTTATGCTATCAAATATGATAGCATAAAATGCGGCTGGGAAAAGTTAAACCACGAACAATAGTTCGTGGTTTCGATTTACTCAGAAAACAATCTAAACAATCTAAAAAAGTGCCTTTTGCAGCGAAAGTGTAAATTGTACTGGTGAGTTGGTACGGGTCACTGAAGTTGACTTTTACCCACAATTCTCGTTTTTTTGCTGTTATCTCCGAAAGAATTAACTTTACGAAAAAAATGTAAACGAAAAAATTTGTTGGAAATTTAATTTCCTATAAAAAAAAGGTCCTATCGACCCAATTGCTTAGATTAATATTTCTTGAGATATTGAACTTTTTTTATTTTCTATTTTTTTTATTTTTTAATATTTCATATTTTATACATTTTATACTACTCATAAGTTAAAGTTCAATATCTCAAGAAATTATTGATCTAAGCAATGGGTCGATAGGACCTTTTATGTAGAAAATTAAATTTCCAACAAACCTTTCATTTACATTTTTCTCGTAAAGTGAATTGTTTCGGAGATAACAGCAAAAAAACGAGAATTTTGGGTAAAAATCAACTTCAGTGACCCGTACCAACTCACCAGTACAATTTACACTTTCACCGCAAAAGGCACTTTTTTAGATTGTTTTATCCTGAGTAAATCGAAACCAAGAACAATATGATAGCATAAAATGCGGCTGAGTTATAGAACTTTGAAAAAAAAAAAATTCGATTTACGTGTATTTTAGATGGAAAATCTTCTCACGCTTTGGGAAAGTACTTAGAATTAATATTAAGGGCTGTAGCTTTCAGGGAATTTCTTTTTCGACATATCCAACATAATTTCGGGTGGGGACTGAAGAAAAAATAGTCGAAAAAAAAATCGCCCTAATATATATATATAAGGGTGTGCCATTTGGGGGCAACTTTTTTTTTCAACTGTTCAACAGGTTGTATACTTTCAGGAGGGTGAAAAAAGAAGCCTGTTCAAATTTGAACTCTTAATATTAATATGTAGAGGTGACTCATCGCGAATTTCTATTTCCCATTTAAATAACATGGGAAAATAATTTTTTCATATTTCGACTTTTATACTTCGGCAATGGGATATTGTTCGATGACGCGCATGACATATTTTATAGAGAATTGAACGCTCTACAAAAAAGATATCTTGCAGTTTTTCGATAAACGTAGCCATACCGATGATATCCGAGTTCAAAGTTCAAAATGAACAAAAATTCATGTTTTTTTTTTATATTACAGCGAAACTATCGACTCTATTGGGAAATTTCAAATGACTTATTTGTAGATTTTTAAATTTTCCATGAAAGTTGTCTCATTTATGATTAATTAATATTAATCATTAATTGTTCAATGCTGTAGAAAGTTATTTTCTGTCAAAAAACTGGTTCTAATGGGCTAGTATTTAACACAAGCTACAAAGAGATGGACAAAAAACTCACGAGTAAAACATCTTTATTTACTCCCAATAACAGTGAAAAGAAATGGTTCATTACATTTTTCTAAACAAATTTATTAATGAAAAATTATAAATATTTAATAATTTATTACAGCGTGGAAATTCTCAAATCTTCATTGAAATTTATAGGTGAATGGTTTTCAAATGTATTATAATTTATTTCGAGGTCGAGAAGAAATAAGTCAATATTATCTACTTAATGTTACTTCTTTGTTTTTATTAAAACTTCATTTAACCTGATTTGTTAACTATATCATCGCGATATTTTGGAAATGAATAAAAATTGACAAAACGTGAAAAGAGGAATCTAGGTGAGGTTTGTATTTTTATTATTTTATTCTATATCAAAGCTTGGTTCACTTAAGGGCGGGGTAAGGGTTTTCACTTTCAAAAAATCGAATTTTTTTTTGTCTTATCTTATTGTTTAACATTTCAAGAATATGTCCTTAAAATTTTAAACCGATCTAAGCAATATTCTTGAAGTTATTGTCTTATTAATCTCCTGGCCTTTAACGCTATACCTCTAACAGATGCGGGCGGTCGGGCTAGCAGTGCAGCTGTCGAACAGGTATACAGTTTATTCATTGCCATTGTGTATATAGTATATAGTGTATACTATACACTACAATATTTTAAAAGAAGAAACTGCTGTATGGAGCTGGAATCGATGATTCTGTGTAAGTTGGAAAAATAAATTTTTTTCTTCACTTTTTTACTTCATAAACTTTAGACGGGTTTTTCTCAAAACTACTATTTCAAAGTCCGTGTTCACTGCCATTTAAAAACTATTTGACCGATTCATTTCAAACTTTGTACACATTTTCTACATATAAAATACCTCCCCCCAACGTTTAGTTAAATTTTTTTTTTTTACACAAAGGGTGTTTCCCACCCACAAAATGGCGGAATTTTTCGTGGAAAATAACAGTTCACACTTTAGATGGCCGCCAAAATTTTTTAAATGAACAAAAAAATTATCAGGTAACGTTGGGGGGAAGATTTGATTATAATTTGACTAAATTTTCATGGTTTTTCATTTTCAGATAATTTCCGGCCGAGTTATAGTGAACACCGCAAATAGTTTTTTTTCCAAGACGTTCTGGGAGAAGCTCTGTTACGGGCTTATGCTTCAATATTTCTGCATGAAAAAAATTACAGAACATTGTCAAAAGTATGCTCAATAATGTACAGAAGGTTCGAATAAAATTGCTCAATCCATATTTGAGAGAAAAAATCGAAAAAAAGTGTTTTTTTTTAACGCTAAAACCCTTACCCCTCCCTTAAACTTCTGCTACTCTAGCGCCGAAAAAAAGGTTTAGAGTTGATGCAAAAATTGATTCTTCATAATAAATGGAATCCTTCTGTCTGACGAGCTGCTACTGGTAAACTGGCTGGGTGGGTGGCTGATGATTTATGATATTTAAATGAAGCATTGGCTACTCTTTCTTTGTTTGATGATAGCATTTCTATAGACATTTAAAAAAAAATTGATTGAAGCGATGAGGAGTCATGAGAATACTGTAGATGTTAGAAAACGGCACATAGTAGATAAAAATAATCTAGAAATGATATTAAATGAAGATTTTAGGGGAAAAGCTATTTGAAAAAATGACTTGCCGTATGATTATTTCGAAGAAGATATATTACTATGGCCGAATAACGAGAATTTGGAGTTTTTCAAAAATTAAAAGTTGTCAATGACGCTGCAGAACGTGGAGTGGCATTATTGGAAGAATATAATCCATGCTTAACCAAAAATGAAGAGCAATTTCAGTATTTGTTACGAATAGTGAAAGAGCATCGTCGGAAGTATCCACATTGTCATAAAAAAGTACTTGAATAACTATTAATGCATTGGCGAATTTTTTATATTCGGTATAACAAGACTTAAAATAATTAAAACAAAAAGTAAAAAATGTTCACACTGTAATAAATTATTGGATATTTATAATTTTTCATTAATACATTTATGTAGAAAAAATTTAATGAACCATTTCTTTTCACTCTTATTGGTAATAAAGAAAGATTTTTTACTCGTGAGTATTTTGTCCACCTTTTTGTAACTATTGTGTTAAATACTAGCCCATTAGAACCAGTTTTATGACAGAAAATAACTTTTTACAGCATTGAACAATTAACGATCAATATTAATTAATCATAAATAAGACCATGTTCATGGCAAATTTAATAATCTACAAAAAAGGCATTTGACATTTCTCAATAGAGTCAATAGTTTCGCTGTTATATTAAAAAAAAGATGAATTTTTGTTTATTTTGAAATTTGAAGTCGGATATCATCGCAATGGCTACGTTTATCGAAAAACTGCAAGACATCTTTTTTGTAGAGCGTTCAATTCTCTATATGTCATGCGTGTCATCGAACAATATGCCATTACCGAAGTATAAAATTCCAAATATGAAAAAATTCTTTCCCCATGTTATTTAAATGGGAAATAGAAATTGGCGATGAGTCACCTCTGAATATTAATATGAAGAGCTCAAACTTGAACAGGCTTCTTTTTTCACCTTCCTGGAAGTATACAACCTGTTGAGCAGTTGAAAAAAAAAAGTTGCCCCCAAATGGCACACCCTAATATATATATATATATATATATTACATGTCGAAATTAATTCCGTGCCTTCGAAAATTGTATCAAATCAAGACCACCAAGTTTTTTTCGCGATGACATTCATCAGCACATTCCATACCAACTCATCCAACTTTGGGACCGCCCAATTTTGATTTCCCTGACTTTTTTTTCTATGGTTGTTATTACTGAACAGACCATCTATATTATTTCTCAGAGTTTTTTCTCATTTTATAAATCATTGGATAATTAGGAGGTTTAAAACGTCAACAAAACCAGAAGCATTCAACATTTTTAGGATTGTCTTCGATTGAACCTATTCCGCGAGAGTCCATTATTGCTCATAATATTATTACCTGATTAAAAAATTCCACTCTCCTACTGTATAGTACTGAATAAATAATTCCTCAATCGATTACTTGGTATATTTATTCGTTAATCCAACAAGGATTCGCAAATTTTATCTTCAATAATTTCATCGTACCAAACCTCTCATGTTCCATTCGGTCGTTCCCTAATACGGAAGTTTAATGTTTTAAGATGTGACACATACTTAAAATATCCAAAACTTCCTTTTTGACTATTTGGAATATTTCAAGGGATCACACCACTCTAGCGGCAGAAAAGAGGCCTAACTCTGACGATTTATTTTGGGAGTATGAAAAAAGGAATAGGGTTTCTTTTCAGAGGGTTTATCGAACACATATTGAAGTATAAAAGAAAATCTTTTTATTATCATTTTGATACAAAACGGCGGCGACCGAGTCTATCTTGAAAATCGTCTTTTTCAAACTGGGAGGACGTATTACCTGAACACCGTTGCATGGATCGATTTGAAATTTTGATAGTAGTTTCACAGTTACATTCTCTATCTGTAAACTTCATTTTTATAAACAATTTACTGCCTATTTTTTGGCAAAATATTGATAAATTTTTTCAAATGTGCACCATTTCTACAAAATATGATTTAAAAAAAACCTCGTACGTAGTCCCATAGCCGATAGTATATAGATTATAAAATTTTTTGGTTTTTTGTTCCACGTCTTATACTTTACGAGGAAACCGTCCTCCCGTGAAGGTGTTTTGAAAAAAGACGATTTTCAAGATGGGCTTTGTCACCATCATTTTGTATCAAAATGGTGAAAAAGAAATTTTCTTTCACACTTCAATATGTGTTAAATAAACCCTCTAAAAAGGAATCCTATTTCTTTTTTCATACTCCCAAAATAAATCGTCAAAGTTAGGCCTTTTTTCTGCCGCTAGAGTGGTGTGACCCCTTAAATACTCCAAAAGTACGTGAATATCTTGAAATTGCAGTTCCATGGAAACAAAGCCTCACAAAATTAGTTCGTAAACCAAGTGAAAATGCCATATCGTTGATGGAAATATTTCATCTTTTATTCGTGTGTATTGTGCGATATGAACAAATTTTCGCAGCTTCGCGAACCAATAAATCTCAATTTTCAGCTTCAGATGCGAGTGTGGAATCTGGAAAACATCCGGTTAGCATACGTCCGTTTTGCGCCGTAACAACGAGAATGACGGGCTTTAATAGTGGATAACGAAGCGCCAAGAAGAAGGTGGGGTTTCAGTGAGGAAATTCAGGGTGATTTCGTCCACCTGGTTAAACGTAAATAAAGATAAAAGCCGATTTTGCTTCGACTACGAGGAATCCTCTCGGACCCGTCACACAGTGGAGCGGAACCATTTGGTTCAATGTTATTCTCCCTTCCCCGTTAATCTATCTTTGCTCTCCACGGAGAGATATTAAAAAATTGATTTATTTTTAATGAATTTAAATAAATTGTAATTTTTCATCTTTATTTCAGCTATTAACTATTTAAATGGCAATTAATAGTAAAAAAAAATATTACAGTTTTAATTTAAATTAATTCGAGTAATCATTTGAATTTTTTACATTTCATGCCAATAAATTATTGTCTATTCAAGTAAGCTGTGTTTAATCCAAACTATATGTAAATTAAAAAAAAAACATAAAAACTAAACAATCAAATTTGGGATTAATTCAAATAAAAATGAAAATATATTTTTCCCAGTCGCAAAAAGACCGTACGATAAAATAAAGTACATGTACTTCGTTTCGGTTTGTTGAATGGGAAATTTAATAAAATTTTACGATTTGCTTGTTTTTCGTGCGTTGTCACGTTATTCATGTTTCATTTATTTCTAATTATTATTTTGTTCATACCAAGTTCAATAATACTGACGATTAATTCGATAGTTGATATTGTTATTTATTCGTGTTATTAGAAGAGACAACGTAATCATTTTAAAAAGTAATAGACAAAAACGTGCCTACATAACAAACTCTTCTGTTATTTGTTAAAATTTTATTTCCGTTGTAAAAAACGTAACATGTAAATATGAGAAACATTTACATTGCATTTACCGTAACATTTTTGTAAATGAATTATATTAATTAATGTTTACTAATTTCTTATTTATTTAATAATTAATTAATTTATATGTAAACTAGGATGATTAAAAAAACGCTGCAAGTTAAAGCTTGCAAATTGCTTCCTCGAAATTTCTTCATCGTCATCTCCGTTAGATTTGCTTCTTCATGGAGGAAGCTTTGACCTTTGAGCGTTGTGGAAAATTTCGAGGTAGCAATCAGTAAGTTTCAACTTGCAATTTTTTTTCCTGCGTGTATTATCAATGCCGGAAATTTCGAAAAAAATTGACATCTCATGAGATCGAAACCGTGTCATCGAATCTCGCTAAAACCAATACTCTCTCTCTATATTATATAAATATATCGCCGCCGCCGTGTACAAAAGTTGGCGTGAGCGAGCGGTGTCGAGTAGGGTGGGTGCGGGGGCGGAGGTTATACCCCAGGTCATAACCGGTGGCATACCCAAGGTCATACACGAGGTAATACCCAACGTCATACCCGAGGTCATGCCCGAGGTGATAGCCGAGATAATACCCAACGTCATACCCAAGGTTATGCCCGAGGTCATACACGAAGGCATACCGTACGGCAGGGTGGGGGGGTGAAGGGAATGTCACCCTCTCACATGGGAGGGTTGGCGCGCCAAGCCTGCCGGGGGGGGCGAAGCCCCCCTAGTCATCATATAATAATATTATATTTATCTTCAAAGCTTTAACGTGATCTCGCAAAATCTATGAAAGTCAAAACAACCACAGATTTTTTGAAATATTGAAATTTTCATAATATCAAAAGTGTTTCACCAATTCTTCGTCAATATTCTTGGCTGATATCCGAGGTTGATGAAACCTAATGTCAATGCACTTTTAATAATATTCTATTCATATAAGTAATGTTAGTCCGATATCTCAGAATTTCCGGAAGCTACAGCTGTCGGCGACGTTCGATGGAAAATTTCAAATTTCATTAAATCTGAACTGCATGGTGCTGTATCTACACTGGCGAAATCCAGCGCCAATAATCTTTTAATGGTACTCTACTTATATAAAGAAAAGTTTAACCTCGTATTTGAGCATTTACGGAAATTACAACGGCCACAAGCATTTTTCGGAAATTCGAAATTTTGTAAAATCTTAACCGTTTCGCCAGTTTTCGCGAAATTCAATACCATCCGCTTTGTAATGATAATATATTTATATTTAACATAATAATGCATATCTAGTAAAATTCTCAAAATTTATCTCACAATTTGCGAAAAATAAAGCTGTCAGCAATGGTTTTTGAAAAATTGAAAATGTTATAAAACCCGAACCTTTCAACCAACTTTCTCCAAATTTAGTACCGAACGTTCCTTGATGATACTACATTCGTATAAAAAAATTTTCTCCACTATTTCAAAATTTACAAAAGTTACAGCGATCACAAGCATTTTTGGGAAATTCAAAATTTTATAAAATCTGAACCCTTTCACCAATTATCGTCAAACTCTAGTCCGTCAAAAATTACCGCGACATCTTAAACATTTCATTCGAAAATAAAAAAAATAACCCAAAATCTGACTAACTTCATAAATATTTATAATAATGGTACTCACTAAAGCAAACGTACTGCTTTACTTGCGTGCGATTGCAGCGCTGTAGCTGAAACCGTTCCCGAGAAATAGACGTTGGAATTTTGCAAGGCTGTTACACACACACACATACGACCAGACATTTTTTCTAAATGTCATTTTCCAACGCTTCAACACATTTTGAATAAATTGACATTGAAAAAACAAAAAATTTTCATCATCATAAAGCTTCTTCTATGAGCAAGGAAAAAATACTCCATTTTTTTAATACGTTTGAATATCGAGTATTTCTTACCTCCTCAAAAAAATAATTAGCTCTCGAAAATCACATTCCGAAAAAGAGTGATTTTCCGACGTTTCGACTCAACTTGTTAGAAACTTTATTCAAGATTATTCATGAAATCTGATGAAAAGCCATAAATAATGTAAATACGTGATATCCCGTGTAAAAAAAATTAGTCTACCGTCGAGTGTCAACAGATCTATCGCAATCGTCTACCAAAAATGCGTCTATATGGACGCTTCCAGATGTGTCACATCTTTTAAATTGGTACTCAAAGTCGACGGATAGTCGACGAAACGTCAATGGCATTGAAATTTCTCGAAATTCTACTATAAAAAGAAAATTTTAGTATTATACTACAATTTCGGAATTTTCGAAGTTTCATCAAATTTTTAATATTTTATTTTTACAATAATATTTCGAAAAACTTCCATGCCGTTGACCTTGCTCAACGGCATGAAAGTCGACGGATAGTTTACGAAAAATCAACCGGGTGAAAGTTTTTCGAAATTGTATTGCAAAAATAAAATGTTATTTTATAATAAAATTGAAAACATTAAAATATAAAATGTTATGTTTAAAACAAAATTTCGACTAACTATAATGCCATTGACTTTTCGGGGATTATCCGCAGACTTGAGTACCAATTTAAAAGTCTATGTCGCATCTGGAAGCTTCTGCGTAAACGCATTTTTGGTAGACGATTCTAATTGATGTATTGCCGTTCTACGGTAGACCAATTTTTTTTTTACGGGCTATTAAAGTCCGCCATTATCAGCTCGTTCCTGTCATTTTATATAACGTTACAGCGCTTATATAGTAATAATATGTTTGGGTCATGAAACTTGCATTGTTCAGTGCAGATTTTTGCTATGAAATTTAGTGTTCCTTCAAGAACCACCAGGTATAGTAGAAATAATCGTACGAGGACTCGTATTTTTTTGTCTATGTAATTTTGCGCTTCAACCTGGAAGCAGTAAACATTACCGTATATTCCGGGTGAGGGTCAAAATTCGGAACGGCCATGATTTTCGACAGCCGAAATCTGGAGTATCAAAATAACAAATGTTCAAAAGTTTGAACATTTCAAATATAAAAGATGATTTAAAGACGTTTTCTGATTTAAAGACGTTCTTGATAAAGAACGTCTTTAAATAAAAAAATAAATAATGAGAACAAAAAAAACATTGAACTATCGTCTTTGTGTTTTTGCATTCTCGTTATTTCTCTTCTGATTCAAAGACGTTCTTAAGGACTCGCATACCCCTCAAATTTCAAAAGAAACGATTTTTTTTACAGTTTTTATACTTTTAAGAATTAAAACAAAAACTTCTTAGAAAATTCCACTCCGTTACAAAGTTATAACGATAAATATGACCGGATATCGTGTCACAAACCCATGTCCGGAAACTTTAAACGCGTTTTTCTCGAAACTATGTTTTTAGACAGTGTCAGCACGATAACTCAGTCAATTTTTAATATTTTTAACTTTTCTTTTTTTTTAAATCTTGATAATTATTTTCACTATAGTCTGACGAGAGGTTTCTTTAATTTTTTAGTTAGACAATTTTTTATAAATTATTAAAGACATTTTTTTTTTATTGCATACTAAAGTTTGAAATACTGTAATTTTTTTATTTTTGAAAAAAAGAAAATTCCCTCCGTCAGGCTATTACTACTACATTATTTTTTATTTTTACAGATTGGATAATTTTTGTCGACAAGGAGGCGCCATGGTTTCCATCAGTAGTTCATTTATACCCGTAAAAAATAATGTTAATACTGAATAAAAAGTTTCAATTTTTTTTCTCATAGTTGAAAAGTTAGTAAAAAATTTGAAATCAACAATTCAATTTTTTTTTGACATATAACCTTTATAATAATTTTTGAAATTTACTCGGTTTTCAGCGCGCGCAGCGGTATGTGAGCCCTTAATATCAAACGTTCAAACTATTGAACATTCATTATTTTGAAATTCCGCATTGTGGCCGTCCACAATAGCGGTCGTTCCGAATTTTGCCCCTCAAGCCATATTCCTTCGATTTCGCATGAGCTATTGCTTCACATGTAAAAACAATCGCTATTGTAAACATTTCACCACCAACAACCCGAGCGAAAAATATCACACGTGGTTAAAATTTGATAAACGCTTCTGTTTCGCCACTAATAATATACACACTTCTTTGTACATTTCAATAGTGGCGCGGCAGTAGTAAAAAACAGCACCGACGGCCTTCCCGTCTAAAAAAAATTAGTCTACCCTAGAGCGTCAATAGATCTATCAGAATCGTCTACCAAATATGCGTCAATGTGGACGTTTCCCGATGTGCCATAAACTTGTAAATTGGTACTCGAAGTCTGCGGATAATCTACGAAACGTCAACGGCATTAAAGTTTTTCGAAATTTTATCATAAAAGGAATTTAAAAAAATTATACTACAATGTCGGAGTTTTTAAAGTTTTTCTAAATTTTACGATATAAATAACATTTTATTGTTGTTATAAAATTTCTAAAAACTCAACGGCACGAAAGTTTTTCGAAATTGCTTTATAAAAAGAATATTATTATCATACTAGAACTTCGAAATTTCGTTACATTTTACTATGAAATTAAAATTTTATTTTTGTAATAAAATTTCGAAAAAACTTTCATACCGTCGACTTTCTCAAGTCTGCTCAAAGTCCGCGGATAGTCTACGAAAAGTCGTCGGCACGAAAATTTTTCGAAATTGTCTTATAAAAAGGCAATTTTATTATTATAATAAAGTCGAAGAAATAAAAGCACAAAGTTTTATGTTTAAAACAAAATTGCGACAAACTTTAATGCCGTTAACTGTTTGAGAACAATCCGCACAATTGAGTACCAATGTAAAATTCTATGTCACATCCGGCATCGTCCGCATAGACTCATTTTTGGTAGACGATTCTAATAAATGTACCGTCGCTCTACGGTAGACCAATTGTTTTATTATACCGGTAGTTATTTATTTGTGTGTGTTCGGGTTATCTACGATGTTTCGGCGGTGTAGTGCTTTTAGAAAAGACGACATATTCATTTTTTAATTTAAAAGAAAAACACGTGCACACATAAAAAATTCTTTTGTTACTTGTTGAAATTTTGTTTCCGCTTTAAGAAATGTAACAAGTAAATGTGAGAGACATTTACATAACATTTACCATTACAATTTTGTAAATTAATTTACATTTATAGGTTAATTAGGAGGGTGAAGGGATAACACCACTCTAGCGGCAGAAAAAAAGGCTTAACTTTGACGATTTATTTTGGGAGTATGAAAAAAGAAATAAGATTTCTTTTCAGAAGATCTATCTAACACATATTGAATTATGAAAAAAAAATGTTATTATCATTTGATACAAAATGGCGGCGACAGAGGCTATCTTGAAAATCGTCTTTTTCAAACTGCGTACTACTTGAACACCGTTGCATGGGTCGATTTGAAATTTTTATAGTAGCTTCACAATTCCATTTTCCATCGAAGTACGTAGCCGTTTTATGATGTAATGCAAAGTTTTTTTTTTAAAACAATTTACTGCTTCTTTGGCAAAAAATCGATTGATTTTTTTCAAAAGTCCACCATTTCTATAAAATTTGATTAAAGAAAACCCCTACATAGTCCCATAGCCAATAGCATATAGATTATAAACTTTTTTAGTCTTTTGTTCCAGGTCTTATCCTTTACGAGAAAACCGTCGCCCCGCGAAGTTGTTTTAAAAAAATACGATTTTCAAGATGGGCTCTGTCGCCGCCTTTTTGTATAAAAATAATAATAACAAAAATTTTTTTTCATACATCAATATGTATTAAATAAACCCTCTGAAAAGAAATCTTATTCCTTTTTTCATACTCCCAAAATAAATCGTCAAAGTTATGCCCATTCTACTGCCGCTAGAGTGGTGTTCCCATTTGAAAAAAGGTGCAAAATGTGAATTGGAAATTTTTTCAACGGGCCTAATATAAACGTAATATTTTTATAAATTTCTTCGCTCAATTATAGTTCAAACAAACATTGTCAACAAACTTTTAATCTCCGATCAACTCACCAAAGCCAGTGACAACGATCTCGTCGATTCTGGATGTGCATCACCGTCTTCCCTCAGTACCGCTCGCAAATGAGCTATGTAAGTAGCAGCAAGACGAAGAGTATCGAGTTTGCTGAGTTTCGTATCGGCGGGTACCCAAGGAAGAGTTGTTTTGAGTCTGCAAAACGCTTTGCTGAGGACCCTCATGCGCGCTCGTTCACGTGCATTCGCGGCATTCCTCGGTGCACGCGTTTCCATATCGTCCTTACTGTATTTATCGTCCGAAACAAAATCCTCGTCGTCCAACGAGGTAATCGACGCTCTGCGTTTTCGTGGCATATTTTATGTGTTTAGACTTTTTGTTAAATTTATTATCAAGCGTATTTAGACTTTTTTAAATTTATTTAAAAAAACGGAAAAATATTTCGATGAAAATTTTATTTTTTTTGTATATCGATCGGTTGATTTATGTATTTATTTACTCATAATTTGACTTTGTGGAATTATCATCGGATTTAGTTAATAGTCGCACCACCAATTAATTTTCCATGCTTCTTATTTTTCAAATTCATTCGGTCAGTGACTGTTAATAAACGGTTGAAAATTGATGACGATTTTTTTCTCTCGAAAGGATTAATGCTTTTTTTTGTGCCTAATGAGGATGGTGTGAAGTGACCGAGACGCTTCCCTGAACAGTCGGAACTAATTGCTCCGTGCTAAGTGGATCCCGAAGAGTCTTCGAAGAGAGAGAGAAAGAAGACAGATGCTGAGGAAGAGAGAGAGAGAGAAAAAAAAGAAAATAAGCACATGGAGAGGGATTTGGGACGTCCTGATCGCAACGGGCGGAGCTTTCGGCTTCCACCACCACTTTTCATTTTTCCTCAAACCGCCCGTTTACGTCCTCTTGTTCCACCAGTTCGTCCATATACGACATATGCAACCACCTGGTCCATATTTCATCGTGATTTTAGACGCGGCATCACTGATTCCAAAACGGCGCTATCAATGGTATTGTCGAATGTTAAAATTGTGCGTAAGTTCCGTGTGCACTATATATATATTTTTTTTTCGAATTCTCATTAGTTCCAAATTTGTACATATTTTGTATGTTACACTAGTCATTTTACAATTTTATGTTTGTTATTAATACCGTCGGGCATGACTAGAACGAATTTATATGGAAATGGGGTCTAAGGTTGTGGAAATGCTGGGAAACCTGGAAATATCATGGAATTCCGTCGATCAGCTTGAAAATTTGTTTTTCCTTTTTCGAGGTTTTTCCCCTTATCGTCCTACTCTTGTAGATATTTAATTTTAGTATCAACGTACACGTTTCAGGTGATTTTAAGCCGCCGAGTTTTTAGGTTAAATCATATTAGCTGAGCTAAAATAGAATGAAATGTGCTGAATAAAAAGTGGTGAATAAAGGATAAGAATTGATGACGACATAAGACATACAGCACGATACCACATTCTTGTGTACAGATCTGGAAAATCCTCCCATGAAAGTGTTCTTGACGAAGTCGTTTTTAATTTCTGTAGCAACCACTAGAGGCGTTGCGATCGGATATGCTGATAGGCATAACCTGAAACCCCCTCGATACTGCTATGCTTGCATATTATGTTTATTTGGTGTATATCACGATCTTGTATACTATTAGTGATTTTTATATTAAAAATGACGAATCGGTGTGTGGTACGACATTGCAAAACCGGTAGCAAAATAATTATAAAATGTTCTACATTTCGAGTGCCAAAAGACATTGATATGTGGAAAAAGTGGGGAGATTCTATACCAGGCATTATAACATTACAATAGACGGATCGTGTCATAAACCAGACGCATCAAAGACACCCAAATCAGAATGCACCTGTGCACCTGTGAAGCTGACCTTTTTCCCTTTATAATAAAGGGAAAATGGTCAGCTTCGTCAAACGGGCATGGTCATTTTCCGTACGGTGAAGTTGACCTCCTCAACTCTTGTCAACGGCGGTGACGATATATTTATATAATATAGAGAGATATGCGCATCACAGAAACCCAAACAAACCCAAACCAGAATGACCGCAAATGCACCTGTGCACCTGCGCCCCTGTGAAGCTGACCATTTTCCCTTTACCATGAAGGGAAAACGGCCAGCTTCATCGAACGGGCAAGGTCATTTTCCGTACGGTGAAGCTGATCTCCTCAACTCTTGTCCACGGCAGCGGCGATATATTTATATAATATAGAGAGATATGCGAATAAACAAATAATAGCTTCGTTGCTTTTTCATTTTGTTATTTTAAGCTACTTGTTTGACAATAGTCAACGAACGAATATCGTGAAAATGTTGTGAACCTGGAAAACTTGGGAATATCATGGAATTTCATGGTAACAATCTGTTAGACACCATGGTAGACGACCGACTCGGTGACAATGATTGTATAATATTCATATACATAATAATAAAGTACATAGTCTCTCTGAAATAATGAAAATTCGGACAGGCACACTGCAAGTGTTGTGACCGAATTTTCACAGTCACGTTACGCAGGCGCTCCGTAAGGCTGGAAACTTTTTTTTACATTTCCGTTCTGCCTCTTTTATGTTTCCATATATCCTCTATTATTTGCATAATATTCAGCTCGATCGAATAAAGCTCCGCGCGTATCCTCTCTCATTATATGGGTTTCCACTTTTGTAAAAATCGCCTTTAATTCCATTACTCGATCTTCCGTCGCGTGTATTTTTTTCTTATAAAAACTGGCCAAGCCTGAACGTACTCCATGCGCCGAGGGTTCCGTATCGTTCCCACGAAAATATTTTTCTGAAAAATTAGTCAAGGGTCATCTTCGGAATACCACCCTCTAGCTGTGTGCTAAATTTCAAGTTGATAGGTTAAATCGTTCGGGAGTTAGAGGCCTGTGATGAACGGACGGGCAACTGAGTCTCAAGGCCGTTCCACATGTGCTCAGTTTTTCATAACCGAACACATTTCCAACCAATGCAGTTTCATTGTAGCTCTACGCTAGTAGAAGGGCCTTCACCATAAGGTATCCGTTATTTGGTACGGAATCTTAAGAACAATTCAAGTTTCAATTAAATGAAAAACGAGAGTTGTTGACGGGGTAATACGACTCTAGCGGCAGAAAAAAAGGCCTAACTTTGACGATTTATTTCGGGCGTATATAAAAATAAATAGGATTTCTTTTCAGTCGGTTTATAAAACATATATTCAAGTATGAAAAAAAAAAATTTATTATCATTTTGATACAAAATAGCGACGATAGAGCCCGTCTTGAGAATCGTCTTTTTCAAACTGGCAGAACGTATTACTTGAACACCGCAGCATGGATTGATTAGAAATGTTTATAGTAGCTTCACAATTACATTCTCTATCGGAGTACGTAGCCATTTTTTAATTTAATCTAAACTTTTTTTTTACAAACAATTTGCTGCTTTTTTTGACAAAAAATCGATTCATTTTTTCAAAAGTGCACCATTTCTACAAAATTTGCATTACGCAAATTCTTCCGTCTAAAGCCATTTCTCGATCTTCTATCGCGAATGTTGTACTTATAAAATAATTAACGACACACTATAAAAAATAACCTAATAAAATGACAGCAGTAGAGAAAAACTGTAACCGATGGTTTTATTTTATGTATAAAAGTATTGTAAATAAAGACGAATAACGGTATATTCCGTCGAATCTGAAGTATAATGGCGTGACGCTCCCAAACTGCAACGGCTACCGGTAATAATTATAATAATATTGGAGCAATAAAAGATAATGTTTATTTCCACGAATTAAAATAAAACTACGTGGTTCGAACGAAAATCGATTAATTTTAAACTACAGCTACAATAAAAATCGGAGGGTACTTTATATTATATTCAATTTGGTCTAATAGAAATTCGATAATTATTTGCGAACTATATTTGTATTTAGAGATAAATTCGATTTATGTCGATATTATAATGTATGTTATTTAGATTTTAACCGATTAGCTAAATGGTAAAAACGGTCCCATTGTGCTGAAACATTGTTGTGACAGCAACAGTCACGAGACTGTTTCTGTAAAGCACTCTCAATTATTGGGAGTACAAGTAACTTTTAAAGGATTTTTTGTGAAAATTGGGGCTTTATTGTGCAAAAATGGTAACAAATTAAGGTAACAATGCAGTCTGATAATAATTAGAGTCTTCGTTCAATAATGCCTCCAATTCTGCATCTTCAAACGTTTCTGGCCTTTCTTCACGTTCCTTGTCCTCCGTGCCAAAATCATCACTTTTCAACCGTCTGAACCAGTACTCACAAGTTGAAATTGATGGATCATGGTCCCCATAAGCCTCACACAACAATCGATGACCTTCAGCTGCTTATTCCTTCAAATGGAAGCAGAAAAGTAGTAAAGTTTCCCGCAAATTGCGTTTCGTCGGCATAAAAGTCGACATATTTGGAGTTCGAAAAAACTATGTTCTTTACACTTTGACAAAATGATACATACTGAAAAATAAATCCTACTGATGACGCTATAAGGCCGTCATCCCGTATGAAGATTCTTTTTTTACGCTTTTTTTGGAAATCTATTTTGGCGTACCAAATAAAGATACAACTGCGAAATTTTTACCACATATTTATTCACACTCTGAGCACACTTTACAATTTTTTTAGTCCGAAATCGTCGCTCATTGTTGAGGTACGTGGCAGCTTAGCCACTCATTTTCAAAAAACGTTTTTTTCGTTTACCACGATTGCGGGCGTTCTGCTTATCCGAAACAAAAAAATCAAACGGCATTTTAATCTGTGAAGGTTTAACTAGTCTTGGTACTAGGATTATCGAAAAATATTGAAAAGAATAATTTTCGCCAACTTGTTGAACTCTTATCGTCAATTTTGGTTTTTTTCACGACTTCTTCAGCATGATAAAGAAAACTTTTCAATATTTTTTGATAATCCTAGTTTCAAGATTAGTTACAACTTCACAGATTAAAGTGCCGTTTGATTTTGTTGTTTCAGATAAGCAGAACGCCCGAAATTGTGGTAATCGTTTTTTGAAAATGAGTGGCTGAGTTGCCGTGTACCTCAGCAATGTGCGACGATTTCGGACTAAAAAAATTGTAAAGTGTGCTCAGAGTGTGAATAAATATGTGGTGCAAATTTTTCAGTTCTATCTTTATTTAGTTCGCTAAAAAAAAAAATCTCAAAAAAAGTGTAAAAAAAGAACATTCACACGGGATGACGACCTTAACATGAAGGTGGTTAGGTTATGGTCTGATGCGATTTAATACTAGTAACGCACTCTCTTTTAAATCCTTTAAAACTTACTTGTACCCCCAATATATGAGATACCGTAAAGATGCATAATTGATTCTCATGTACATATGGTAAATGATGTTTACGTATCATTTCACTTCAGCTGGTGAATATAATAAACCTTGATGCTGACGCGACTGGTAATAATACTTTTCCTTCGGTTTATTATAATTATTATATCTCGAAGAAATAACGACAATTTAATTTTTTGTTATAATAAGTAATATTTGATTACGGATTTTATTTTATTTTTGTTGACTCGAGATGGTTTGATGATTGTTATAATCCAAAAGGTGCCGTGATATACATTTAAAAATCTCACACATTCACACACATATACTTAACATTGACAATTATTGCGCTTATCTTATATTTTATCTTTTAAAGGGCGTTGCGTCAATTTAGCCTTCGAAGCGATTCCTTTTCGTAATCCCATAGGCCGGAAGTATTACTGGCCATGTCAAAACTCCAAGTATTTGAATGCTAGTAATCTTTTTTATTTTTTGCACTTTAATTTAGTCTCTCTTTAAAACACTAATTATTTGAAATACCGGTAATTATGACTCGTCTCTCATTATTTTTTATATAATAATAAATTTGTAGATATTACCGTTCCCAGCCAATAATTTGCTCGCTGTGCAGTCGACCCTTCTCTATAACGCTTGTTCACACGCGCTATTCACGACACGTACATAATACATTAAAATACAATGTATATTCAGAAAGATATACAGGGTGCGGCGCCAAAATCCGGACAAAATTTAATTTGTAATAGCTTGACGCTTGTACTAAACATTCATAACCTCGAAACAGTCTCAATGTTGAAACCAAGTGCGGAGTATAATCGAAGAGTCGCGATTATCTAGAGTGTTCGCGCTGGGCGCTCAGCGACAAAAATCATTCGATTCTTCGGGTACCCAAGATCGACTGTATACGATGTTGGGGCAAAGTATAACGAGTCACAGAAATCCAACGAAGGTTTTGCAACACCGGCAAGAAAAACTCACTCGACGAAGCGCGTTGTCATGACGCACGAAATCATTCAATGGGCTCAGGATCTGTTTTTCGAGGATCCGGGCCAGAAAATGTCACAAAAGAAGTTTATTTGCATGTTCTGATAAATGCGGTGAAGCCGTGGATGGAAACTGTATCGTTTGGAAAACCGTATGTTTTCCAGCAAGACGGTGCGCCGACGCACACAAGTCATTTGGTGCAAAATTGGTTGTCGGACACCGGCGACATCTTTTGGTCCAAAGAATTGTGGCCTCCCAACAGCCCAGATTTAAATCCTTTGTACTTCTATGTATGGAGCGTGGTTGAAAGGGTCACTAACAAATTCAGGCATCCAAACGTCGCATCACTGAGAGCCGCTGTTGAAGCGGCATTCGTCGTTATAGACCGTCCTGGGCCTGCGACGCTTCAGACCGAGAATGGAGGCGTTCATTCAAGCAGAAGGGGATTATGTTGAGCAAATATGTTCTTTATGACCTAACAAACAATTTAGTAGACAAAATAATTATAAAATTCTCCATTTATGCAATAAAAATTATGTTTGAAAAAGAATGTTTAATTTGTCCGGATTTTGGCGCCGCACCCTGTATATATATAGAAACACTTGTCTCCTTTCACTATGATCGACGCACAACAAATATAGCATCGCGATCGCTGGGAGCACGACAGACGTAGTCCGCAAATCTAATCGCCCGTACCTTATAATATTGATCATATATTATAATTGACGTTATAATCGGAACGACCCTTCGTTTGGGGGAACGTACCTATAGAGACCTATTTGAGTATAGCTCGCACTCACATGAATCGCTAAGTGTTATTTGTAAAGGCTCTCTACAAATAAACGATTCAAACAATTGGTACACTGTGGTATTACCCACACATTTGGCAATATTCGTTCAACGTACGCACAGAGTAGTGATATTCTCGACAACGTTTGTCGACGATTTTAAGATTTTATAATAGGCGACCGTAATATATGAGGAGGTTATTTAACACTAAACGCATCGGCACTTCACATATACATCTTCTTACCATAAGGGGTCATTTGACCTCTTATGAAATAAACGTCAATTTTTAGGAAGGAATTCTAAATTTATTAAAGGAAATAATCCACAACATAACTGCTGATTTTTAATCAAATAATCAAACAAATTTACAGAAAGTCAGATGAGCGAAGGAAATAACAATGAATGTACGATTTTAAAGTAAATTTTGACACGGGTCATTTGACCCCGCTCGGTACATTTAGTGTTAACCTCCTTGACTTCCGTATACTCCTGTTACTGCACGAAAAATCGACGATAGCGCTAACACGAAAAACTGAAGCTCGTGGATTGCCCGGAAATTGACGCTAGCGCTATCTCAAGAATTTGTAGGATGTTGTAAAAATGAAAATAAAATAACCTTCTTAGTTAATATTCGAAATACATAATTGTTACAATGAATGAAGCAACAACGATAATGAAAAAAGGTTGACCATATTTAGACTTGACGAATTGGCCTGTCCGCTTTGGCTATACCCAACGCAATGACACTTCCTTTCTCAAAGAAATATACATATATTTGAACTCTTAATCCACCTTTTAATCCCACTTTCCTCTGAACCCCGTTTATTTTTCACTTTTACTTCTTCGGCGAAGCGAGAATACGCCGGAAT
The DNA here is from genome assembly GCA_958009045.1 of Oxytorus armatus. Classification (NCBI taxonomy): domain Eukaryota; kingdom Metazoa; phylum Arthropoda; class Insecta; order Hymenoptera; family Ichneumonidae; genus Oxytorus; species Oxytorus armatus. Next base: position 4,090,311 of record OY253747.1, on the reverse strand, counting down.
GGATCCTGTAATATGAGTGTCTCGTTGACACGAGGGACACCGTGTATCCTTTCGAGACTTAAAAAAATGGGGTTCAAATAAGAGTATATATGTATTCTAGGAATATGCGCTCCCTTGATCAGTCATCCGACACTTCTTGACTTTATTCTCGTAACATCCCCTGTTCGAATTATCGATATATAATTACGAATTTTTTTTTCGCACTTCCTTGCGAAATGCTTCCTTGATTGTTATCAGATAAGAGTATATTAAAATGCATAAAACGTTTCTGCTCTATTTAACTAAATCTATGATGATTAATAATGCCAGAATGGGACAAAATATATAATTTAAATTTTAGCGAATGAGAAAAAATAAACATTTTTTCTAAAAAATAACATAGATTATATCCTAATGATATCGTAAATGGGATAAATTATCATTGACAAATGATAATGTATGCATACAATATTGTCACCGTGTGTGCGCATACATTTATCATTTTATTGTTTATTTTTGTAATATATGGGCCTCATAAAATAAAAAAAACTTTTGCGTTCTCATGAGAAAAAAGTCTCGAGAAAAATGTAAATCATCATTCATACATCAATCTTGAATCGTGATTAAAATCCCGTCACAAGTGTGAAATTGGCTACATTACAAATTACAATGAGCACGCTATAGTTCTGGATGAACGTGGAACCCCACTTCCCACCGCGCGGCCGTAGAACCGTGCCAACGACGTGAAGGTTGTTACGTATTTGTAGCAGTGTTTGCCAGTGTTTGCTAAGATCGGCTAAAATCAGCTAAGATTTACCCAATTTTGTTTATAATATTTAAATCGCAAACTGTAAGAGAAATATTTCTTTCGGGCACGACGCTTCGTGAAAAAAAGCTTCAAAGATTGTCATAGCTGTAGCTGAAAAAAACGGCAAGAAACAAAAAAAAAGGAACATCTTCCAGTGGTGCTTTGCTCGGAGATTTTCCCATTTATTATTATTTCCTGGCCCAGCCAACGAAGTCAGACGTTCGTTGGCCTAGCATTGTTGTTGCGCATTCAAAAAAGTAAACAGTACAGCTTTTACACGATTCCGGTATATTTTGAGGTTAGAATATTTTATTGAGTTTCTTGTTGGTATCTTGGAAGCGTTATAATGTTATTATCTGAATACCATCCATTTATTTTAAACAATATTGGCATTTTTGTTTAGGAAACTTTTAGAAGTAATGCCCGAAGAACACGAGTTACCGTCAGATTCGGACGACGACGACGAGGATTACATTCCCGAGGGAGCGGACTGTCAACCTGTTTCTGAAGTAGAATCCGAGGGTGACGCCGAAAGTCCTCCCGAAGATGAGAATGATGAGAACAAAGTAGTAGCGAACAAGGGCAGAAAGCGGAGCAAAGGGCAAAAGGAGAGAAGTGCAAGTAGAAAAAAACGATCACTCATTGGCAAAGATAGCAAGGATGAAAAAGAGACGGAGAGCGATTCTGCAAAACTGGCGCTTACCGAGGAAGAGGAAAAGAAGAGAGCCGATTCACTTTGGGCTGATTTCATGAAAGACACAGGTCCGAATTATATGTTTTTCTCATGTTTTACTTGTATAAAGTACGAAATTAGTATATGGACTGTGGCAGGTTTTTCTTAAAAACTTTTTTTTAATTCCTTGCTGTAAAGACCCCGAGAGCCATTCTTGAGCTCAAAGGCAGTGTACCGGGAGAAGCATGAAATTTAATGTTGTTGTTTTCATATATTCCGAGATAGCGGCTATGAAGAGAAGCAAATTCAAAAAATTGTATTTAAATTTTGAAAGGTTTACATTTCATCATTATTTTCTATTCATTTTAACCAATTTTTGCTTGCTCATAGAAAAATCTATGTCATGGCGAAAAGAAATAAATATTTCAGCTCTTGATGCCAATGTCCATTAATGTGTCGCAACGTTGACAAATCATATTCAGAAAGAATGCTTAGATTGTGCTATGATTCCACAGGACAAGTAAAACAGTACATCTCTGTTATTTATCGCAGGTTTTATAAAAATTCACGTAACGGTCTAGATTTTATCATTTCGAAATTTTCGAAAAAGGTCTGTGCACTCTCGCTTCCCCAAAAGTTAATCGCATATTGGCCTAATTTTTCAAACATAAATAGATTATCATTGAAAAATGGTTGGTACTATATTTGACGAGAATCGGTGAAAGTGTTCAGATTTTTTATTGTCGTCCTGTAAAATGTACTAAAACTAGAGTAATTCACGGATTTTGCAAAATATGCAAAAGTTCAAACATTCGAATTTTTTTACAATCTCGAAGTACTTTACCAATTTGTTTCAAACTCAGTATCGGACTGGGTTATCCACAAATCTATTTTTATCGCACGTAATCCCTCTATAGTTGGAAATTTAAGGAAGTCAAACGAACATACAATTTTTTATAACGTTTAAAAATAAAAAATTTAATAAATTCTTAACCCATTTACTGATTAATGCCAAATTCAATACCAATCATCTTTTAGTGATACTATATTCATGAGCGAAAAATTAACCCAAGACCTTAAAGCTTTTGGAAACTCAAAAGTTTTTCGAAAAATAAAAAATGTTATAAAATCTGAATCGTTCAAGAAATTGTTGCGCAATTCAATATCAACCATTCTTGTGTCTCAAATATTGAAGAATATTAATTATTTATTGACCATTTCTGCTAATAGTCGCAGATTTTATGGAATTTCGAATTGTTCGAAGAATGATCGTGCTCACGGTTTCCTACTAACGTCTAGTTATTATTAGGCCACCTTTTTTCTCTGAAGAGTCGTTGGTCTTGAATTTCGCCAAATTCGATGAAATGATTGAAAATTCGTGTAATTTGGAGCTTTGGAAAATATTGATCTCAGCGCTGATATGAGCTATTTTTAGATATCGGTGTGAGATTTTGGTACGTAAAAAAAAATGATTGAAAGAGCTGCGAGTTAGAAAATTGCAAATTGCTTCAAAAAAATATCAAACAATGTTCGAAGCTTCCTTTACGAGAAGCTTCGAGCAGTTCGAGAAGCTTGAGCTTATGACAATTTGTGCTTATGGCCGTTCGACCGTTTGGGTATATGACAGTTTGGGCTTATGACCAATCGGAATTGTTACCATACGATCTTACGACATCATCCCCTTTTGTCTTCCTTCGTTGTTGTCACGTGGGCTAGTCCCCTTTCCGACGGATCGTCTACATTTCCAACCTCCAAATATCGCTTTACCCACGTCTTAAGGAATGACACCACCTTAGCGGCAGAAAAAAAGGCCTAACTTTGACGATTTATTTTGGGAGTATGAAAAAAGGAATAGGATTTCTTTTCAGAGGGTTTATTTAACACATAATGAAGTAAGAAAAAAATTTTTATTATCATTCTGATACAAAATGGCGGTGACAGAGCTCATCTTGAAAATCGTCTTTTTTTAAAACACCTTCACGGGCGGACGGTTTTCTGGTAAAGTATGAGACTTGGAACAAAAAACCAAAAAATTTTACAATTTATCTACTATTGGCCATGGGACAACGTACGAGTTTGTTTTATAATCAAATTCTGTAGGAATGGTACGCTTTTGAAAAAATGAATCGATTTTTTGCCAAAAAAAGCAGTAAATTGTTTATAAAAAAAAAAAGTTTACATTAAATCATAAAACGGCTACCTAGTCCGGTGGAGACTGTAATTGTGAAGCTACTCCAAAAATTTCAAATGGATCCATGCAACGGTGTTCAAGTAATACGTCCTCCCAGTTTGAAAAAGACGATGTTCAAGATGGGCTCTGCCGCCACTTTGTATCAAAATGATAATAGAAAAATTTCTTATGTATTAAATAAACCCTCTGAAGAAAATCCTATTCCTTTTTTTTCATACTCCCAAAATAAATCGTCAAAGCTAAGTCGTTTTTCTGCCGCTAGAGTGGTGTTATCCCTTAACGAGCGCCTCATATAGTTTTCAGCCGTTTTATACGTCAGTTTCGGTCCTTTGTTATGATTTACTACAACCACTTCCTCGGTAACGAATTCACTGATATGAATAACATAATGCACCGGCAAACGACACATTGCGCAGAAGAGCACGAAATAAAGATTGAAACGAATGAGGAGAGATGGCGCTGCTGTGACTCCTTACCAAACGACAACTGATGGTTTCTTGTTGAACAGACTGTATATTAGTTCCGGAAAGTAATTCCAACGGTATATTTTCAGGCGCAGTGCCCAGGGCAAAATCGGTAAAGACGTCGAACGAGACCCAATCGGTGCTTCCCTTGTCGAAGCCGACGGTCGAAGAAAAAGTGAAAATAACAAAGATCTTTGAATTCGCTGGAGAAGAAGTAAAAGTCGAGAAGGAAGTTTCTGCGGATTCCGCCGAAGCGCGACTGTCGCTGCCTTCCGTCGTGGAATCAACAAAGCATCCCGAATCTACGGGGGAATCGTCGTTGGATCCTTCATCGAGAGGGCGCGTTGCTAAACGCGGTGGACTCGGTGGTATATCGTCGGTTCTCGGTCAATTGGGCAAAAAAGCTAAAATCAGTACACTGGAAAAGTCGAAATTGGACTGGGACAGTTTCAAGAGAGAGGAGAATATCGACGAGGAAATAAATACACACAACAGAGGAAAGGACGGTTATTTGGAGCGTCAAGATTTCCTTCGGAGAGCCGATGTTCGCCAGTTCGAGATAGAAAAACAAATGAGACTTTCAAAACGCACTACGCGATAAAACTCTCGATTACATACGAAATGTCTTAACGGTCGAGGGGTAAAAAAAAAGTATTGCATACCTTTCTGGGATCGCTGACTCGCGCTAAACGTCGTTCTAGTCGTTATCGGCGTTCGAGACTATTCTCCCGCAAATTTATGCGAAAATTACCGAAAAACGAAAACAAAAATATGCGAACAAACATTGGCTGGGAAAAAGATGGTTGCAAATGCGTAATCAATTTCTTTTTCAGAATACGTTAAGATTTCGGGGAGGGAGATACAATTTAGTTCCGGTGCGTAATGAACGAATGTACGCGGCGTGAATTTCTTCGCGATATCTCAACTTTAAAGATAAATGATTGAAATAGTTTTCTCGCCGACCGTTGTGTTTCAACATTATCTCTTCGGACCCGCATTGGATATCCGTCGGACGATTTGAATATAATCGAGAAAAAAAAACTGATCGACAAAAATGTCAAACGCGAAATTGAAAATAAAATGCACAACTATTTTTTTTTACGATTTTCAAGAATTTTCGGGCGACTCGTATCTCCCGCGGTTGGTAACAAAAACTGTGGGTCAAGACCAGTTAGAACCGGTCGAAATTTCGAGGAAATGAAAATTATTAGCGGACACGGCTTATTGAAGTTACGGTATGCCCGCGTCACAGTGTCCACTGGTAGGACTGGAGAAAAACGTTTGAACAGTTGGGATGCAGTCAAAGTCTCGAACGGACAAAATCCCGATAGGACAGTCTCGAAAACCGTGTGACGTCACTTCCTGTGCCAGTGTTAATTCGTTGGTTTTGCACGACGCTGGGATATGGCGCTGGTGGACAAAGACAGACGTTGTCGAGGATGCTAGTCAGTAAGGGGTCTTACCGGCGGATAAATCATCCATCCGGGATAAACACAACCATAACCGCAAATTCGCGGCTTGTCTTGCTGTCAGTGTTGGTGCTGGTTGATATAACCGGAATCGTAAACATTAAAAGCCAAACGTTATCAAGGATGTTAGTCACTACTAGACCGCCACTGTTAGTGGCGGTCTTACCGGCAGGTAAATCGTCACTGGGATAAAGACAGACGTAACCGCATGTTACATCCTGTTTATTCCATATTCAATTTATATCATGAAACTACCTCTGGCTTTAACGACCAGCGCTATCTACCAGCGTCGATGTAAAACCACCTAATCGACACACTGACACAGGAAGTCACACGGTTTTCGAGGCTTTGTCCTTTCGGGATTTTGTCCGTTGATACTTTGTCTGTATCCCTCCCGAACAGGTATCAATAGGGCCCCGGAAGTTCGTACAGGATTCGTCACGGCAAGATTGATAACACTCGGGAAAAGTGAGCGACGTTCAACTTTTTAACGGATTTTGAAACTCTGAATAATTTCACGTTATGGGAATATAGAAAAAATTCGGTCGGAAGGGCATGGGAAAAATTCACGTCCATAGAACTTGGAAAAATTTCGACTACGTGTGACTGAAGATTTTTCCGTCGTGGGACATGGAAAAAAATGTTGTTTTCTAGGAACATCGAAGATATTCTAGTCTGTAGGTCCTTGGAAATTTTCGTATTATTTTGACTTCGAGTATTTTCGTCTTCTCGAAGATTTTCGAACAAACATCGAAAAAATAATGTGCATCTATCGGAGTTTGAAACTCAATTATCCGTGAGTTTTGAAAAACCTTTAAAAAGACGAAAATACACAAAGTCAAAATAATACGAAAATTTCCAAGGACCTACAGACTCGAATATTTTCTATATTCCTAGAAAACAACATTTTTTCTTCGTCTCGTCCGACCAAATTTATTATTATTCCCCCTAACGTGAAATTATTCAGAGTCTCGAAAAGTTTCAAAGTTCCTAAAAAAGTTGAACGGCGTTCACTTTTTCCGAGAGCTTACAATTTTGCCGGAACGAATTCTGTGCGCACTTCCGGGCGCTAGTTATCAATTTTCTCCATTCGGAAGAAAAAGAATGAAACCGAATCATTCCATTGAAACGTACTATCGTGAACGTAATGTATTTAATCGACAATTTTTCGTGTTATAATAATCGATCGTCGTCGTCATATTCTTCGTGCGAATTAATCATAAATGTTGAAAGCGGCCTCGAGATATACCGGCGAATATCTAAAAAAAAAAAAAAAAGAAGAAAGAAAATTCGATCAGTTTGTCGAATACCGACCGTCACGGTCTTTGCTAAAAGAATATCGTTCCATACTGCCACATTTTTGTCGAATTTCTAGCGTAAGGTTTTTTTTAGTATCGCATAAGGTCAAAGGACGACTCGGCATTTTTTTTTTCAACGAATATTGAACTATAATTAATAATGGCTGTCGCATATAAATAAAAATTACAGCTACTTCGATATAACAATAATATTCTTTATAAACCTTCTATTATTACGTAATATTTAAAAAATGGAGAACGATTGTGAGAATTTTGGTTATTCAATTTTTTCCTTATTTTTATTCCCACCGTAACGCCGTCGTGGTAAACACGTGTACGGCCAGAACACAATATCGAACATTATCAGTAGAGCTTTCGTCGCTTTTCCGCGATCTCTATTACCACAGCCGTCGGTTATATCGCAATCTCCTTTTATCGTCTCAAGTTTAAAGTTCGATTCGACTTCAGAGCCCTCATTCAAAATATTTCCCTCGTTGATCAATGATTTTGCGGAACTTCGATGCTTCTCGGTGCTCCTCAACGAAATGAAACTCTTCATAACGGACTTTCTGATTCGACCGTCGGACTTGTTTTTACGGCTCCTGAAAAAAAAAACAGCGATGAGCTCCGCTCAACGGGTAGCAAACTCCGATTGCCCAATTTTCTCTCCGGCAATTCGTTGCAATTCCGGACAAGGAAAAATTCGGTTACCGTGCGCAATTAAATAGCAGCAAGGAAATCGAATTTACTTTTTTCCGGAATTTTATAACCTCCTCAAAGAAAATTGAGAAATGGAGTGTATTCGGCGGATCCGTCGGTAAACAAAAATCCTGTAATTTACCATTTTTTGAAATTATTGACATTTTGGATAAAAGTAAAATACGCTAGAACCTCGATTTTAAGGTGATGTGTCACGTGCTCCGTCCACTTCGAAAACGCGAAATGTACTTACTCCGAAATTTCCGAAACAATCAGGATGAAATTAATTTAGCCACTGCAGTATGATAGCAAAAAGTGGCCAAGCTTATTTCATTCCGATTGGTTATGCCGTTTGTGAGAAAGTCCCGATAAGTATTTGCAGCTATCTCTCTCGCACTCATGTTTCACGTGGTACATTTACGCTTCCCTCTTAGGAAGGCGCACAAAGCTGAAAATTCTTATCGGTACTGTCTCCAAAACGGTACAACCGATCGGGATGAAAAAAGCTTAGCCACTTTTTGGCACCATACTCCCGTGGCTAAGCTTATTTCGTCCAAATTGGTTGTGTCATTTCGAAGAAAGTACATTTCGCATTTTCGGAGTGATAGCCGGGTGTGATACATCCCCTTAAGAAGTTCGATTTTAATGAAAATCCCCATTCCTTTGCGTCGCCGGTGCACGGTGAGGCGCATCTACGTCACAACGGCCAGGACCGCAGTCGCATTTCCCTTCAAAGTCATTGGAGCCCTTTTTGGGTTAGGTTCTCTTTACGCTACGTAACGTAGGGTACTTGTGTATACGGTCTTGTATACAAGTTCGAACTTCCCTCAAATTTCAGCGGCGGGAGGGCAGCCTCGTCATGAAGTCGTTTTTAATTTCTGTAGCAACCACTAGAGGCGTTGCGATCGGATGATAATACTGATAGACGCAACCTAAAAACGTCGCGATAGCTCTCGCGGTTGTCTGTCTCTGTCCCACTCACGATTTCCACCGCGTTACACATATTTATTATATGTAATTATGAAAGAGTTATTAATTCTGTCATCTTCAATGAATATACTGAACAAATATGCGCTTAATTTGAATCGGGTTTTAAACATTCTAACTAACCGAGCGTGATAGATATAAACCATTTTTAAATATCTATGTCATATGAATATATATTTGGCGAAATAGTTGTCTACCTCTTGATTGATCGACCTCCATTAGATTTAAAAAAAAATCCTTTCATGAAGCACTGATAAATATTAACGCTTTTGAAATAATTAAAGACTGTAAATTGGTGAAATATTTATAAAACAAACATAAGTTTTCATTTTGAAAAATAGAACTAAATCGAACGGTTTCATATATTTAATTTTACCCTTTCTATTATATTTTTGTGAAAATTGCAGGTAGTCAAATTACGGTAAGTAAAAATCAACTCTTTCCATTTTCTTATACTTAATTTTTTAAGATTGTACAAATGTTCCAGTTTTCAAAATCAAGTAAGTAAACATAATATGCAAGCATAGCAGTACCGAGGGGTTTTCAGTTTATGTCTATCAGGATTATCCGATCGCAACGCCTCTAGTGATTGCTACAGGAATTCAAAACGACTTGGTTAAGAGGGTCACTTTCAGCGGAGAAGTTTCCAGACCTGTATACAAGACCGTTATTATAAGAACTTCCGGGTCCCAGTTTTCCCACTTACAAAAAAGACATGCCACGAAATATTTCGGGATGCGATTATTTCTGAAGCCGGCTAACTCGTCATTATCAATGGCTATTGATGTGCTCGGTGTTCGGTCATGTAAATACTTCAGATCGCACGATCGTAGACGACGAACCTAGCCTACAAAGCAGCGGGCGAACCGCCGACACCGATTCTAGCCCGCCCTATAAAAAAGACATGTCACGAAATATCTCGAAATGCGATTTATTTCTGAAGCCGACCATCTCGTCATTATTCTAGCCCGGAAGTCCGTACAGGATTCGTCACAGCTAGATTCTTCTCCTTTTCCTTTATTGCTTATCGCCATCTGTCGACGTCATGTGCTACGTCATGGCTAGATTGAAAGCACTCGGAAAACGTAAACGCCGTTTAACTTTCTTAAGGACTTCGAGCATTTTCGATATTCGGAATAATTTCAGATTACGGGAACTTATTAAAAAAATCTGTTGAAAGGGACATAGAAAAAATTAGCGTCCATAGAACTTCGAAAATTTTTCCGACGTGGGACATAGAAAGAAATTTGTTTTTTAACAACATAGAAAATATTCGATTCTATAGGTCGTAGACATTTTCGTATTACTTTGCCTTTGAATAATTTCGTCTTTTTGAAGATTTTCGGACAAACATCGAAAAAAATAATATGCATCTATCGGGATTCGAAACTTCGTTATCCCATGAGTGTTCGAAAAACTTAAAAAAACCGAAAAATACTCAAAGTCAAAATAATACGAAAATTTCTAAGTGTTACACACTCGTAAATGTTTCTATGTTCCTAGAAAACAACATTTTTTCCATGTCCTACGATGGAAAAATTTTCAAATTGCCACGTAGTCGAAATTTTTCGAAGTACTACAGATGTGAATTATGTCTATCTCCCTTCCAACCGAATTTTTTATAAGTTCCCATAAAGTGAAATTATTCAGTCTCGAAAAATTTCGAGGTCCGTAAAAAAATTTTACATCGCTCATTTTTCCCGAGTGTATTCGATCATGCCATGACGAATCCTGTACGAACTTCAAGGCGCTAGTTATGATTGGCTGTCGATGTCGTATTCAGAGTTCATTTGTGTGCATACTTCAGAATGCACGATGAACCTAACCTCGAGAACCAGCCCGCGAAGCGCATACACCGATTCCAATGTTCTTAAAATCGAGGTCTTACCCATGGAGCCTAGAGTAGAGGAGTCCGATCTTCGTACTCTGAAGCGGGATGAAAAATTCAGCAAAAATGTGTCTCTGCGTGTCAAAAGTTGGTCTGATGTGAAGTGAGCAAGAAATAAAATGTACGTGGAACCTTGCTGAAGCTAGACACCTACAGTCAATATACACATGACGCTTCACTGTAATTGAGTATAATCACGCGTCATCGTTAATATAACAGTTATATGAAACTATTTATTACCGTCTATCTGTACAGGTAGAGATAAAATAGCATTAATCGATTTTATGGTGAACATCGGGTTTAGAAGACCCCCCTCCGATTCCTTTCGTAATAGACTCATCCGACACGTTTTTGCACGCAAAACAATTTTTTCCTCTGACAAAATTGGGGGACGTTATTTATTAAAAAGTTATTAACAAAAAAGTTAATAATTCATATAGCTATTTTCCTTATACGAACCAGTCCCAATCATCTTGTCCTTCACATGTGTTGTTAGGAATACCCCCTGAGTAACATACAAAAAGTTTTATCCATCGCTCATTGTTTGTTAAAAAGTTATTAACAAAAGAAGTTTCATAAATCAAACATGAAATCATTATACTAGTGTATTGTTAACAGTACACGCATGAGCGGGTTGGCTGCGCCTCCCTGCACTCCTCACACACCAGCCCAAAAACAACCCAAAACAACCAAAAACAAACCAAAAACAACCCAAAAACAAACCAAAAACAAACCAAAAACAACAAACAACAAACTAAACAACCCCCTACCCCACACGTGACCCACCCCCACCTAACCTTCCCACCCCCATTTACTCATGTGTATTTGTATTCGTCTGATAAGCAGCATACGTATAAGCAAGGGATATATGTGCTATTTACTATACTTACAGGTTGTTTGGATTGTTATTGGGTTGTTTTGGGTTGTTTTTGGTTTGTTTTTGGGTTGTTTTAGTTTGTTTTTGGTTTGTTTTTGGTATGTTTTTGGTTTGTTTTTGGGTTGTTTTGGTTTGTTTTTGGGCTAGTATGTGGGGGGTGCAAGGGGGGCCCAGCCAACCCGCTCATACGTGTACTGTTCACCGTGCGCTAGTATAAGTATTTCATATTTGATTTGAGAAATTTCTTTTGTTAATAACTTTTTAATAAATAACGTCGCCCAATTTTGTCAGATGAAAAAGTTTTTTCGCGTGCGAAAACGCGTCGGATGAGCTTATTACGAAAGGAATCGGGGGGTCCCCTAAACCCGATGTTTACCTCATTATTTATTACACGCTCATCGTCTGTATTTTTTAACTGGGATGTCTTTATATGCTATTTATTGATCCTGGAATAATCAATGCACAATCTCCTCACCTATTGTACTCTAAATTTCGATAAATATAAATCACATTGGTTTTTTTTGTAACCTTTATAATAATGTTATATAATGCTATTCTATCTCCTTACCTTTACAAATTGGCATTAATTAATAGTTTCATAAAACTGTTATATTAACTATGACGCGTTATTACACCGAAGAGTTATGTGTATATTTACTGTAGGTGCCTAGGTTCAGCGAGGTTCCACGTACAGTTTATGTCTTGCTCACTTCACATCAGAACAACTTTGCGACGCAGAGATGCTTTTGGCGAAATCTGAAACTATTGTCGTATGAATTTTTGAGGTCGCTTTTTTCGGCCGTTCCCCATTAGAGATCGGACTCCTTTACTCTAGGCTGCTCTAGGCTCCATGGTCTTACGTACACATGTATTGTGATTCGAGCAAGTTCGGAAATTCTACTCGTTGCCCGAATCAAATAATCGTATACCTATACCGTGTTCGGACGCTCGATGCGTCCTCCGGTTCATTACAACGAGCAACCAGTCGAAAATCATTTATCCGTTTGCCACACGCTGACCCGGATTTTTCGTACATGACGCACGATCGCGACTTGTCGGGACCCTGACTCGGCAAGTTTGACGCGACTTTGTTCGAGGAATCGCGAAGATCAACGCTCGCGCGGCGCGACAACGTCGCGTAACGTTCACAGTCGTCGCACTGTATGGATTTATTGTCGAAGTCGGGTTTGCACAGGCTGCACTTGCAGAAGCATGTGTCGGTGCAAGGGCATGAAGATGACGACGGTGCGCGGTTCTTGAGGCAAGAGCAGCTCTTGAAGAGAAATTCGACGAGCCTCGAACATGCCGAAGATCTCAAGTGCCTCTTATTCTTCCCATCGTCAATCTTCTTCTTTTTCTCCTTCTTCTTCTTCTTCTTTTTCTTCGTTTTTTTATTTTTCTTAGCTCCCTTCCTCTTACGTTTCCTGTCGTGTTTCTTCAATCGTGAAGTACCACTTGCGCACCCGGTACTTTCGCTCTCCTCGCAGTGTTCTGCCCTAGGTAACGTCAACTTTAATTATCGTCTCTTCGTTCTTGACAATTAAACTGGCTAGAATTTTTATCGGGGTTTTAACACCTCCTCGTGTACGAATTACACCCGAGATATCGACTTACGAGCCTAATTTTGGTGATAGGTTATACTTATGTTTAAGGGGTAACACCACTCTAGCGGCAGATAAAAAGGCCTAACTTTGAGGATTTATTTTGGGAGTATGAAAAGAGGAATACGATTTCTTTTTAGAGGGTTTATTGAACGTATATCGAAGTATGAAAAACATTTTTTTTATTATTATTTTGATACAAAATGGCGGCGACAGAGCCCGTCTTGTAAATCGTCTTTTTCAAACTGGCAGGACGCATTACTTGAACGCCGTTGCGTGGATCGATTTGAAATTTTGATAGTAGCTTCACAATGGCATTCTCTATCGGAGTACGTAATCGTTTTTTGATTTAATGTAAACTTTTTTTTTTATAAACAATTTATTACATTTTTTGGCAAAAAATCGATCATTTTTTTCAAAAGTACACCATTTCTACAAAATGTGATTTAAAAAAACCCCTACGGACTCCCATAGCCAATAGTATATAGATTATAAAATTTGTTGGTTTTTTTGTTCCAGGTGTCATACTATACGAGAAAACCGTCCTCCCGTGAACGCGTTTTAAAAAAAGACATTTTCAAGACGGCTCTGTCGCCGCCATTTTGTATCGAAATGATAATAAACGTTTGTTTTTCATACTTCAATATGTGTTAAAGCCTCTGAAAAAATGCTATTCCTTTTTTCATACTTCTAAAATAAATTGTCAAAGTTAGCCCTTTTTTCTGCCGCTAGAGTGGTGTTAACCCTTTAGGGCTCACATACCTCTGTGATTTTCAAAAAATCGTTCCAAATCTTCATAATTATTTTCTCTATAGTCTGACGAGTGGTTTTTTAGTTTTTCTGGTTGGATAATTTTTTATAAATTATTAAACGCTAATGTTTTTTTTTTAAATTCCATACTAAAGTTTGAAATACTGTAATTTCTTTATTGTAGAAAAAAAATTCCCTCCGTCAGACTATTCCTACTACATTATTTTATTACATTCTTTTTTATTTTTGCAGGTTGGATAATTTTTGGTGAAGTTATGATGTCGACAAGGAGGCGACATGGTTTTCGTCAGTAGTTCATTTATACCCGTAGAAAATAATGATAATATTTATAAAAAAAATTAAAAGATTTTTTTTCTTATAGTTGAAGAGTTAATAAAAAATGTGAAATCAACAATTTAATTTTTTTTTCATCATATAACCTTTATAATAATTTTTCAAATTCACTCGGTTTTGAACGCGCGCAGCTGTATGTAAGCCCTCAAAAGAAACGATTCCCGTAATTTAGAAAATTCTTATAGGGACAATCTATTGTTCGTAAATACTACTATAACTATAGGAACTACCGGCCAAGAAAAATTACTATATTTCGGCAACTTCTTTATAATCCACGTGCAAAAAGACCGAAATTAAATAATAATAATTCATTTCGATTAAACCAAACGGATTTTCTTATGTAAGAAAGACGTATATTGATCTCGTGAAAATAGCGTCGGAACTGAATGATAATTAATGGTTCAGTGGTCATTATTGAAGCTGTTGAAGATTACTGATTTTTCGTACTGCATTAAAAAATTTCTTGCGATCATTCGCTCAATTTTCAACCTTAAATCTTCGATTTTACGTTTTTATCGAATATTCAAACTGTTTTTTTTATCGCCATTTTCTTTATCGTAGCTACTCTAAATTGCTCACGATTTATCCGTTGCTTCGTTTCCATTACCTCGTTTTCTTCGAAATTGGCCGATGGCTGATCGCACTGGACTTGCCGAATGAGCAAGTACAGTTTTTTGCTCTACAAGAATGCTCAGATTTTTCTCTGCCTCTCGATGAAGACGTACGACCTTCGGAAGATATTCCGTTGCCTCGCAAACACTTTTTTTTCAATGATGATCGACGCTTTCGTGATCCGCTTCGACTTCGAGGAGATTTTCGCTCACAAAGAAAATCGTCAGGATGATTGTCGCATTTTTTGGACATTTCGTTTTAACAAAATTTTCGGCACAGTTCGCTTCTCCAGCCGGTCGTGATCTTAGAGAAGGATTAATTGTGAAAAATATAAATTACCGTCTGAGTAAACAAAGCTTTCTTATTCATCATCCTTTGAAAGATCATTGGAAAAATTCGTTATCTTCGTCGCGTGAAATGTTCTAGCGGAAAAAAAAATATATGCTAGCCCAAAAGACACTGAATATTCGCCGAGAATTCCACAGATCCGCGTTGACATGACTACTGTCGTTTATAAACATTATCTATTCCCTCCTGGCGAAGAAAATTCGTACGAGGACTTTCCACTGACTTTCAGAGGGGTTATGTAGTTTGAATGAAAAATTTACATTACGTTTTCCCGGTCATTTTTTTCGTTTCGTTTATCCGGTCCGGAAATGGTCGACCGGACGTTGTAAATGGAACGCAAAATTTGGAAACCGTGGCGAGACATGTTCGCCAACGGTGATCACATATTTATCTCTTGCCTAAACCGTCATAATTCTTACTTTAAGACTCGAGAATTTTTTTCGAGCTGTTCGAGCAGGCTGCGGTTAGACTCGAAACATTTTTGCTTCCTCGTGGAGGAAGCTTAGTGAAGTTGCCATTTTTTTTGCCATTAGAAATGTACGACGTGGTTCAGTTTTTGTGGCATTTTTTTATTTTCGAAAAATATCTGTACACGCTCTATTTTCCGAAATTTTTAAGATATCGTGCTAGTTTTTGTATACAGTTTGGAGGATATTTGGTACTGGATTTGGCGATAATTAGTTTAAGAGTTTAAGGGTTCAGAACTAATAATTTTTTGGATTTCCCGAAAAACGTTGATGGGCTTTCTAACTTGCGCAAATTTTGAAATATCGAAGTAAATTTTTTTTCTATGGACAGAGCATTATTAAAAGACGTTCGGTGAAATATTTGACGAAAAGCGATTGAATGGTTCGCGCTGAATATGTTAATTTAAAAAAATCTCCTCTGGCAACTCAGTGATTTCCGCAAATTCTGAGATATCGCATTAAAATTTTCTATGTGAATAGAATATTATTAAATGTGCATTATTATCACAAGAATCAACGAATGTAGGTCAAGAATGTTAATTGAGAATCGATACAGCGAGAGAATCGATGCACCCGTTTAGATTTTATGAAATTTTAAATTATTACGAAACAATATCGTTTTAAGTTTTACAGATTTTCATAGATCACAGTAAAACTTTGAAGATAAATAGAATATAATCCCCCCTATAAAAAAGACATGTCACGAAATATCTCGAAATGCGATTTATTTCTAAAGTCGACTAAAATTATGATTGGTTGTCGATGTCGTGCTCAGAGTTCGTTCATGTACATACTTCAGATCGCACCATCAACCTTACTTATGAAAACAGCACGCAAAATACGTACACAGATTCCAGTATATTTAAATGATGGTGATGAAACCACGGTCTTGTATACATGCCTGGAAAATCCCTCAAATTTCCGTGGTTGGGGGCGTCCCCTTAACGAAGTCGTTTTTAATTTCTGTAGCAGCCACTAGAGACGTTGCGATCGGATAATGTTGTTAGACATAATCTGAAAACCCCTTCAACTAATGAATAAAGTTTATGTAGATGGAATGTAACTCAATAATATCGTTTCTCACTTTGTATTATTTTTTGGCATGCCACTAAATACTGTCTATTTCGGAATATTGACAAAACTCAAATAAAGAGAAAAATTATAGAATTTGTTTTCATGCATACTTACTTGATATTGATAACAGGAATTTTCACCATTCGACCGATCGCAAATGATATATCAGCGTGTATATCATAATGTTTTACCGTTTCCACTGACGAAAAGTTGCTGTCGTTCGACGCTCGAGAAGGATAATTCAGAGTATTGCTTTTTAATTTTAATGAAGCAAATAAGATAAACACTCTCTCGGTCCTCACTATAATAATGGGAAAAAGGCCGATTTTTATACTACAATTTTACTGGACTTACAACCGAGTCAGCTCGGCCATTTTTTAACTGTCGACTAGACCATGGACAAAAAACAACAGTGGTTTACTGTTGGTTTATCCTTGCTTTATGACAGCGCACTCGCCATGTGTGTTCAAATTGTTCGCAAAGCCATCGTCACCTTCTGTGTCCACTATGTTGTATTTGCTGTGGCTACAGAAAATTATTAACAGCCTCGGCCGATTTTTTAGAACAGAACGCGTACATAAAATAAGGAAATTAAGAAATAAACATAACTTTAACCTGTGACAAGTGTTCTGCATACAAAAATTTGTAGAAACATAGAAGAGAGCTGCCGTCTGAAAAAATGTACGGGAAAGCTGCTCAAGAAACTCCGTTCTATTAAGGGATAACACCACTGTGACCCCCTGTTTTTTTTTTCACATTTTTCAAGAATTTTTTTTTGTGGGAAAAAAAAGAGATATTCGAAAAATTTTGTTGGGTTTTGTTCCTTGTTTATTAAAATTCTTGAAAAATGTGAAAAAAAAACAGGGGGTCACAGTGGTGTTATCCCTTAAGCGGCACGTTGAAAATTCTGATATCGATGAAAATGTAACTTCATTTCCTCTGCATGTATCCTATATGAGCGACGGTATTATAAATAAAGCATTGACGCCAGTCTGGCGGCCGTTGGACGGAGAGCGGCCTTGCCTTGCCATAAACATTCATTATATGATGCCAACCGGAATATCCCCGGGCATCCCTACCGGTTACATTTCTCGCGTAGTCTCCGTGCGAAAAGATAGCGTCTCGCAACAACAGTAGCAAGGAGGGGCTCTGTGAACCTGGAACCCGACTTAAGAAAATTAATTTTTTTTAAATTGCATACGGTTGTACTCCGTATGTACTCGTTTGTACCACCTTTTTTTTTCGTTTCTACCTTAAGGGGTCCAGAATTAAGGGGGGGTTAAAAAATACTCGGAACCCGAATTGAAGTTTAAACATTTTTTGTAACGCGATTCTATAGAAAATCGTTTGTACCCGTTTGTGCCACTTTTTTTTTTTCGAAATCTTAAGGGGTAAAAAAATACAGAGTTTTTTTAATTTGCGAATGCGGTTACCTGGAGATCTTCAAAAATAAACTTAATCCAGGGAAAAGGATTCGTATTTTCCATCATTTGCATCATCAATACTTCTCATGCACACCTTAAGGGGGTCGAAATGAAAGATTTGGCAAGTATTCGTTTGCACCTTAAGAGATAGATCACTGGATGCCATATGACGGCCAATTTTCAGGATAAACGAAATTTGAAAAACGGCGTGCGCTTATCTGTCGTTAGTACCCAATTGCACCGCAGGGACATTTGTTTGTACCTTAAGGGGGTTAGCACCTTAAGGGGGGACAGATTTCGGTTATCTCGAAAAATGGCCAAAGTACAGCTACCTGAACCTTTGAATCGGCTATATATCTGACCCCCTTAAGGTACAAACAAATGTCCCTGCGGTGCAATTGGGTACTAACGACAGACAAGCGCACGCCGTTTTCCAAATTTCGTTTATCCTGAAAATTGGCCGTCATATGGCCTCCAGTGATCTATCTCTTAAGGTGCAAACGAATACTTGCCAAATCTTTCATTTCAACCCCCTTAAGGTGTGCGTGAGAAGTATTGATGAAGCAAACGATGGAAAATACGAATCCTTTTCCCTGGATTAAGTTTATTTTTAAAGATCTTCAGGTAACCGCATCCGCAAATTAAAAAAACTCTGTATTTTTTTACCCCTGAAGATTTCGAAAAAAAAAAGTGGTACAAACGGGTACAAATGATTTTCTATAGAATCGCGTTACAAAAATGTTTAAACTTTAACTCGGGTTTCGGGTATTTTTTAACCTCCCCTTAATTGTGAACCCCTTAAGGTACAAACGAAAAAAAAGGTTCGACAAACGAGTACATACGGAGTACAAACGTATGAAATTTTTTTTAAATTAATTTTCTTAAGTCGGATTCCAGGTTCACAGAGCTGCAAGGAGACGGGCGCTGGCGCGCACGCCGTTCTCGTGGGATATAGGCGCGATTTATATATACGAGTATGGTATATCGGAAGACTCGGCAGTCTCGGGACGAGTCTATTTTGTTACGAGCCAACTATGTTTAGCTGCTCGATCTTACCGTCGGGACCACGGTCTTGAATAGAGATCTGTGCTGGGATTCTGTACTTGTCTACCGACAACTATCGGTGTCATTAGCGAGCGACAGCCAATTGCAAGGAAGATTCCAGCGGAAAGGCGCGACTCTCATAGGCTATCGCTCGCTAACGACAACGATAGTCGTCGATAGGCAAGTACAGAATCTCGCCTTTGGGACTCCTCTGCTGAAATCAGCCCTCTTAACGAAGTCGTGCTTAATTTCTGTAGCAACCACTAGAGGCGTTGCGATCGGATAATGCTGATAGACATAACCCGAAAAATCTTGATACTGCTATGCTTGCATATTATGTTTAGTTGGTGTAGATCACGGCTTGTTATCACTTCTTTGTAAAAATATTTTTAAAAAATCTAACGGAGTTGGATCCATCAAGAGGTAGACAACTATTTCGCCAAATATAATTCATATGGCATAGATATTTTTAAATAGTTTGTATTTATCACGCTCGGTTACAGTTAGAATACTTAAGGGGTAACACCACTCTGGCGGCAGAAAAAGGTCTAACTTTGACGATTTATTTTGGGAGTATGAAGAAACGAATAGGATTTATTTTCAGAGGGTTTATTTAACACATATTGAAGTATGAAAAAACATTTTATTATTATCATTTTGATACGAAATGACGGCGACAGAGCCCATCTTGAACATCGTTTTTTTTCAAGCTTGGAGGACGTATTACTTGAACACCGTTGCATGGATCGATTTGAAAATTTGACAGTAGCTTCACAATTACATTCTCTATCGGAGTACGTAGCGGTTTTTCGATTTAGTGTAAACTTGTTTTTTTATGAACGATTTACTGCTCTTTTGGCAAAAAATCGATCCAATTTTTCAAAAGTGCATAACGTCTATAAAATTAGATTAAAAAAAAACCGTACGTTGTCCCATAGCCAATAGTATTGAGATTATAAAAATGTTTGGCTTTTTGTTCCAGGTCTTATACTTTACGAAAAAACCCGTGAAGATGTTTTAAAAAAAGACGATTTTCAAGATCAGTTCTGTCGCCGCCATTTTGTATCAAAGTGATAATAAAAAAAAAATTTCATACTTCAATATGTGTTAAATAAACCCTCTGAAAGGAAATCCTATTCCTTTCTTCATACTTCCAAAATAACTCTTTCAAAATTACATATAATAAATATGTGTAACGCGGTGGAAATCGTTAGTGGGATAGAGATAGACAACCGCAATAATAGCTATTGCGGGGTTTTTAAGTTGTGTCTACCAGCATTATCCGTTCGCAACGCCTCTAGTGACTGCTACAAAAATTAAAAACGACTTCGTCAAGGCGGTAGTCTGGTCTAGAAATTTGAAAAAATCGATTTTATTTTTTTCCATTTTCTTATTCCTTAGACCTTTCTTCATACGCTCCTTAAAACCGTTTATTGATATTTAAAAAATTAGCCGAGAAATAAAAATTCTAAGCGAGCCGCGCGTTCAGGTAGCGCGGTCGGGAAGCAGCTAACGCAGAGGCTACTGAGTCGCTCATTTAACGGTGTCAAAACTTTGAACGCGTTTATCTCAGAACTATGTTTTTGAAATCAACGCCCACGATATCTCGATAACTAATGGACCGATCGAGCTCAAATTTTACACGTACCTTAGGTAGCCTGTTTCTGAGGACTGGTAGCAGAATTGAGTCGAACAATAATTTTGTCGACATTTTATAAGTCGTCGAATACCCGAAAATGTATGAAATATCATTAATGAATGTTCAACAGGCCGCCAATTTGTCAAAAATTTTTTTTAAGTACCAATTCTGCTACCAGTGCTCAGAATACTCATACAGATTGAGAATATATATATTTTTTTTTTTCAGATGCATACGACATCGTCCAGAGTGGGCGCCGATTGAGGCGGCTTTCGGCGCACCATGTTGCAACAAGGCAAAAAACTACATGAAAATATTTAAAATAATTTTTTTTTATGTACATATGAAATCCAACGAAGGTTTTGCAACACCGGCAAGGAAAACTCACTCGAAGGAGCGCGTTGTCAGGACGCCCGAAATCATTCAACGGGCTCAGGAGCTGATTTTTGAGGATCGAAAGCAGTCGATCCGAAAATTGTCGTCGGTTGTCAGTGTGAATGAAAATACTATACGACGAATCGTCGAGGAGGACCTTCGCTACAAGTCTTATACAATTAAAGTGACACAGATGCTTTCTGAAGCTGACAGGATAAAGCGAGTTGAACGCTGTAACCTGCTTTTGTGTTCTTTACGAAACAATGCCGCCGGACGCCTCAGGTTTTGGCCTCCCAACAGCCTAGATTAAATCCTTCGGACTTTTATGTATGGAGCGTGGTTGAGAGAGTCACTAATAAGTTCAGACATCCAAACGTTGCATCATTGAGAGCCGCCGTTGAACCGGCGTTCGTCGATATGGACCGTGACTCATTAAAACGAGCCTGCGAACGCTTCAGACCGAGAATGGACGCGGTCATTCAAGCAGAAGGGGATTATATTGAGTAACTGTGTTCTTTATCACCTAACAAACAGTTTAGTAAAAAAAATAATTATAAAATTCTCCATTTTTGCAATAAAAATTATGTTTTAACAAAATGTTTAATTTGTCCGGAATTTGCCGCCACACCCTGTATATTATCCCCGTATTATATACAGTAAAACTACCGTTTAAGCGGGGGTTGGATTATCCGTGTTTCCCGTTTGATTTAAATTGGACTTTCGATCAACCGGGACCCGGATAATCAGGGTTTTATTGTAATCATCTTGCCGTCGCCGCCGCCGCCGTCTACAAGAATCGAGGGGTGAGCTTAACCGTACGGGAAATAACTTTGCCCATATGGTGAAGCTAACCCTCCCTTTATGGTAAACTGACAGATGTCAGTTTCATCACACGGGAGAGGGGTCACCCCGTACGGTGAATCTGACCCTCTGCCGTACGGTGAGATGGAGAGACACAAGGGCGCGAGGCGTACGAAATCCTAGCATATCTCTCTATACTATATTAATACACTAGCTGTGCCCCTCGGTAACTTTGAATTGAATTCAAAAAATTTCGTAGAAATAACCAAATAAATGAACCTACAATTTAAAAAGTAGTGTTTTAAAATAAACCGACAGCAGTGGACGCACAGTGGACGCGGTCGGTGCGCGGGTTCGGCAATCTTCCATGTTAAGCAGTATTAGCCGCGGTCAGTACTAGGTTGGGTGACCGCTTAGCCGTGCACTGGATTGCACGCTGACTACTGAGGGGGAGGCAGTTTTTCTGAATTTCTGATGGTAGTACAACTGAAACTCAATCAACAACAAAAGCCGTCTGTATCGACACAGGTTTTCCGCAGTTTCCCTGTGTCCATGGCAAATGCGATACAGTGTAGCTAAGACGTCTACGAATGCAATGGAAGTTAGGTTCGCCTAGCGAAGGGCGGGTAGGGATTGATAGAGGGAAAAATGGAAGAAATGGAATTGGGAAGGGTCATGCGTAAAAACCCGAAAGGGTTTTACGCATACGTTGGAACACACAATAATAAGAAATAAAAAAAATAAACCGAAAATATTTATTGAAAAAACCAACATATATAGTACTTATACCTAGCAACCAATTTAAAACAAACTACAAATTGATTTTATTAAACCTAACTAAAACCTCAAATTTAAATATATTAAAGCAAAAGTACGCGTACCCATTAAATTGAAAGGAAACGCACATAATTATTCAATGAAATTGGCCAACAAACATCCACAAAAATTAATTCGCTGAAGCACAACTGTTGCATAAGGAACCGACCACATGACCGAGCCGTACGTTATGGTACTTGGCTGACCTGGGCATACATAGTCCGGCCATTCTCGGGAATGTTCAGTTCTCTGCGTGCGGCTAACCGTCCCCTCACTCAACGCGTCACTGCCGCTCCATAGGGCCATACCATGAAGTTATATGGCCTAGAGCCTTTCCGAATAAACGGGATATCTAATGCAAAGAGAATTTTTCAAATCGGATTAGTATTTCCTGAGATTAAAACAAACAAACAAACAAACTCTCCACCTTTATTATAGTTCAAACAAACAAACTCTCCACCTTTATTATAGTAGTATAGAAGTATCCTTTCTTAAAAAAGACATGGCACTCGAATCTCGAAACTCTCGAAATGCGAGATAAATATATCGAACTTTGAAGCCAGTTTATCGTCAATCTGATTGGTTGTCGTAAAGCGCGCGTAATTTAAACACGATTTAGTTCACTATGAAACAACATCTATGGTATACAAAGATTTAATAAGATTAAAGATTCAATAGATCATTGACTCTCGCCCAATGCAATTCTCAAAATTAAAAAACCTTATATAATAAAGAAATGCGAGATAAATATATCGAATTATGAAGCCCGTTTAAGCCGTTCTTAATCTAAAGGACAAGTTCGAAATATGAAACATTCAAGCGCGAGCGAAGCGAGCGCGTTGTTGCTAGTAGATATAAATTGCAGCCACCGCCGCCGTCGTATGCAAGAGTTGAGAAGGTCAGCTTCACCGTACGGGCAATGACCTTCACCATACGGGACGACCCCTCACCTGGATGGTGAACCTTATCCCGCCACAATCCGAAACAATCCCCAAACAAACTGGTATGGATTTGTTTGGGTTTGGTTGATGCGAGGCCCCTCTAGTATATATATATCGCTCTCTCTATATTATATAAATATATCGCCGCCGCCGCCGCCACTGTGCACTCGAGTTGACGAGGTCAGCTTCACCGTACGGGGCGACCCTTTACCCGTTTGGTAAAGCTGACGCCGCCGAAAATGACCGCAAATGCAATGGAGCATTTGGAGTCATTATTTCTTTTTGGATTTAGGCTTGACGCTAAGTATCATTATTGAGACTTTGATAGATGCAAGACTTCTTATTTTTCAATTTCAATCAGTCGTCGACTGATTACGCATTGTGCAAATTTCCAAATATAATATTTCACGTGGATAATTTTTTTCGACTGGATGATCTCGAAGGATAGATGCGAAAGCATTTTCCATCTTCATATGACAAGTGTCTTGCTACAGCTCCTATTACACAACGCAATCTCCATTATTTTGTACGTTGATCTTTAATGTCTTAATCATTCTTTCGTTAACGCCGCTATAGTTCATCACCCGAATTCGCGGATAGAAGTCAATCGATGTGTGACGTTGCGTTGCTGAGAACGTGAGTCATCAATTCTATCGTACACTTTTACAATATAGTATTCTCGGGATTTACGCGCGTGACGCAATCCATCCGTTATCGCGTGTCTTTGAGCAGGTGAGAGGAGATGACGCATTCGACACTCACAAGGCTCACACTCCCGGCTTATGAAGTATCACAGTCAAGCTTGAAAAACATTTTTTGTCTAGTTTATAAAGTAAAACGTGTCAGAGTCGAATTGCTTTCTTTTTTAATTTCTGTATAAAGTTTGCAAACAAACCCAACACCTATACAAAGTTATTCGTAACCGAAGATCATTCACTCGGTGGTAATAGACAAGGTCGATATGTGACTAGAAGAAAATTCTATTTATAACCGATGGTCTGTTTTAATTCCATTCAAGTGACTGTATGAATTAACAAAGTCAACGCTGTATATTGTTACACCTATTTTCTGCTGTCCGCTTGTGTGTAAATCTATCTGCCGATCGAACAATATTTCGTCATAATTTGGTTTCTTATAGAGCAAGCTTTGTGATGATGAAAACATTTTTTTCGAGTTTTCAATGTCTAATGTGTTTACAATGTTTCAAAACGTTGGAAAATCACGTTAAAAAAAAAATTCTGGACGTAAAAAATGTATGTTCAAGTTTTCAATGCTACTGTGTTTAAGCGGTAATACCACTTTAGCGGCACTAAAGAAAGCCTAACTTTGACGATTTATTTTGGGACTATGAAAAAGGAATAGGATTTCTTTTCAGAGGGTTTATTTAAGGCCTATTGGGGTATGAAGAAAAATTCTTTTATTATCATTTCGATATAAAATCTGGGCGATAGAGCCCATATCGAAAATCGTCTTTTTTTAAAACACCTTCACGGGAGGAGGGTTTTTTCGTAAAGTATAAGACCTGGTACAAAAAACCAAAACATTTTATAATATAGATATAGACTATTGGCTATGGGACTACGTAGGGGATTTTCTTAATCAAATTTTGTAGAAAAAGTGCATTTTTTAAGTAATGAATCGATTTTTTGCAAAACAAGCAATAAATTGTTTATAACAAAAAAATTTATATTAAATCAAAAATCGGCTACGTACTCCGATAGAGAATGTAATTGTCGAGCTACTATCAAAATTTCGAATCGATCCATGCAACGGTGTTCAAGTAATACGTCGTCCCAGTTTTAAAAAGACGATTTTCAAGATGGGCTCTGTCGCCGCCATTTTGTATCAAAACTGTAAAACAAATTTTTTTTCCATACTTCAATATGTATTAAATAAACCCTCTGAAAATAAATCGTATTCCTATTTTCATACTCCCAAAATCAATCGTCAAAGTTAGGCCTTTTTTTCTGTCGCGAGAATGGGGTTATCCCTTAAAATGTTCCAAAACGTTGGAAAATCGCGTTCAGAAAAAAATTCAGAACGAAAAAAAATTTGGTTCGAGTTTTCAATATGTTTGGAATGTTTCAAAATGATAGAAAACGCACTCCGAAAAAATTCCGGGACGTATGTGTATAACCGGCCTGGAAAATGTAAACGTTTATACAGTGGGTCAAAAAAGTATTCGTACACCTTGTTTTTTTGCGATAACTTTATAGACATAAGCGATACGCAAAGAAAACCAATTTTATTTAATAGGACATCAGGTACACAGATAAACTGCAAATGGAGAATTTTTTCCCAGGAATAGAAGAATTATGAAAAAAATACGAACATTTTCGGGCAAACAAAGTATTCGTACACTTACGATTATAGTGAAAACCTACATCACCATAGTTGCTAATTATAACTAACATTTGGTGTGCATCCCTTTTGCTTCAATTATTGCCTCGAGTCTCTTAGGCATGGATTCCACCAGCTTTTGCGTTGTTTCTTTTGCTATTTTCGTCCATTCTTCTAAAATCCTCTTTGGAGATCAGATTTGTTTGTTATTTTTCTTTTTCTAATTTCTACATCCACCAAGTGCCATACATTTTTAATAGGGTTGATGTCCGGAGATTGTGGTGGTGTAATCAATTGTTTGCGGACATTACAGAGTAACCATTCCCTCGTTTTTATGGCAATATGTTTCGGGACGTTATCTTGTTGGAAGTGGAAATTTCCATCCAAGCCCAATTTATCTACACTTTCTTTCAAATTGCTGCGCAACACTTCGATCTACTTCTGGGCATTCATTGTATCATCTATAAAAGCCAGATTACCAATGCCATAATATCCCATACAGCCCCAAACCATGAGGCTTCGGTATTAAAAAAATAAAATAATAAAAAATAAAATAAAATTTGTCTGTTGAAGCTCGATATTTGGTATCCGCCAGACGAATCTTTTTCCATCGGACCCGAAGATGTTAAATTTCGAATCATCCGAGAATATGACACGTTTCCAAAATTCTATAGACGTATTTATGTAGGTTTTTGCGAAACCTAAACGTTTTTCTCGATTTGTATTATTAATTAATGGTTTTTTGCGGGCAGTTCTGCCGTATATTTGGGTAGAATGCAAAACATTTCGAATAGTCTGGGGACACACGATCTTCCCTGATGTTGATGCGAGATCAGTCGCTAAACTGCGAGTACTTGTGAACGGTTTCTTTTGTAGCCTCTTTAACAATATCCCGACGCTCCCGTACTGTTAGTTTTATCGGTCGACCGGTTCGTGGCTTATTTTTTGTGCTGTTTGTTGTTTCGTATTTTTTTATTATGTATTGCACTGTTGTCAAAGTTAGATTTAGTTCTTTATTATTTTTTCGGTAACTTTCACCGCGTTTCCGAAGAAAAATCACTCTATCTCGCATGGATATTGATATTTCGCTTTTCTTTGCCGTCATGTCTGTTCAGAGCTTGAAGATCTACTATCGCATGGAATAGGTCAAAGCTATTGTGTAAACAAAGACTTGTTTACATTTTATGCAGAGTTCTGACCGTGCGTGAGTGAGTATCGGGCTTAGCAGCTCAATCGTAAGTGTACGAATACTTTTTTTGCCCGAAAATTTACGTCGATGAAGTTACGCACGTTCATGCAACAAAAAAAAATTTTTTATTAAATTGACGGCACTTACTCGTCGTATGTCCGGGAGTATATATTCGCACAAAAAACACATGATTCAGCCTGCTAATAGGCTTGAACGCCAATAAAATGAGACTCTGAGTCGGGTTTGTTGAAAAAAAAATTTCGTCCAATTCGAAGGTCGTGTCCTCTTTGATAATGAATCATGATGACTCTTACGACTCTCTAGTATGTGAAAAAAAATATAAACCCAAATATATCGGAAAGGAAACTTGAGGAGCGACGGTCAGAGCGACCCCATTCTAGACCAGCCGTTGTAAAAAATCTTTCATCAAATTCGAAGGTCGTGTCCTCTTTGATAATGAATCGTGATGACTTTTACGACCCTCTAGTATGTGAGAAAAAAATATAAACCCAAATATATCGGAAAGGAAACTTGAGGAGCGGTGGTCAGAGCGACCCCATTCTAGACCAACTCTGGTAAAAAATCTTTGGTCCAATTCGAAGGTCGTGTCCTCTTTGATAATGAATCGTGATGACTGTTACGACCCTCTAGTGTGTGAAAAAAAATATAAACCCGAATCTATCGGACAGGAAACTTGAGGAGCGGTGGTCAGAGCGACCCCATTCTAGACCAACTCTTGTTAAAAATCTTTCGTCCAATTCGAAGGTCGTGTCCTCTCTGATAATGAATCGTGATGACTTTTACGACCCTCTAGTATGTGAAAAAATAAATAAACCAAAATATATCGGAAAGGAAACTTGAGGAGCGGTGGTCAGAGCGACCCCATTCTAGACCAACTCTTGTAAAAATTCTTTCGTCCAATTCGAAGGTCGTGTCCTCTTTGATAATGAATCGTGATGACTTTTACGACCCTCTAGTATGTGAAAAATATATAAACCCAAATATATCGGAAAGGGAACTTGAGGAGCGGTGGTCAGAGCGACCCCATTCTAGACCAACTCTCGTGAAAAATCTTTTGTCCAATTCGACGGTCGTGTCCTCTTTGATAATGAATCGTGATGACTTTTACGACCCTCTAGTATGTGAAAAAATATATAAACCCAAATATATCACGATTCATTATCAAAGAGGACACGACCTTCGAATTGGACGAAAGATTTTTTATCAGAGTTGGTCTAGAATGTGGTCGCTCTGAACACCGCTCCTCAAGTTTCCTTTCCGATATATTTGGGTTTATATTTTTTTTCACATACTAGAGGGTCGCAAAAGTTATCACGATTCATTATCAGAGAGGACACGACCTTCGAATTGGACGAAAGATTTTTTACCAGATTTGGTCTAGAATGGGGTCGCTCTGACCACCGCTTCTCAAGTTTCCTTTCCGATATATTTGGGTTTATATTTTTTTTCACATACTAGAGGGTCGTAAAAGTGATCACGATTCATTATCAGAGAGGACACAACCTTCGAATTGGACGAAAGATTCTTAACAAGAGTTGGTCTAAAATGGGGTCGCTCTGACCACAGCTCCTCAAGTTTCCTTTCCGATATATTTGGGTTTACATTTTTTTCACATACTAGAGGGTCGTAAAAGTCATCACGATTCATTATCAAAGAGGACACGACCTTCGAATTGGACCAAAGATTTTTTACCATAGTTGGTCTGGAATGGGGTCGCTCGGACCACTGCTCCTCAAGTTTCCTTTCCGATATATTTGGGTTTATATTTTTTTCACATACTAGAGGGTCGTAAAAGTCATCACGATTCATTATCAAAGAGGACACGACCTTCGAATTGGACGAAAGATTTTTTTTTTCAACAAAACTGACTCAGAGTCTAATTTTATCGGCGTTCAAGCCTATTAGCAGGCTAAATCATGCGTTTTTTGTGCAAATATATACTCCCGCACATACGACGAGTAAGTGCCATCAATTTAAAAAAAATTTTTTTTTTGTTGCAAGAACGTTCGTAATTTCAACGACATGAAAATTTTCTTTTTTTTTGCATAATTCTTCTATTATTCCTGGGAAAAAATTCTCCATTTTCAGTTTATCTTTGTACCTGATGTACTATTAAATAAAATTGGTTTTATTTGCGTATCGCTTATGTCTATAAAGTTATCGCAACAAAACAAGGTGTACGAATACTTTTTTGACCCACTGTATCTCGAGAACGACTTGAGCGACGGCGCTATATTTTTGCACACAAAAACAGCATTACTTCCGTTTTATTTACTGCAATTATTATACAAATTAATGAAGTGAATTAGATTTCATAGCTTAAGAAAATTTTCAAAAAATTTCTGCAGACGCTCTAACTTCCGCAAATTTCGAGATATCGGATTAATGTTTTTTATATAAATAGAGTATCATCGAAGGATGGTCGGTATTGAATTTGACGAACATCGGGTAAACGGTTCAGATTTTCTAAAATTTTGAATTCTCCGAAAATTGCTTGTCGTAGCTGAATTTCCGCAAATTTTTCGATACGTTCATTTTCGAAATTTTTCAAAAAGTTCGAAAACATTTTTTTTACATAAATAAAGTATCATTAAAGAACGGCAGATAGCAAGTCTGGCGAAAATCGATGGGACGGATTCTTTGTGGATATCTAAACATCAGTTGTTTGGAATTTTTCAAATAGTACTGCCGACCGTTCGATAAATGGTTTTTTTTTTCTGCGTACTGTTTCCAAAAAGGATTTACTACATGATATTAAATGTGTATCATTTTTTTATCGCTATGCATATCGTTCGATTTTATTTATAGTCAATTATGTACACTTTTGTTGGAATGAACTACCATATATGAAGACCTGCAGTTCGTAATATTGAAATTTGGAGTTTTACACCGTCGGAGCTTTCACAGTTCAGAATTTCAACCCCGCCTCCAAAGATCAAAACTTCCTCCATGTGAAAGCCAAATTTAAGAAAGATAGAGGGGGGCTTTGACCTTTGAGCGTTGTGTAGAATTTCAAGGAAATAAATTGTAAGTTGCAACTTGCAGCTCTTTTCATTTCGCCTTGTTTTACCGTTATTTATTTTTCACATTTCAGACAAAATATCGGAAAGGATTGATATTCTTTTGCGAACGATAAAAAAATGTTATTGTATTGTCGGACAATATAGACAGACTGACGAAAATGGGAAATGGAAAAATAAGACTGTAATCTTACAGGCAATTTTTTTAAATTTCCAACTTTTTCTCTTTACATACTTGGTATGCGATGAAACAGTGACAACATTTTGGAGAACTTTAAAAACGCCCGACTAAAAAGTGAACAAGAAAAATACATAAAATTAGTTTACCCCCCAAAAACCGTGACGCAATAACAAATCGTTAGAAATAAAATCACGATGTTCATTAATTAATAATAATGACAATTTTTACTACAGCAGGGAGGTAAACTTCCATCTTCACCGAACGCATATCCCCCAAAATCCCATCCCCCAAATCCATATTCCCCAAAATACGTATCTCACAAATGCTTTTGGGACCGACCTATTTTTATTTTTTTATCAGATTTTTTCATACCGTTTTTAATACCGAAGAGACCAGAGAAAAACGACCAAATAATTTAAAAAAATGACCATGAAGGATATGCTTTTGGGTTATATGCATTTGTGGGCTATGCCTTTGGGTAATATACATTGATATGCATTGGGGAATATGCCTTTGCGGAATATTCATTTTAGGTTAGATACATTTTGGATTATAGGACTTTGAGGTATATGCGTTTGGTGAAGACGGAAGCTTACCAGCAAGGAGGCATCTTCTTTAGCCATAATTACATGATTTGGCAGTTGTAACGTCAATATTACGTGTTATTGGTTATATAAATGTCTGCAGATGCCTCCCGGCGATAAGGAAAATTTTAAATTGGCATTATTATGAATTAATGAAAATTGTAAATTGTCATTGTTATTGATTAATGAAAATCGTGATTGTATTTGTAAATATTTTCAATTAACTCACCGTTTTTGAATGTAAGCCAATTTTATGTATTTTACTTGGACACTTTTTAGTTGGGAATTTTTTTGGTTTTTAAATTTTTGTTATTTTATACTTTTTAACAGATTCTCGTTAGCCTGAGAACTTATGAATATTTTAATTTATGAACTCGTTTGTGAGAACAAGATATGCATCAGATCTTCAATTTAATATACACGCAGTACACAAAACAAAATTTGATCAATATTAAAGCGTACAATTGCTTTGTTTGCTGGATACTGAAAAAAAGATATTAATTTAGAACTGGATTGTTTTTTTTTTTTTTTTTTTTTTTCAAAGGGAAATCAACGAGTCAGATCCTTGACTATCAATGCTATCAATATTGTGGATTATAATTGTTTTTCTTCGCTATGCTAAACAACGGGGTGGTTGGTGTATAACAATAGTACATCAGTGGATTGCCAGCAGCGAATGTCCAGTATTGAAAACCAAATCAACAGCAATACAGCAAGTGGTGTGCGACTGTTACAAAATATGAAATGTGTGGAAAAATGTATGACAACACTGGTAAATAGTCGAAAAACTTCAAATGATGAAAACAAACCTTGCAACGTAATGTAATATCTCATTGAAGGATTTAAGAGGACGGAGGGGGGGCGGGGGGGGGGGGGGGGGGGTGGGGGGGTTAAAGGCGAAAAAAAGCATATTTTTATGATTTTTTTGCGGCGACATGAGTAATATAATTTTATTAAATAGAATTACATATTATTGTACAACTATTGAAGTATCTCAGAAAAAATTTTCAATGAAAAATATTGATGAATAAGCCGGTGACGCTGAATCTCCAGAGGCGCCTTGAAAAAAAGTGGTTTTCCGGTGAACATTATAACTCGTTACCGGATCATCTGAAACAAAAAAATTGATATGCATTTTAAAGGTGATGTATTTCTCGAGGTAATCAGGAAGAGTTTTTTTTCTATTTTTTGCAGCACTTGGAAGTGAAAAACGCAATTTTAGCTAAAATATCGCGCTTAATTGATTATTAAAAAATTGAAAAAATTGAAAAAATTGAAAAAAAAACTCCTCCTGATTACCTGTTGATTTATGTGAAGAAGTAATGTTTAAATTTTTAAAAGGATCGGTTCAGTAGATTTTGAATTCTAATGTTCACAAACTTCAAAAATGACGTTTTCGGGAAAATCGATTTAAAGTTTTTTATAGTATAAAAATCAGATATCACGGCCGGTCGTTTGAAACGCTGTAACTCCGTTAGTTTTACTCCGATTGACTTAAAATTTATACACAATATTCTCGACATATTGTTCAATCAGAAAAAAAATTTATAAAAAAAATGATTTTAAAACCCTACCCCCCCCCCCCCCCCCCCTTAATGCTTCCAATTTGGCTACGATTATTGTAGGAGCTTGCGAATAATTAAATCATTAATTGTCGGGCTAAGACTCATTCCTTAGTTTGAAAGTGTCGATAATGCGCAAAGCGGTTCAAGGTTTACAGAAGTAAACTTGTTTCTTTTTATGGTGTAGTGCTCACATCAAGGGGACTATACAGCGGAAGAAGATTGATAAAGAATTTCAAGTTCGCTAGTTTGTGACATATTGTTGCAAGTATTTTTTCATTAATTTATTATTTCAGAGAATTCAAATCGCTCTGCAGATTTTCAACACATTCAAATAACAATCTACCTTAATCGGATCTCAATTTCTAAAAACAGTTTATGTTCGAACAAATGAAAAATCATTCGAGTTGAAGTGGTAATTGCTGTTTTTAAAAATGATGAAAGTTCTATTAACCCAGAACTCTTACTCAGGAGAAAGTTTTGTTCCAGTTGCTCAAAGATTGTGCCTAAATAGCAGGGGTCGCTTACATTTTTTAAACAATTTCAAACTTCATAACATCACGATTGCTGTTCACATTCCATATATGTACGAAGTGTTACGGCAATAGATGAGAATTTGTTTCATTACACAGATATATTTTTCAACAGTTTAACTTTTGTTGTTTCTCCTGTTAGACTTTGTCACTTTCTAAGAAATATTTTTTTTCTCAATATGACAAAACCGATCAGAATAATTTTTTAATTAACGAATTGTGAATTTTCAATGTTTTATAAAACATAACCTTATGCGCAGATAGCTTAGAATGGTAAACACTTTTGGTTCCGGTTTCACAATCGCGACTTAAGAGTTTAAGAGGAAGGCGCACATTTACCACGTGACACGTGAGTGCGAGAGAGATAGCTGAAAATTCATATCGGTACTTTCTCCAAAACGGTACAACCGATCGCGATGAAAAAAGCTTAGCCACTTTTTGCCACCATTATCCAGTGGCTAAGCTTATTTCATCCAAATCGGTTGTGTCGTTTCGAAGAAAGTACATTTCGCGTTTCCGAAGTGATAGCCGCGTGTGATACATCCTCTTAATTCAGTTTATCCTATCGAGAAACTAGATAAAAAAAATTTAACGGGGTTTAAACCGCGATTGCGGAACCGGGCCTTATCCCCGATCCCACCGATGTGGTTTAAACGGGTTTCAATTTTGTTTGTGTAGCTTGGAGATAGGTTAAACTGAGTTTAAACTTCGATTAACGTTGACGGAATCGGGCGTTAACCAGCAAACAGCAATACGTGTATAGGAGCTTACGGTGTGAAGTACACCGCTAATGGCGCATGGGGATAGTTATGGCGGTGTTTCTTCGATATTCTATTGTCCATTTCGATATATACAACAGGGTACTTCATAAAATGCTCATATTTATAGCACATTGCATATCTGATCGTGAAACTTAATAAAAAAAAGCCAATGACCGTTGATCATAGGATCGATGTTTCGGATTCTGTTAAGTAATTTTGTGCAGCTTACCCAAACATTCTGCAGAAACCATTAAAAACAGCGGATCGCTGAAAATGCATCAAGATCCCTAGATAAGTTAGGTCAAGGCACGCGTGGGCAAAACTCTATAAATATAACTATAGTAATATATTGTTTGTCGACGACCTGAAGTTGGAACTCGAACACGCGTGTCCTGACTTAACTTTCTAGGGATCTTGAAACGCATAACTCCGGTCTTTTTGCCTGGCGGTCAAGTCGGGAGTTAAATAAAAAATGCTGGAGATGATCGAATAACGGAGAAGCGTAGCGTCATATAGCAGCGTGAGAGACGGTCGGATGTTCCCGTGGCCATTCGGCTTTGTTCGGCTCCCGTACATTTCGCAACTACACTGCCCCGGCTCGGCAGTCTCGCGCGCAGCCTCGACAGGAAAGGTTTGTGACTCGCGTCGCACTTCATTTTTTTTTCATTCTTATTCCTCGTCAATTCCCATTTATTTCACGTCATTATATCTTCTATTCCTCCTAAATGACAAGAAAAATCAATCGGGCGGGCAATACAACTTCCGGCCAGTCTTGTTTACGTGTATTATCGTTTTTCGTGTTCGAGGAATGACGATTATTTAGGAGTCAAAAAAGAAAAAGCCTGGGACAGTCCCAGGCGTCCATGGCGAGTTATCGATCTATCGTGATAAAACGAGACCCTGAATGGTGGTGTGCTTTTTTTTATCTTGTGTAGTTACGTTCGATCGCATTATGATTACGTTCTCCTGTTACGCCCAACGCTACTCGTTGACTCGCGGAATTTAAGTTGTCGAACGTGTGTGTTGTGTTGTGTGTGTGTGCCTGTGTGTGGGTGGGTGCTCGAAGCTTATACCAGTGAAATTGTGTTTATTCAAAAATGCTACCACAAACCCCGGACATTATTCCCACATCTTTGAACCAGGTGAGATAATGGTAATTGATAAGCAAAATATTGTCACCTTGGACATTGTTTATTTGAAATGTCACAAACGATGTTGATGATTTTCGACGTAGATTCTTGTCCGCTCGTCGGAAAACTATTGAAAATGGTCACGGAAGTCAATACTAACTCACGTAATATCATCAAAGGGTATGGCCACGGTAGCGGGTATAAAATCATGGGCACATTTAAACATTTTATTTTATATGATAAAGTGATTTGTTTACAAAACTAATTACACATCTATTTAGTATAAATATTAAGCTAATAAAAAATATATTTTTTTAAATACAAAATGGCCGACTACTGCTATTTGCTTTTGGTATCTGTTTTTTTTTAGGCGCTCCACGGCGTGGCCACGGTAGCGGGTATGAAATCATGAGCACATTTAACAATTTTTTTTGTATGAAAAAGTGATTCAATTATAAAACTAATTACACATCTATTTAGTATAAATATTAAGCTAATAAAAAATATTTTTTTTTTAATACAAAATGGCCGACTACTGCTATTTGCTTTTGGTATCTGTTTTTTTGAGGCGCCCCACGGCGTGGCCACGGAAGCGGGTATAAAATCATGTGCACATTTAACAATTTTTTTAAATGAAAAAGTGAATTATTCATTAAACTAATTACGCATCTATTTAGTATAAATAGCAAGCTAATAAAAAATATTTTTTTTTGTCATACAAAATGGCCGACGGATGGTGGAATGGATGGCTATTTGCTTTTGGTATCTTTTTTCATGAGGCGCTTCGCGGCGTGACATTTGGCGTCTACAATTTTTTACCTAGAACAACAACAAAAATTCTCGCTAGTCTACATCAGATTACCTAGAGAAGTACGTACGGAATTTCTGATTAATTAAAAACTATTCATTTTATGAGCAGTTTCATACGAAATTTTTTACTGGAAATTCACCTTCTAAGTTCAAATGCCTACGATATTCGAATAAAACAATATTTTTCAAATTCCTTACGTACTTCTCTAGGTATTCTGATGTAGATTAGTGAGAATTTTTTTTTTGTTCTAGGTCAACCATTGTGGATGCTAAATGTCACGCCGCGGAGCGCCTCAAAAAAATATACCAGAAGCAAATAGCAATAGTCGCCCATTTTGTATAACAAAAAAAATATTTTTTTATTAGCTTGATAAATAAATAGATAAATAAATAAATCGTTTTTTTATACAAAAAATATTGTTAAATGTGCACATGATTTTATAACTGCTACCGTGGGCATACCCCGTACATTTTTTCCCAAAGTAGCTCAACTCATTTCTGCAGCGAATCTATGTACGTGATCATTTAAAATAAGTCCATGTTGAATTTTCGAATTATCTAAGGGAATCGCCGCGTACGAATATTATCCGTTATGCGATACGATATAGAAAATAAACTCTCACCTATTAGGCAATCCGTTTACGAGTCTGTTGTTAGTTAGAAAACCCTATCGTGCATCCAGTCCAGTGCGTGCATGCAGTTGAAAATTATTTAAAAAAGACTAAACTATTGTTCTCTGTAAATACCGAAAAGAAGAAAATCATTGGCAACGCCACAAATATTGTTTTACATCGAATATCCTTAATACGAATGTTGTTGGATTTTGTCCAGTCTTTAAAAATAAAAGACGGCTATAATCTCGAAAAAATAAAAATGTATTTTACATTTTTTTTACTACAGTACATATTATTAGCTATTGCGCAATTACCTAAGATCCCGACCGATCTCCTCCATTACTGATTATAGCTTGATACATTTTTTCCCAATGATGCTGACGTTTGCATCGTTGGAACGCAACGAAAACAAGTTTATTTTTTATTTTATTTTCAGTATTGCTCGTGCTTTTCTCGCACATATCGAGCTCAGTCCCCTAACGGAGACCCCGAAAAAAATTGAAAGATGTTAATCTTCCGGAAACCGCATCTATGGGGGAGGGGGGTTGAAATAAATCGTACTCCGTGCTGTAATGGTATTCTCGGAATTTTTAGGGTCGATTTAGCTTTTTGATTCCTACAAAAAACTCTTAAAAAATGTTTCGTTTACCTTGGTATGGAATACAAACATCAGAGACAATTATGTGGTAGACAATGGAGAAAAATCGTTCAGTTAATTATCATTAAAAGCAGCTTGAGAATCATTAAAATGTTTGCCTAGAGATATGAAGAATGAATAACAAATTTTTATATAAAATCATTTGTAGGGCGAGGTCTGTATACAAAATTTTCATGCACGTGCTTTCGTCGAGATTTTCTCCGCGTTTACAAAGGTATCCCTGAACATGCATTTTCGCAGGGTGTTTTACTGTGCGCTCAAGAATTTTATTACTCTTCGTTGACCATACCCAGAAAGAAGACTCGTTCGTGAAAATAAAATTGTCCCAGTCTCAATCCAAATTTTCCTTTGCCTGCGTCAGTCATTTTTCCATGTGCTTTTCTGACAATAAAGGTTTCTTCAAAGTCCATCGAAAAGATACTTTTTTTTCACGCAAACGACTTCGAATCGTATTTAGAAAGACGTGAATTCCGTTTTTGCAAAGTTTCATTTGGGCATAGCGCAGCAAAAGGCATGTGGCTTGTCTTGAAAAAGACGTAAGATCGTTTTGGTAAGCTTCCATCTTCAAACGCATATGCCCCAAAGTCCTATGCTGCAAAATGTATATAACCCAAAATGCGTATTCCTCAAAGTGCATATTCCCCCCATGCATATTATCCAAAAGCATATCCCACAAATGTATGTAGCCCAAAAGCATATCCCCCAAATGAATATTACCCAAAAGCATGTCTCCCCAATGCATGCGAGCCCAAAGCTCGTATAGCCCAAATACATATTCCCGAAAGTGCATATTCCCCAAAAGCATATCGATATGTTTTTAGGCTATAAGCATTTGAGCGATATGCTTTTGGGCTATATGAATTTGAGTGATAGGTTTTTGGGTAATATGCACTTGGGGGATATGTACTTTGGGGCATATGCATTTGGGCGAGATGCTTTTGGGCTACACGCATTTGGGGGATATGCTTTTGGGTAATATGCATTTAGGGGATATGCACTTTGGGGCCCATGCATTTGGGCGATATGCTTTTGGGTAATATGCAATTGGTCGATATGCAATTTTTGGTTATATATATTTTGCAGCATAGGACTTTGGGGTAGATGGAAGCTTACCTTATCGAAGCATATTCCCCAAATTATATTTGCCAAAATGCATTTCCCCAAATGCATATTCCCCAAAATATATATCTCACAAATGCTTGTTCCGCAAAAATGGATATGGGGCATTCCATGCCAACTTGTACAACTTTGGGACCGACATATTTTTATTTTTTTCCCCGATTTTTTTATATCGATTTTAATATCGAAGAGACCATCTGTGGTTTTGTTCAGATTTTTTTCCATGAAAGAAAATGATATCGAGAAAAACGACCAAATAATTAAAAAACGGCCAAAGTTCGATGGCCGATATCGATCTTGCGGAATACGCATTTGTGAGACATGTATTTTGGGAAATATACATTTGGATGATATACTTTTATCCATATGCATTTGGGTGATATGCATTTTAGGGAATGTGCATTGGGGGGATATGTATTTTGGGTTTTAAACAATTTGGAGCGTAGGACTTTGGAATATATGCGTTTGATGAAGACGGAAGCTTACCATCGCTAATATGATAAAAATTTTACGCTATTCGGTATTTTTCATTTGTTCATGAGAACTTGTTGTTTACAACGAAATTTTACAAAAACCGTAAGAGATAGAGAAAAAAGTTTCGAACGAAAAATGTGACTTTTTTCATAAAAAAACATTTTTCGTTTGAATTTTTGTTTTTGTCTTCAACCAGTTTTGAACAATCGTAATTTAAACAATTCAACCGTTATAAACAAATAGACGGCGCATGATGAGAAATCGTGTATCAACATTTTGGTTACATACATTTTTACACACAACACACCCACACACACACACACACACATGCAGACGTGTCTTCGACATAGTATAAATACTGTATAAATAGTTGAAAAACACTGTAAAGACCTTCACCCATGGAGATATGGTGGAAAATTCATTTAGAATTTTTGGGGTGATTACAACAACTTTCTCTATCGGGAAGTTAATAAATGACTAATAATGAACGAACAATATAATACCGATGCGATAATCATCAGCGGTTCAATAAAATACATTGCTACTTTACCGAAAATTGAGAATTCTTTGGTCTTTCAATTCGTCCAATGTCTTACCACAAAACTCACAACAAAACAGTTCTTTTTAGTTTATTATTATTATTTTTCAAAACCCGTACAACAGGTGACCGCGATAAGTAAAAAACTAATACTATCAGTCTGTATATACATAAGAAATATATTGTCTCTCTTATCTTCCATACCATTTCTTGTCTCACGGTTAAGTGGTTTCTTTTGTCTACACCATCTGTAGTTCATTCGCTTCGTTAAAAAAAAAGAAAAAAAAAAAACAAACGGAATAGCCGAAACCGACTGAAACTGTCGATTGTGTATTTTAAAGAGCCCCGCAAGAAGTAAAACTCTGCGCTGTCACAGCTGTGTTTGTTGTATTTCCGGTTTAGTCAAGGCGAACCACGGAAGATTTCGGCAAGGATTACTAGCGTAAAGGTTTTTTCTTTGTTGCTTAAAACAATTTCACAATCTGTGTAAGACACACCATGTGTACGCAAGAGCGAACGGAAAGAAGTGGCAAATAGACGTGGGGAACATCATGAATTACCTGTTTGCGGTTGATACATGGAGGGGTGGATGAGATAGGGACACGTTGTTTACACAGTTGTGTAATTCCTTACATACAGTCTGTTCAAGAAGGAAAGGATCATCGTAATCTAGGAAAAAATAAGGGTTTAGATAAATTTTTCTATTTTGTATTAAAGTACATATTATTAGCTATTGCGCAATTATCTAATATCTCGTCCAAACACCTCCATTACTGATTATAGCTTGACACCTTTTTCCCATGCTTCCGGCGAGATTTTCCGCATATTCCTTCGGCAAAGATCGCCATATCTTTTCTTTAGACTTCATTATCATGTACCACCACACATTTTCAATCGGGTTAGCTTCCGGAGACATTGCCGGCCGCGATGTTTAGGATCATTGTCTCCTTGCAGCAGAGCCAACTTGTTTTGTAAGAACGAAAAAAAATGTCCGCAGACTTCAACAAGCATTTCTGGTAGATTGTGCGCATTTTTTCGGCGTTCAAATTGTCCGTAAATAGAAAGAGGCAATTAAAACTGCCTTTATAAAAAAGCATCTCCAAACATGCACTTTTATGCGGTGTTTTGCTGTGCGCTGAAGAATCCTATCAGTCTTTGTTGATCATTGTGTGGTCGACGTCGCTTACACATTTTGATTACCGCGAGAAATGGCTAAAGTATACCTACCTGAGATTTTGAATCGATTAGATATCTAACTCCCTTAAGGGGGGATAACACCACTCTAGGAGCAGAAAAAAGACCTAGCTTTGACGATTTATTTTGGGTGTATGAAAAAAGGAATAAGATTTCTTTTCAGAGGGTTTATTTAACACATATTGAAGTAGGCGGCGACAGAGCCCATCTTGAAAATCGTCTTTTTTCAAAACACCTGCACGGGAGGGCAGTATAAGAATTTAACCGTTCAATGCATTTTCCGAAAGCACCTAAAAAGCACCTAATTCTGTAGGGCATTAAATATTTTTTGGAAATTCCTTTAGCCCAGTCACCGCTAACTTCATATGTAGCTTGGTGAGGGGATGCTTTTTTGGCGGAAGGGGTAGTTCAATCGAACCGTTCAATGCATTTTCCGAAAGCATCTAAAAAGCACCTAATTCTGTAAGGCATTAAATATTTTCTAGAAATTTCTTTAGCCCGGTCACCGCTAACTTCATATGTAGCTTACTGAGAGGATGCTTCTTTGGCGGAAGGGGTAGTTGAATTTGATCGTTCAATGCATATTCCGAAAGCACCTAAAAAGCACCTAATTCTGTAGGGCATTAAATATTTTTTGGAAATTCCTTTAGCCTAGTCACCGCTAGCTACATATGTAGCTTACGGAGGGGGCGCTTTTTTGGCGGAAGGGGTAGTTGAATTTGATCGTTCAATGCATATTCCAAAAGCACCTAAAAAGCACTTAAATATTGTGTGCTCATTTTTTCTCCTGGACCGCTTGCGAGCAGTCCAGGAGATGTTGCTGCTAGCTTGATATCTTTCTAGCAGCGCATCTTATTTTTTCATTTTCTCTGGAAACATAATGAGCACTTAAATTTTGAACACAACCTTAAAAAAGCACCTAAAAAGCACCTAATTTTGGTGTTTTGCAAATTCATTTTTTCCGATGTGGTACCGCTAACTAAATTGAGGTTATTTTCGATCAACTTTGACGAAACCTTTATTGTCAGAACAGCAGGTGAAATAATGACTAGTATTAGCAAAGGAAAATTTCGATCGAGATTAGGCCAATGTTATCTTCACGGACAAGTCTTCTTTCTCGGGATGGTCTCTTCCTTATCAGAAGTGTAGCTGTATGAATCTCGAACCCAACTTAAGAAAAATAAGTTTTTTTTAAAATGCATACGTTTGTACTCCGTATGTACTCGTTTGTAGCACCTTTTTTTCATTTGTATCTTAAGGGATTCAAAATTACGGGGGGTTTAAAGTATACTCAGAACCCGACTTAAGAGCCTAAATATTTTTTCAACGCCGTTCTATAGAAAATCGTTTGTACCCGTTTGTACCACTTTTTGTTTCTTCTAAAGCTTAAGGGGTCAACAAATACAGAATTCTTAAAATTTACGAATGCAGTTATCTGGAGGTCTCTAAAAATAAACTTAATCCGGGGAAACAGATTCGTATTTTCCATTGTTTGCCATCATTAATACTTCTCACGCACGTCTTAAGGGAGTTGAAGTGACAGATTTCGCAGACATTCATTTGTATCTTAAAGAGTTAATCACTGGATGCCATATGTCAGCCATTTCTGGAGATAATCGAAATTTGAAAACAGCGTCTGATTGTCTATCGTTAGTACCCCGTTTGTACCGCAGAGACATTCGTCTGTACCTTAAGGGAGTTAGTCTTGAAAAATTCGCAAAATCGTTTTGTTCTCCTTCGTTGTTGTCACGCGGGCTAGTCTCCTTTTTGGCGGATCGTCTACTTTTCCAACCTCCAAATATCGCTTTGCCCACGTCTTAACGAATGCCTCTGACTTCCGCATATATTTTGTAACTGCTTTATACGGCAGCTTCGTTCCTTTCACATGATTCGCTGAAAACACCGCCTCGTATCGCTTCAGCAATTTTGCAGTCATTGTGAAGATAACGACTCCACTGATATCAACAACAGCAAATCGGCAAACTATATATTGCGCAAAAGAGTACGAAATAAAAATTCAAACGAATAAGCACAGATG
The DNA here is from genome assembly GCA_958009045.1 of Oxytorus armatus. Classification (NCBI taxonomy): domain Eukaryota; kingdom Metazoa; phylum Arthropoda; class Insecta; order Hymenoptera; family Ichneumonidae; genus Oxytorus; species Oxytorus armatus. The sequence goes on along the minus strand of OY253747.1, from coordinate 4,047,966 downwards.
ACGTTACGGTCGCTCCTTACTAAATTGCGACGGTTGCTTTCTTGTTGAACCGCCTGCTCAACAAGAAACTTCTATTTTTTTAACATACATTGCGATCGAACGCACGATGTAGAACTCGATGGACGAATCGAAGCGTCCGGACTATTAAATCGCAGATTTTCGCGTTGATCCTACGAGAAATAGTCGATAATGTTATCTGCTATCTGTGTCCCTCGAATTATCTGGATCGCTGTAGTACCTGTTACAAAGCCTTACACCAGCAGCGTCTCGTTTCTGTCCGAGAGTAACACCATGCGAGTTCAATTCAACCGGTTGTAATACACACTTGTATACGACGAATGACACAAACTCAAACAGACACTTGAACGTTATAAGCACGAGGAAACGTTTATCACCAACTCTCGCGTGTACTCGGAATAAACGTATTTCTCGCTCACTTGGAAATATAATTCATGAAAATGATCCTCTTTTTTTGCTCTTACTTTGAATTGGATTCGAACCAAGCAAGGCGTAAAAACTGAGTGGATAAGCTTGTGAGAATTAGCTTTCAACTTTCAATAATATAAACACACTCGAATACACTCACAACACACTCAAGAAGATTTACGACAATTTACAAACACTCAAAGACCTTGATAAACACGTAAAAACCCTCAAATTAACTTACGAATACTTAGTCACTAGCAAGTACTTCTCACTCAAAGATCTTTATGGCCAGACACATCTAGACACAAACGCTTTAATGAACTCGAATACCCTAGTAAGCACTTCCGAATACTTGAAACACACACACACACACACACACACACACACACGCGCGCGCGCGCGCGCACAAACACACACACATGTTTTTTCCAACTTAATTCACGGATTTAGATTTTTTGTGTGTAAATCTATATCAATCCACAGACTTGAACCGGTCGACAATTCCATTTTTTTCTATTTTCCTCCTATCACCGCTTACCCGCACTTCGCTAAGCCAACTTAACTTCCATTACGCCCGTCGACGTCTTAGCTATACTGTATCGCATTTGCAATTGGCACAGGGAAACTGCGGAAAACCTATGTCGATGAAGACGATTTTGTTTTTATTGATTTTCAGTTGTATTTACTACATAAGAAACTCATGACTTCTTAAGGAGTCACTCCTCCTAACTTTTCCTAACTCCTTGAGGAGTTATACGCAGTCAGAAGACCGAAAAAAGCGATTTTTCAAGAATTTTTCCTGGAAAGACATTTTTATTTATTAACGTAAAAATTTTATATACATATTGTGGTCACTTTTAACTTTATTTTTATATCGTTTATTTGTAAAAATAATGATTTTTAAAGCTGCTATAGCCGATCTCCGGGAGCTCCTCTAAAAAAAGGCGTCTTGTGGTGAGCACGATATTTGTGGATTGGATCATTTGAAATGAAAAAAACAACAAATATTTCGTTAATGTAAGGAATCATCTAGTATTTAATCGAAGGAATAAGTAAAATATTAATTATTAACAAAATGGCGGCTTCTTAAAAACAAAATCGATTTTCGATAAAAATTTTGCCCTTAAATTGTTTATAAAATGGAAAATATTTATCGGTATATGGTATATTTAAAAAATATACCATATATATATATATATATATATATATAAAGTTTGTGTAAAAATTTGAGACTGATCGGTTTAGCCGTTTCCGCGAAATCTTGCTCACCGAGTTTAAAAACGCAGTGTTGAGAAAAACGCATTCAAACTTTCGAAAGACGGAACTTTCGCTCCGAGACGTCTTTAGAAATATGCGTGTAACTTCGAGAATATTTGTCGGATTGACATGAAATTTTCTGAGTGTATACTCAAACAATGTACATTCCGAAAATGGAATAAAAAATAATGATTTTTTTTGAAAATCCTAACTGCGTATGACCCCTTAACTTGGGGGATCACCGGAGCGCCGTGGAACTACCGCGCGTCCACTGTTGTCGGTTAGGCCGATATATAAAAAAGCTAATTTATTAGGCCGAACGAAAGGTTATCTGATTGAAATAAATCGTTTAATTGATGGGCGTGGAGTGCGCGGAACTGCAGGGTAGCAAATGAAACCCCCGTCAAAAAATTTTTCGATCGCACAACCACCTAAAAAAAAACTATACACTCGTTAGATGCTGCGTAATTGCAACGGGACGGTGGGAAATTCAAAATGAAATTTAAATTATTAATCTCCGTATATAATCCGCATCGATCAAGTTCAAGTTTAACGTCCAAAGATACAGTCGTATAAAAGACTTAGACCGTAGACCGGCAATTCTAGCTTATCAATCGAAATAAATAAAACCTTATATTTATTCCTCAGCGTGTCTGACGCGTTGCGTTCATCGGATGGAAAATTGTCCCCATCGAGCGTTGATAATACGTTTTACGAGCACACGTAATTCAATACTCATGATATTAGACCTGGAATCCACGTCCCCTCTATCCTCCGTATACATTTCATACAATCTCATTAAAAGCGTTCCCCTCGACGTATTCGACACTGGTTTCCCCCTACGAAAAAGACACGTCACGAAATATCTCGAAGTGTGCGATTTATTTATGCAGCCGAAGCTCAGAGTTCGCTCATGCGCATACTTCAGATCGCACGACGAATCTAACCTACAATAACAGCGCTCGAAACGCGTACACCGATCTGGTGTATCGAAATAATGCTAATAGTCTCACGGACCGCACGTGTCTCCTCACTTGCTTTATTGGAAAGAGAACACGAGCCACAACAAAAAATTCGAATGAGAGGGAAGGGAGTGTAAAAAAGACGAAATATAAAAAAGAAGGAAGAAGCCTGACCGAGCAAACTGTCACGGATACTACGCTCTAATCCGCATTGCAACGAGTGCATCACGCCCGAACAGTTCTCCTTGAACCCCCTCTCTCGAACGCGCAAGGGTTGATTTTAATGCTTTAAGGGGGAGGCCAAATACCGACGCCCCCGCTTCAAAACTTTCAACGCATTTTTCTTGGGAATGCCTGAATGGAATTTAACGACATTTTTCCACTCGATGCAAAAGATCGGCACGGAGACAGCCCCACTCTTTTTTTTTCGTCAATATAAGTTCGGAATTATTTTATCTTTTGGAATATCGGCATTAGTGGTAAGAGTCGAATACTGCCCGTGTGAAAAAAAATTAGTCTACCGTAGAGCGTTAATAGATCTATCAGAATCGTCTACAAATAATGCGTCTATGTGGACGCTTCGAGATGTGACATAGACTTTCAAATTGGTACTCAGAGTTCTCAAAAATTTTATGATTATATGACAATTTTGAAGATTTCAAAGTTAAAGAAAAAATTCACTATAAAAGTAATATTTTATTTTTATAATAAAATTTCGAAATACTCTCATGCCGTTGACTTTCTTAAGTCTGCTTAAAGACCGTGGATGCTCCACGAAGAGTCAACGGCACGAAAGCTTTTCGAAATTTAATTATAAGAAAAAGAAAAAAAAATTAACCCACAGCAGTGGACACGCCGTCGGAGGGCGACTTAGGCGATCTCCCATGTTAAGCAGTATTGGCCGCGGTCAGTACTGAGATGGGTGACCGCTTAGCCGTGCACTGGCTTGCACGCTGACTACTGAGAGGGAGGCAGTTTTTCTGAGTTTCTGATTGTAATACAACGGAAACTCGGTAAAAAAAAAGAGCCGCCTGTATCGCCACAGGTTTTTCGTAGTGTCCCTAGGTCCATGGCAAATCCGGTACAGTGTAGCTAAGACGTCTGCGGACGCAATCGAAGTCAGGTTAGCTTAGCGAAGTGCGGGTAGGGAGTCATAGGGGGGAAAAATGGAAATAATGCAAAATTGGGAAGGGTCATACGTAAAAATGTGAAAAGGTATATGTTGGAACACGCAATAATAATATAAAAAGAAAATTTTATTATCATCCTACAATTTGAAAATTTCAAAGGTTAAAAAAATTTTACTATAAAAATAATATTTTACATTTATAATGACACTTCGAAAAACTTTGATGCCGCTGACTTTCTCAAGTCTGCTCAATGTCGGCGAATAGTCCACGAAAAGTCAACGGCATGAAAGTTTTTTGCAATTGTATTGTACAATGAATACAAAATTTTATTTTGAATAATTAAAAATATAAAATTTTATGTTTAAAATAAAATTTTGGCGAACTTCAATGGCGTCGACTTTTCGCGAACTGTCCGGAGAATTGAGCACCAATGTAAAAGTCTACGAGGTTTGTTCAAAAAGTATCGCGAATTTTGAATTTCCGCGGGCTACGTATATTCGATTTTCGATTTTTTTGTGGCGTTAGGTTGGTAGTCATGTCCCTCACTTATGCTGAAAAAATCGGCCATTTTGAATGTTTAGTTAATTGTTGATTCGGTTTAGTGTTAACACTTTTATATGCTTTATAATTATCCTGAGTTAATAATTATAATAATCATAAAACTAAAAATAAATGTGTATACCTTTCAGAATTATTCGCCTATAATAACTTGTATTGAACATGTTTTCGAATGGTTTTTCAATCGAAAATCTCTGGCGATAACAGCGTCGAAAAACGAGGAATTGGAGATGAACGTGAAGGTGTGATCATAGATTTTACACTCAAGTATTCCGCTCTTCGATTCATTGGATTCGTTGTACATGTTGGATGCATGAACAACACACATAGTACATGCTTTATCCACCGATGTCGATTTTTTTAAATATTAATTTCCAATAGCAGAGTTTAGAAGTTTCCCGCGAGAAAGTAAAAGAATGTCACGTCAAGAACTTTGAAGCTCTTTTTACAATAGATATTGGGAAATCGGTGGTAAAAGAAAAGTCTCATCCCTGCTGTTAATCAACCGCTCTCCAATCGTTCAAATATCATGATATTTGAACGCTTGGAGAGCGGATCAGAACAGATTTTTCAAACGTGATTTTACGATGTTTTGCAATTGTTTGTTCTTCCCTGAAACGAAGCTCTTTCCACTAATGAGGAAAAAGAGGCACCGGGAAGAGATTTAAAAAGATATTCTCCATTTCGCTTCGATCGAGTGGATAGACTTGTATCTGTCGTATTTAATTGCCGTGAATTGATGGAACGCTCGCAAAGCCTGAAAAACCTCGGCGCACAAGTAGATCGTTTGTCAGTGAACCTACGAGTCCGGGGCATGGAGTGATCCACATTGCGTCCAGCTGGCTGACTCGCCGAGCGAAAACTTTTCGGTTCATATGCGAAACGTCTCACAATGCAAAGAGAAACTACAAACCGTTCGTCTCATGATGTCAAATGACCCTGAAGATATCCGCATCCGACAAAATTTCATCTTTGGGCAGCTATAACTACCACGTTTTTCATGGTATAGACGTCGCTCGAGTCTCATTTTCTTCGTTTTGCGATTCTGTAGAATTGCAATTTTATTTGTTTTTTAAGCCTTCCTTACAGAGATACAATGAAAAGAAATGTTTCGACAGCTATAACTACCGTGTTTTTTTATCGTGCAAACTTCGATCACATCTCATTTTCTTCGATTCGCGATTCTGTAGAGTTGCAATTTATTTGCTTTTTTCAAAGCCTTCCTTAAGAGGATACAATGAAAAGAATTTTTTTAACAGCTATAACTACCGTGTTTTTTTATCGTAAAGAGTTCGCTAAGATCTCATTTTCGTCGTTTTCCGATTCTGCAGAGTTGCATTTTTTTTAAGCCTTCCTTGCTGGAATACGACAAAAAAAAATGTTTGGACAACTAACCCTTAGCAAAATTTGCCATTAGCAGTCAATGGCAAAGGCTGATTACCATACACATCCAATGCGAATTGTATGGCAAAGCCATAGGAAAATCTTTAATGCCAGCAAGCTGAATGGAAAGTCAATGTCAAACTCGAATGGCAATTTCTTTCCATAAAAACTGAATGAAAAGCCAATGGCAAACTCCAATGGCAGTTTTTTTCCATAGAAACTGAATGGTAATATTAACTTTCAGTTTCATTTTTAATTGTAAATTCGTATGGCATTTCTTGACCGCAATTTTTGCTAAGAGTAATTTATCCATATCAGTTATAATATTTAAAATAATGTCTCACACACAATTTATTTCCATGATTCCAGTTGGATGAGTTCGGAGAACGGAAAAATAACGAACTCTAATTTTGCCGAAATGTAATCATTCACGGTGATCAAATTCGCTTCTAGTCACGCTGGTTTTTAGATTAAGCGTAACAGTGGGCCAATTAGGCTACGCCGGAACAGTGACGATATTTCTTCGTCGGTTAAAAGGTCGCGAACACTCCTCCTTCCACTCCAAGTCTCGTGTGCGCGCCTTTTAATGCGTTCTAATTTACCGTTAGTTGCATACCTGGTTCGTGGTTACCTGGTAGAGCCTGTGTCGAAGCACGATGAACGAGAAATTGTGAGCTCGCCGTGTAAGCCTCGATCTATGTGTGCGGCGTGCCTAGGTGTCTATCGTGAGACTCGTCGTCTTACAACCAGGCACTTATTAGTTCTCTATTACCGATCTTACGGTCGTCCTCATTGACTAGGCTGAGAAAACCTCGAGGATCGAAAAAGCCATATGGAAATTGAAATTTGCACAGTACTTTCTCATAATTTATCCATATTCAAAAATGTCGCACTATATCAAAGCGTCAATTGCCTAAATTTGATTTTTCGTCAGAGAGGAAAAGTTATGAATATGAGAAAAATGATGGGAAAGTCCCGTGCAGAAATTGTGGTTGGGATCCAGCTGGATCCTTGTGATTATCCCTAATCTTTGGTATGGATCCGACTAGATATCGTATCGGATCTGAATACATCCCGATAGAGATTCCCGACTAGATTCCTTACTGTATCCAGGCCTGATCCTACAGGATTCTCAAATTGTTCATAAACAGAAAGAGGCAACCAATACCGTGTTTACAAAGGCATCCCCAAACATCCGTTTACAGGGTGTTCTACTGTGCGCTGAAGAATCTTATTACTCTTCGTTGACCACGCTTTTGATAAGGGAGACCATCCCCAGAAAGAAGACTCCTCCTTGAAGATAACATTGTCCCAATCTCGATCCAAATTTTCCTTTGCTCACCCCAGTCGTCTTTCCACGTGCTTTTCTGACAATAAATATTTCTTCAAACTTGATCGAAAAAAACACATTTTTTTTTCATGCAGGCGACTTCGAACCGTATTTAGAGCGACGTGAATTTCTTATTTGCGGAGTTTCATTTGGGTACAGTGCAGCAAGAATCTGGCTTGTCTTGAAAACGACGCAAGATCATTTTATCCTCCTTCGTTGTTTTCAGACGGGCTAGTTCCGTTTCCAGCCGATCTTCTACATTTCCGACTTCCAAATATCGATTTACCCACGTCTTGAGGGGTAACACCACTCTAGCGGCAGAAAGAAAGGCCTAACGTTGACGATTTATTTTCAAAGTATGAAAAAAAGGAATTGGATTTTTTTTCAGAGGGTTTATTTAACACATATTGAAGTATGAAAAAAAGTTTTTATTATCATTTTTTTAAATACCTTTGCGGGAGGACGCTTTTCTCATAAAGTATTAGACCTGGAACAAAAAACCAAACATTTTTATAATCTGTATGCTATTGGCTATGGGACTACGTAAGGTTTTTTTTTTAATCAAATTTTGTAGAAATGGTGCACTTTTGAACAAATTAATCGATTTTTTGCCAAAAAAGCAGTAAGTTGTTTATAAAAAAAGTTTACATTAACAAAAAAAAACGTCTTCTCATTGTCAGTTTGAAAACGACAATTTTCAAGATGGGCTCTGTCGCCGCCATTTTGTATAAAAATGATAATAAAAGGTTTTTTTTCATACTTCAATACGTGTTAAATAAACTCTCTGAAAAGAAATCTTATTCCTCCTTTCATACTCCCAAACTAAATCGTCAAAGTTAGGCCTTTTTTCCTGCCGCTAGAGTGGCGTTACCCCTTAACGAATGTCTCGGACTTCCGTATATATTTTGTAACCGTTTTATACCTCAGTTTCGGTCCTTTCGCACGATTTACCAAAAACACCGCCTCGTATCGCTTCAGAAATATTACTCTCATTGTGAAGATAACGAATTCACTGATGCCAACAAGATAATGTGCTGGCAAACCATACATTGCGCAAAAGAACACGAAACAAAGATTCAAACGAATAAGGACAAATGGCGCTGCCGTGGCTCCTTACGAAATGACAATGGTCGCTTTCTTGTAAGTCGCATCAGCCTGTAAGTTACACGCTGGTCGTTGCTCAATAACAAAACATTGCGCATACCCACGTAGTGGTTGGTGCAACCGACCGCTCGAACGTTTGAGCAATCACTGCGAAACTGGTGCACTTGACGAAGAGTTTGAGTGCATTGCCATTTTTGGACATGTCGCAGTCGGGACGCGGTTTCGCCCCGGGACTGACAATGAATTTCTTCCTGTGCGAAGCGACGTTGTGAGGCCGTGGTCCGCCACATGAGGTGAACAGATAATCTACGAGACCTTCTTCGACTGTTTCGGATTGGGATATTGTAAAATAAACGTTTTTTTTGCGGTGTACACCCATTAATGAGGAAAACGTTAGGAATTATCATCAAATTTGCTAAACGTAGTTAAAGAAAGCGTTTGAATGGGTAAATAGCCATTGGTCATTCCACGAAATAATAGAGTATGCTAGACTCTCTGACAAATATTCTAAAGTATACATTCAAAAACACATTAATACGAAAACTGTCTTAGAAAGTAACTTACATACGAAGCCGCACAAAGGCATTCATACGAAACCACTCATGGGCTATACAGTCTGTTTAAGAAGAAAAAGACCGTCATAATTTGAAAATTTTTTTTATTTTTATAAATTTTTTTCTTCTATCAAAATACATATTATTAGCTATTGCGCAATTATCTAGTAATCTCGTCCAATCACCTCCATTACTGATTATCGCTTGATACCTTTTTCTCATGCTTTCGACGAGATTTTCTGCATATTCCTGTGGCAAAGATCGCCATATCTTTTTTATTTGAAATGACAGCTGCTTTACCGTGTACACTGGCTTTCCTATCATGTTGAAGTATGCACTGTTGGAACGCAACGAGTATAGGTTTTCAAATTTTCATGTTCAGTATTGCTCTCGCTTTTCTTCTCCATTTAGGCCCAGGTCCTTAAGGCCGTATGGCCTAGAGCGAGATTTTTGACGTTATTTCTAATGTGCAATAACTTTTAAACCGTTGAAGTTGTCTTGATGAAAATTTACACGTGCATTTATTGATCCTTAGAGAATACTTGTACATTTAAAAAAAAAATTATTTTAAATATTTTCATGTAGTTTTTTGCCTTGTTGCAACATGGTGCGCCGAAACCGGCGCCTACTCTCGACGATGTTGTATGCATCTGAAAAAAAAAAATATATATATTCTCAATCTGTATGAGTAGTCTGAGCACTGGTAGCAGAATTGGTACTTCAAAAAATTTTTTATTGAGCCAAACAATAATTTTGCCGACATTTTATAACTCGTCGAATACCCAAAAATGTATGAAATATCATTAATGAAAGTTCAACAGGCCGCCATTTTGGCAAAAAATTTTTTTAAGTACCAATTCTGCTACCAGTGCTCAGAATACTCATACAGATTGAGAATATATATATTAATTTTTTTCAGATGCATACAACATCGTCCAGAGTGGGCGCCGATTTCGGCGCACCATGTTGCAACAAGGCAAAAAACTACATGAAAATATTTAAAATAATTTTTTTTTTAATGTACAAGTATTCTCTAAGGATCAATAAATGCACGTGTAAATTTTCATCAAGACAACTTCAACGGTTTAAACGTTATTGCACATTAGAAATGACGTCAAAAATCTCGCTCTAGACCAGACTACGGCCTTAAAGGAGACCCCAATAAAATATTTTAACGATTTTTGTCATCGATAATCCAACCTTAAGGCGGATTAATGGTATTAAAAAATGTATTTTCTTTCCATTCCAATGATGCAAAATTCAACATCATTCGAGTCCGAATTCAACATCATGCGAAATTGTCATTCGAGTTTGCCATTGACTTTCCATTCAGCTTGCTGCCATAAAACATTTTCCCTTGACTTTGCCATAAAATTCGCATTCGAAGTGTATGGTAAGCAGCTTTCGCCATTGACTGTCAATGACAAATTTTGCTAAGGGAGTTTTCAATTTTTCCGATAGTTCGTCTACTTTTCCAACCTCCAAATATCGCTTTACCCGCGTCTTAACGAATGCCTCTGACTTCCGCATATATTTTGCAGCTGCTTTATACGTCAGCTTCTCTCCTTTCGCATGCTTTGCTGAAAACACCGCCTCGTATCGCTTCAAGAATTTTGCACTCATTGTGAAGATAACGAATCCACTGATATCAAGAACAGCACACCGGCAAACTATATATTGCGTAAAAGAGCACGAAACAAAGATCGAAACGAATAACGACAGATGGCGCTACGGTGACTCCTTACCAAATGACGACGATTGCTTTCTTGTTGAGCAGACTCTACTTACAAAAGGCACTCAACAGAGACGCAGAAATATGCACCGACGCGAAGGTATTCGAACGAATGTACTTTTACGAAAGAACTCAAAAACGATCCTCGTCAAAAGACACTTGTACAAAGGAACTAACACAAAGGGACTCATACAAAGTTACTGACACGAAGGCACTCATAAATACGTACCAGTACTGACACTCAGTCACTAACGCGAAAGAATTTTTGCCACGGCGCCGTAAAATGAAGCCGTATCACGGTCTCAATTTTTTCTATTGTACTTACTGTTTACAAACTTCCGAATGTGTTATAATGGCCATCTACAATACCTTACAAACAAATGAGGCGCGTGAGTATTTATAAAGTGAGCAGATTGTAAAAGATTCGGCAACGCGATAGAGCTTGGTAACGCGCTTCATTTTGTAGTGAGTGCCCGGGCACTCACGCGAAAGCACTTGCACGAAGGCACTCACCAATGAGGCGCTCATATGAGATTCCACGCACGAAAAAATTCTCATGATCGGACTTATCACACAAAAGTACTCAATCCAAAGCATTCATAATGAAGGTCCTTTGAATACAGCACAGTCGGAGTAATTCTGGCACTCATGCTGAGATTCAGTGACCTTTAAGCTGAGTATTTAAGTACCTATTTGAGTATCTGTCTGTAGTAGAAAATATATTTTTCAGACGTTAAACGATGTGTTAACGGCTTAAATCTAGTTAAAATTTTTGAAAAAAAATCAATTTTTTATTTTCGACGGATTCTTACAAGATAACCGATCAAGAATATTCTCTGAAATTTCCAGGTCGATCCGTTCAAAATTGAGGGAGTTGCAGACGTTTTTACAGTTAGGCTCCGCGAGCCGCTCGATTCACCCCGAAACTTTACACGTGTTTTTCTCGGAATGACTTTCTCAGAATCGGCAGCCACAATATCTCAAAAACGACAAGACTGATCTACTTGGAATTTTGCATACATTTTTTGTATATCAAAAGGCAGTCCTTAATCGAAGGATTTTTTTTTATGTATACTTTTTTTTATATATACTTTTTTTTATATCAAGGAAAATGTAGTGAATTTTTCACCGAAATTTTGACGATCACTTTCGATGTGTGACCATTTTTTTAAAAATCATTATTTTATTGAATCCTTCGATTAAAGACTAGATAATACGATGGAAAACCCAAATCTATTTGGTTTCTTGATTTCAGATGATTTGTTTCCGAGCAGCAGTGGTCACTGTTCGGAGAACAGTGGTCTACGAAATTTATTGTATTTCTTCCATTCACGAATATTGTTCAACAAAAAAATTGTAAAACATACTTCGAATCATACTCTTTACTGTGAAAAGAATAAAAGCTGGAAACCTGCAACCATTTTGCCAAAAAAAAATCACGAAAAAACCCCCTTTTTGGCCGCGAAATAGATGTAAGCCATTAACACCGATATTCAATCATTTTCTTGTGCACTCGAAGGTAACCGTGGTCCGGATAACATGCGAAAAAATCGCAGTTAATGCTTTTTTGGAATAGCGCATTTCAAAATTGCGCTTAGTCTTCCTCATAAACGATTTGCGCTTTTCTGGTAAATGTCTCGACAATGACAAACTGTTAAGCGGAGTGTGTTTATCCAATTCGGGTGGAAAAAATCTTTAAGATTTCTGTAAAAAGACGGCATTGAACCGTTCGCTGAAAACTTCTGGAAGCCCTGGTTGTAAATTTCTATATTACCAAAGATTCCTTTCTAGAATCAGCGAAAACGAATTCGTAGAGCGGTAGATTAAGCTTTCACCTATCGAACAATGATTGAAAATTTTCCTCACAGGAGAACTCGAATAAGACTGTTCTGTTTTCCAACGAGACGATTTGACGATTTATTTTGGGAGTATGAAAGAACCAATATATATCTTTTCAGAGGGTTTATTTAATACATATTGAAGTATGAAAAAAAAAATTTTATTATCATTTTGATACAAAATGGCGACGATAGAGCCGATCTTGAAAATGGTCATTTTCAAACTAGGGGGACTTATTACTTGAACACCGTTGCATGGATCGATTTGAAATTTTGATAGTAGCTTCACAAATACATTCTCTATCGGAATACGTAACCGTTTTTTGATTAAATGTAAACTTTTTTTTTATAGACAACTTACTGCTTTTTTTGGCAAAAAATCGATTCATTGTTTCAAAAGTGAACCATTTCTTCAAAGTTTGATTAAAAAAAAACACCCCACGTACTCCCATAGTATATGGGACTACGTAGTGTATAGATTATAAAATTTTTTGGGTTTTTGTTCCAGGTATTATACTTTACGAGAAAACCGTCCTCTCGTGAAGGTGTTTTAAAAAAAAGACGATTTTCAAGATAGGCTCCGTCGCCGCCATTTTGTATCAAAATGATAATAACAACATTTTTGTTCATACTTCAATATGTCTGAAATAAACCCTCTGGGAACGAATCCTATTCCTTTTTTCATACTCCCAAAATAAATTGTCAAAGTTAGGCCTTTTTTTCTGCCTCTAGAGCGATGTTGCCCCGTAAGGGAGCAATAATAGCTTCGGCATGGCTAAAGAGCCAGTCCAGAAATCGAGTTCTCGTATAACCAACCAAATGCTTCACTTTCGAAAGGCAGACGAAGAGTCGATGCGACCTCCAAAAAGCTGCGAGGCTATTTGGGATCATATACGACCCTCAAGGACATTTTTGTGGTGACCTGTTTTAAGGTAGCCTTATCGTGATTAACGGCGTTGATTGGCGAGACTGTCGTGTGGCAAGGGGAGGGGGTGCGGGCCAATGAGAGAGCGGCATTGCCGCTCCGCACAACGTCTCTTGGCAGTTTCGTTAAAAATCGAAGATTTCTCATTGGGATGCCTGGTGTGACCCACATTTTCTATGATACGTACCAAATCATTCAAGTCGTCCGTGCATTTCGATACTTCGTTCCCTATCTGCTCGTAAATTTAATCGTCAAATGCGGAAACATAACCCACAAAGGAACTTTTACGGTTAGCGTCAATAGTAAAACCTCATATTCGGAAAGCCCGATATCCTCAACTTTCAGAATTATTATTTCTTCCGAGTATTTTATTTATTTACACTTCATTCCATCGCTGATCGTATTTGACGATCTTATGTGTTTGTTCTACTTGTTTTTTGTTTTTTCCGAAGCGTTTTTCGTTATAACTTAGGATCCGCTTTTCAATGCCTTGTCACGTATGTCACATCAGTGTTACACACGTGTGGACACATAACTACGTGTATATACTGTTTATATATAACTATTATATATGTTTGTGGCCAACAGAGGATATTTTGTCTCGGCTTCACACTCGGAACAATATCGTACTGACTGGCCCCCTCTCTGTCTCTCTTACTCTTTCTCTCTCTCTTTTTCTTCTTCCCGTTCGTTTCTCATCCGTATACGTTGCAGCGTTGCAAAATCGTTTTGCTGGCGTTATGTACACGAGGGATCGTCTCAATGGGTATTATTCGTGAAACGAAATAGCAAACTGCGCAAAAAATTAGACCCCGATGATACGCTATGAGAATTCTGGGGAAATACATGAAAATTAATCGGGGATAACCAAAAATTCGTTCCAGAACAATTTACAATCTGTTTAAAATACTGTTTAATTAAATATTGGGTAAACCTCAGGTTTAGGGGACCCCCCTCCGATTCCTTTCGTAATAGGCTCATCCGCCGCCTTTTCGCACGCGAAACAACTTCTTCCTATGACAAAATTGAGGGACGTTATTTATTAAAAAGTTATTAACAATTAAAGTTAATAATTCATATAGCTATTTTCCTTTTAACAGCCAGCCCCAATCATCTTGTCCTTCACATGTGTTGTTAACAATACCTTCTGAGTAACATACAAAAAGTTTAATCCATCGCTCATTGTTTGTTAAAAAGTTATTAACAAAAGAAGTTTCATAAATTAAACATGAAATACTTATACTCGTGTATGGTGAACAGTACACGTATCAGCGGGTTAGCTGCGCCCCCCTGTATTCCTCACACACCAGCCCAAAAACAACCCAAAAATAACCCAAAACAACCTAAGATAACCCAAAATCAAACCAAAACAAACCAAAAATAAACCAAAAACAAACCAAAAACAAACAAACAACAAACAAATTTGTTGTTCGTTGTTCGTTGTTTTTGGTTTGTTTTTTGTTTGTTTTTGGTTTGTTTTTGGGTTGTCTTGGGTTGATTTAGGTTGTTCTGGGTTGTTTTGGGTTATTTTTGGGTTGTTTTTGGGTTGGTGTGTGAGGGATACAGGGGGGGCGCAGCCAACCCGCTCATACGTGTACTGTTCACCATGCACTAGTATAAGTATTTCATGTTTGATTTATGAAACTTCTTTTGTAAATGATTTTCTAACAAACAATGAGCGATGGATAACATTTTTTGTATGTTACTCAGGAAGTATTGTTAACAACACATGTGAAGGACAAGATGATTGGGACTGGCTGTTATAAGGAAAATAGCTATATGAATTATTAACTTTAATTGTTAGTAATTTTAAAATAAATAACTTCCCCCAATTTTGTTAAAGGAAAAAGTTGTTTCGCGTGCGAAAAGGCGTCGGATGTGTCTATTACGAAAGGAATCGGAGGGGGGCCCCCTAAACCTGAGGTTTACCAAATATTGAATTGACGGTGATAACAATTATGTAACAAGTTTTTATGCATAGAGCATACAAAATTATATATGAAACTATAAAAAAGGTGGGGTGTTGTATACACGAAAATTCATGTACACGAAAGAAGTACGGCCAAGAACTGTCATTTGCACGAAATTTTTGGAAATTCAAAAAATTGGAAATTCAAAATGGCGAATGATAAACAACAAAAATCGCATAACTTACTGGAATTGTATACAATTTTATATCCAGAAGTTTTTTGGGTCACTCAATACAAATTTGAAATACAAATTACAAAAATTCAAAATGGCGCATCGCAAAGTCTAAAAATCCCATAACTCGCTAGATTATTAGAAAATTTTGGATCCAGAAGTTTTTTAGGTTACCCAATACAAATTCGAAATACAAATTTCAAGAATTTAAACTGGCGTATCGCCAATTCTAAAGATCGCATAAAACGCTAGATTATTATGAAATTTTATATACAGAGGTTTTTTGGGTCATTCAATACAAATTTGAAATACAAATTACAACATTTTTTTTTAATTTAGTTTTGATTCGCCATTTTGAATTGTATAAGTTTGACCTCGATTGGTGTACGTGTGGTGAAGTTTAAAAAATCAACCTTTTTAACTTTGGAATGGCTTATGCATCTGAGAATACCCTAACGTGACGGAGTACGATTTGTTAAGCCCGGGGGGGGGGATAAGGGTGGGTTTCAGACGGTTAATATCGTTCATGTTTTTTTAACGGTGTCCTGTACAGACCAAAAATCTCAATCGATCATAAAAAATGTGACTATGCCATTACAGCCCGAAGTACAATTTTTCCAGTCTCCCCCCCTCCGGGATAGTTTCCGGAAAGTTAAAATCGCTCAAATTTTTTTCGGGTCGCCTTTAGATGCAGATGGAATATTGCCTACCGCGTGTGACGAATGCAATATTGTCCAATGCGTTGCTCGGAAGCAAGATTGCCCACTGCGTGTCACGAATGCAATATTGTTCACCGCGTACCACGAATGCAATATCGCCCACCAAGTGGCACGAATGGTAGATGGCCCATTGGGCCTCGAGGGGCGTTCACGGCCCGACGCCATTGCACGGCTCCGAATTAAACGACGCAGGACTCCATCTAGAGGGTAAAATTAACCCTTCAGTAGCGACAACGTCAAAACACTGTTTGACAAGGCTCCCAGTCGTTCCCACTGCGCGCGAACGTTGTGTCGGAGCAGTGGAATGAACGTAGCGGTGAACGCTCCTCGAGGCCTAGTGGGCAATCTAGCATGCGTGCCACCTGGTGGGCAATATTGCATTTGTGACACGCGCGGCGGGCACTCTTGCTTCCGTACCACGCGGTGGGCAGTCTTGCATGCGTACCACGCAATCGGAAATATTGCATCTGTAGAGTTGAGTGATCAAGACTTGGAGGCCTCTCGTTGTAGCGTATCCTCTCGACAAGAAATGCCGCCTGTTCAACGTCTGCTCCCCGCCCCGGCTCGTTCACCCCGCCTCAAATACAAGCGAATAACCCCAAACGAACCCAAACAAACCCACTTCCTCAACTCTTGTACACGGTGGCGGAAGAACTGTGGCGACGGCGGTAGATTTATATAATATAGAGGAAAATATATATTGTGACGCGAGCTGCCCTCCGTGGATACGATCGCCCACAAAACGATTGAATTATTGGTCGGATGAGCGCTAGCCGCGAGAATGAAACTGTCACGACAAATTTATTTTTCCGTCACAAAATGCTCGATGATTGAGCGACTAGGCCGTGACCTTGTCGGGTAGAGGGGCGAGGTACAATACACACCCCGATTGCGGAACATAACGCACGCCAGTCATACGTGTTCAACAACTGTTACTTTATTTCCTAAATTAAGGGGCGACACCACTCTAGCGGCAGAAAAAAGGCCTAACTTTAACGATTTATTTTGGGAGCATGAAAACAGGAATAGAATTTCTTTTCAGAGGGTTTATTTAACCTTTGTTTGACCCACTTCTCTAGAATAGCATACTTGACAAATGGGGTTGTACCCCAGTGTGTCAAGCAAGGGTTAACACACTCGCTGACTAATTTAGGATTTTATTAACGTAATAAAATGTGAATACTAAAAATTTATTAAGTTTAATAGTTTATTAGGATGATATATATAAAGAAAATAAAAATTCAATAAAAGTACAAAAATCAAGTATTTCAATGGCCTGTCAGCAAGACATTCGGTTTATTGAAGCTATGTATTTTGCTGCATGGGTTGCACTCGGGTTGATTCTCTTCAGTGAAGCACCTTGTGATATAGTACATTTTTCGTTTTGTTATCAGGCGCAAGTAAAAATAAAGCGGATGGCCAACCCTAAGACCCCCCTTGTAAATCTTGCAAGTCGATCAATCGAAAAAGAATCCAATATTGCATTGATACTGATGGTCGTTATTTCGAACACTTACTATAAACGTAGTAATTTTATTTACTACCGAAACTGTAAGTATTATCGTCTTTCTGTACTTTCGGGGATTTTTTGCGATTACCGCGCCATCTATCACGAATCGGAAAAAAAATTTTCAACAAAAGTTACGTATTTTTTTATGGGGAATCCGAATCTACAATAAAAAATGGGGGTTCCCATTTAAGATTTCAAAGTTGCCCCAACCCCAGCCCAGGGGGTGGGGTGGGGGTGAGTACTTTGGTATCATTGGATGGCCCCCTTCGTACTGTGCAATTATGATTCAGCGAATATTTCTGTGAACCTTATAGTTTCGAAGATATCTAAGGTGCTAATAGTTATTGGGACACCCTGTATAACGAAGATATTGAAGTATGACATATTTTTTATTATCATTTTGATACAAAATGGCAGCGACAGAGGCTATCTTGAAAACCGTCTTTTTTTAAAACACCATCACGGGAGACTGGTTTTCTCGTAAAGTATAAGACCTGGAGCAAAAAAACAAAAAAAATGTATAATCTATATACTATTGGCTATGGGACTACGTAGGACTTGTTTTTTAAATCAAATTTTGTATGGTGCACTTTTGAAAAAAACAATCGATTTTTTGCCAAAAAAAGCAGTAAAGTGTTTATAAAAAAAAGAAGTTTACATTAAATAAAAAAACGGCTAGTCACTCCGATAGAGGATGTAATTGCGAAGCTACTATCGAAATTTCAAATCGATCCATGCAACGGTGTTCAAGTAGTACGTCCTCCCAGTTTGAAAAAGACAATTTGCAAGATACGCTTTGTAACCACTATTTTGTATCAAAATGATAATGAAAAAAAAATTTTCCATACTTCAATATGTGTTAAATAAACCCTCTGAAAAGAAATTCTATTCCTTTTTTCATACTCCCAAAATAAATCGTCAAAGTTAGGCCTTTTTTTCTGCTGCTAGAGTGGTGTAACCCCTCAAGATTACCGGAAAAGGTGGATGTTTTCCTTTCTTCACGTTCGTTATCTCTCGACGGCATGTGTCACCACAACAACACATCGTGAGCCATCTGAGCTCATCTTTCGGTATAGACTGGCTAGTGGTCTCGTCTGCCGCATTAAACTTGTCCGAAAGCTGTTTAACTTTGGCCATACCCGGTGTCAACTGAGGATTATGCTTGGTCCCAATCCTCAGGACATGTCAGCCAAAAATTGATTCTATCTTTTTCTATGTATCGGCGAATACGGTTAGTGTTAAAAAATATGGTACGAGTCACACATACTGTAGACGTTCAATACACTTTTCGAGATACTTTTCGAACGCATCTTCGACCGTGTGGCTCGTATAATTTTCACAGCTGTAAGCTCGAAGCCAATCAATCTGCGTAAACTAAATGGCCGTGATCCGTATCAAAGCCGTTGCAGTTGTGACAACGAACCATTGCTAAAGTGAAAAATTCCAATTCACGGAGTACTCACTCCATGAATTAGTAGGTTCAAATTCTCCCTACATCTCCCTCTTTTCTTAGCCCCCCACCGCCACTGCATTTCGTCTTGAGACTAGCGCGCCAGTGAACCGGACTTGTTTTACGTTCACGATTTGCATAATTTACCCGGGGCGGTACACGCATATTAGTTATTGTTTTCTCTCTTTTTAATCTGTTCCACGTCGCCGTTGTCGACGCGCTGACGGCGACGGACATTCGAAGCAGTCCAAGTTACAACGCGTCCCCGATCCAGTTCCACTCAAACGTCTGCTCCCCCCCCCCCCCGTGCCCTCTTCTCTCACCGTTCACCGATAAGATTAGGACTCGTCCGAAGGCGCAACCCACCTTTTATCGCTGCCGGATCGACACTGTCCGAACGCGATATTATTATACATCCGAGCAAACGAGTTTTCTCCCTTTGCTTTTGTAGAGCACATTTTTTATTTATACCGTAAAAATATTTGTCAAAATGACGACGATAACGATGATAAAATGAAATGCGCCGCCTCGTTTTTATTGTTCAATGTTTTTTTTTATAATTTGTAGATTCTTTGATGCTTCTCTATTGCGTTTGTTCGTTTATTAATTTTAACGATTATATGAAGGAATCAATACGTTAGCAAGATTTCGTCGGTGAAACGAGTTCTGCTTTTATGTTTGTGACGTTGGTTTATAAATACCAAGCTCGTGGCGTTGATCAGGCTGGTTTAAAAATAACTTTGGGTTATATTAAATGGAAAATAGTGATTTGTCAGATTACTTATAATTCACTATTCACTGAACCCCGACTCTGTCAATCGTTGAAGGTCGATCGAGTTGACAGGATCAAGAGCGCAATAATCAACATGAACGGATTGAAAATTTAAAAAATCTCGTTTTGCAGCATCAAGAGACGCGGCAGTGTCTCGAGGGTAGGCTAGCATAGTCCCGAAAATTGTTTTCCTAAAACTCGTTATCCCGAAAAATAAAAGACAGTGCATAGCAACGGCTAGACGGTAATATCGTTGCGAAAGAGACGATGCGTCTGATGGTTACAGAGGGGGCAGTATACATTTTTTAAATTAACTTTCGCCAATCGCGGAACAGACAACGGGGTCCGCAGGCCCCGCTTATGTCAAAGGTTTGAGGTTATGTGTTACTCGCAAAACTTGAAATACATGCGTCGATTGTGATATACTTTGTATTTATTCAATATTGATAATTAGAATATTGTAGTGAATATTTTTTGAACACGTGTACACGGACTGTGCGAGAACACGAGACCCGCCTAGGAGGCCATAAACCGAGGCGACCATACTGGACGGCCGCTCGTATGCATGCACAAAAGGGCTCTTACAATAACCAGAGAAAGACTTCGTGAAGAAGGAAAATATGGAAATAGCACAACGGGTTTGTCGAGGAAAAAACAATCCGTGCTCGAGCAAGGAGGAGACGACACTCTCGGACTAACCCACGATCCAGTCGGACACACTTATCTCGTTGCCCTCACACCAAAGGGATGAACGACTTTCTCGCTGTCCACATACTACCAATATTCTATCATCACTTATTCTCGTACATACGTCTGGCATCAGCTCACATTTACTTAGAATTGATTGTTCATATAAATCATCTCCTACAATATAAAGAAAAGTTTGTGCTAGTACGTCGAAATGGTAATATTTTTGTTGTGGTTGTTATTATGTTTATTCTCGCTATTTTGTTAACATGCATAAGCAATAAACCATGTAATGACACTTTTTAAATAAATTGTAAAAATGTGTTGAACTTAGTTATCGTTATTAGTACCGTTGCTTTTATAGCAAGCACAATCTTAACGTATTTTGCGCTTTGTCAGCAAGCTGCAAGATACAACCGAGACGCTACAGAGCCAGAATTAAAAAATTACAGTTACTACGTAGGCAATGGATCGCAGTGATAATCATACGGGATGTGTCGGAGGGCCCAGGGTAAAAACTCCATTTAAAATCCCATTGGTATTGTCATTGCTGGTGCCTATGCGAAATGAATGGTAGACTTACCATTTATTTTCCACAGGCACAAGTAATGACAATGCCATTGGGTGTTTTAATGGAATCTTTGTAAATGGGAAAAGTGCCTAGGCAGCTTTGCCAATGACAAAATGTTACCATTCAATGTCCCAATAGGCACCAATGGCAATACCAATGAGATTTTGAATAGAGTTTTTACCATTCGATTTCCCATAGGCACCGGCAATGGCAATATCAATGCGATTTTGAATGGAATTTTTATCCTTGGTAAAAGTGCCTTCAATTGCCATTGCGTACGAAGCAATGGAAATTCAATGGCAGTTTTTAATGGCAATAAATGGCAAAATTTACCAACAAAACCCAACAAAAAATGCACGCAAACTATGATCAAGTAAAAACTGGAAAATAATAGGAACTATCTGAGAAGTTTGCGAAAAAAATGACGACTATATAACTTAATGAAGAATGCCTCGTATCAATATAACATGTCCTTTCAGTATTTAGAGTAATTAAAAAAAAAAAAATATATATATATATATATCTTTATATTATATAAATATATCGCCGCCGCCGCTGTGTACAGGAGTTGAGGAGAGCGAGCGGGATCGAGTAGGCCGGGTGAGGGGATCAAGCGGCGGGAGGGTTGCGCGCGAAGCGCGCAGCGGGGTCGAGCTCCCCTAGTATTTATATATATACTGGTGGGGCAGAGCCCCTCTGCGCGCTTCGCGCGCCATCCCCCCCCCCGTTCCCTCGCCCTGGTCCACCCCCTCCCCTCCCCTCCTTCTCAACTCTTGTACACGGCGGCGGCGATATCTCTCTATATTATATGAATATTTTGCCGCCGCCGTCGCCGTGTACAAGAGTCGAGGAGAGCGAGCGGGATCGAGTAGGCTGGGTGAGGGGATCGAGCGGCGGCGGGGGCGGCTGTTGGAGGGTGGGGGAGTCGCGCGCAGGGGGGGCAGAGCCCCCCTAGTATTTATATAATACAGAGAGATATATACTTGGGTGGCTTCGCCCCCCCCCCCCCCCCCTCCTTCGCAACTCTTGTACACGGTGGCAGCGGCGGTGATATATTTATATTATATAGAGAGATATGAGTTTGATGCATACATTATTTTGTAAAAAAAGAAAGAAATATCATACGAATTTGCCATTCATAATGAAACTGAAAGGTAATATTACCATTCAGCTTCTATGGAACAAAACTGCCATTGGAGTTTGCCATTAGCTTACGATGTTGTTGAAGTTTGAATCGTTGGAATGCAACGAAAATAGATTTTTTTATCAATGACAAAAATCGTTAAAACATTTTTTTGGGGTCTCTTGTAAGGACCTGGGTCTAGAAGGGCAAGAGAAGCGTGAGCAATACTGAAAATGAATATTTAAAAAAACCTATTTTCGTTGAATTCCAACGTTGCAAACTTCAACATCATATTAGCTTTACATTCAGCTTGATGCCATTAAAAAATTTCCCTTGACTGCCATACAATTAGCCCAATCAAGTTAGCAGTACCATATCAGAAAAAATGCATTTGAAAAACACCATAATTGGGTGCTTTTTAGGTGCTTTTTTAGGTTGTGTTCAAAATTGAAGCGCTCTTTATGTTTCCAGAGAAAATGAAAAAGTAAGATGCGCTGCTAGAAAAATATCAAACTAGCAGCAACATTGCTTGCAAGCAGTCCAGGAGAAAAAATGAGCACATAATATTTGAGTGCTTTTTAGGTGCTTTCGGAATACGCATTGAACCATCACATTCGACGAACCCGTTAGCCAAAAAAGCAACCCCTCAGCAAGCCACATATGAAGCTAGCGGTAACTGGGCTGAAGAAATTTCCAAAAAATGTTTAATGCCCTACAGATTTATGTGCTTTTTAGGTGCTTTCGGAATATGCATTGAACCATCACATTCGACGAACCCTTCAGCCAAAAAAGCACCCTCTCCGTAAGCTACATATGAAGCTAACGGTGCCTGGGCTAAAGAAATTTCCATAAAATATTTAATGCCCTACAGATTTAGGTGCTTTTTAGGTGCTTTCGAAATATGCGTTGAACCATCACATTGGACGAACCCTTCAGCCAAAAGAAGCTCCGCCTCAGTAAGCTACATATGAATCTATCTGTACTGAGGAGGTGCTTTTTTGGCTGAAGGGTTCGTCGAATGTGATGGTTGAATGCATATTCCGAAAGCACTTAAAAAGCACCTAATTCTGTAGTACATTAAATATATTTTGAAATTTATTTAGCCCAGGCACCCGCTGACTTCATATGTAGCCTATTGAGGGGATACTTTTTTGGTCGAAGGGGAGATTGAAATTGATTGTTCAATGCAT
This sequence comes from Oxytorus armatus, assembly GCA_958009045.1. Classification (NCBI taxonomy): domain Eukaryota; kingdom Metazoa; phylum Arthropoda; class Insecta; order Hymenoptera; family Ichneumonidae; genus Oxytorus; species Oxytorus armatus. Next base: position 4,024,603 of record OY253747.1, on the reverse strand, counting down.
ATTCCGAAAGCACCTAAAAAGCACTTAAATATTATGTGCTCATTTTTTCTCCTGGACTGCTTGCGAGAAATATTGCTGCTAGCTTGATGTTTTTCTAGCAGCGCATCTTACTTTTTCATTTTCTCTGGAAACATAAAGAGCACTTAAACTTTGAACACAACCTAAACAAAGCACCTAATTCTGGAGTTTTTCAAATGCATTTTCTCCGATATGGTACTGCTAACTTTATTGGGCTCATATAATTAGTATTGGACGTGTATGGTAGTCAGCATTTGCCATTGGCTGCCAATGGCAAATTTTGCAAAAGGAAGCTTTGCGATGATGAAACATTTTTTTTACGAGTTTTCAATGTCAACGTATCTAAAATATGCCAAAACATCGAAAAATCACATTTAGAAGAAATGTCTTAACGCACGCGCGCGTGTGTGTGTGTATCCAGCCTGCAAAATTCAAACGTCTATATCTCGGGAATGGTTCGAGGAACAGCGCTGCAAATTTTCACACAAGAAAAGCAGTACGTTTGCTTTATTTCCTACAACTTTTATACAAATTTGTGAAGTGAGTGAGATTTTATGGCTCTTTGAAATTTCCTAAATATGTCTACGCGTTCTAGCTTCCTCAAATTTTACGATATCGGATTGAATTTTTTTACATACATACATGAAAAGAGTATAATTAAAGAACGTTCGATACTAAATTTGATGGAAATCGGTGGAAAGGTTCGGGCCTTATGAAATTTTGAATTTGTCAAAAATCGTTGCTCATAGCTCTAACTTGCACAAATTTTGAAATTTTGGTTCAAGTTTCTCTGCATGAATGGAATATTATCGCGAAAATCAACTACGGATATATGCCAAGAATATTAACCGAGAGAAGTGATGTAACGCGAGAATCGATCAAACCGTTCGGATTTTATGAAATTATGGACTTTTCTAGAAATCTGTGGTTTTAACTTTTACAGATTTTGATAGATCAGATAACATTTTTTTATATCTCTCTATATTATATAAATATATCGCCGCCGCCGCCGCCGCCGTATACAAGAGTTGAGGAGAGCGAGCGGGATCGACCGGCGGCGAGCGGCCGGCGGGTGGGGGGGAAGTGGCGCGCAGGGCGGCAAAGCCCCCCTAGTATTGTATATAAATAAAGTATTTTTAAAGAACGTTCAATACCAAATTTGGCGGAAATCGGTGAAAAGTTTCGGGTTTTGAAGAAGAAAAATAAGAAAGATATAGTTCCTTATAAAGGAGACTTTGAGCCTTGTGCGAAAGTTCGGGAAGCAATGGGCAAGTTTCACCTTGCAGTTTTTTTTACGTATATAAAGTTGTTTTATATCATCGGAAATTCGAGCGTTAAGGCAGTCGTTAGTCTAAACGACAATTTTTTTCGAGGTTTATAAAGAAAAATCATGGGTACTATTAAATATTTCAATATCGGTCTTTTTTCCACTTATTTATTTACACTTGCAGGTAATTTGTAAATTTTTTTAAGTACAAGAAAAATAAATTAAAGGTGTTGCGCGGTTTTAAGTCACCATGATTCGATAACGACTTGAAACCATGATTCCAGACGTTCGACTCATCTAAAACGAAAAAACAAAAAAGATTATTGATCAGTACCAGTATGGCTATCATATGAGCCTCTAAAATTTCGAAGAAAAAAATATGAAACATGTTTTATGGTTGTTCAAAGAGTTTTAAAAGATTCGAAAATCCGTACATACTGTTTAGGAGGTCACCATTTTATGAATTTGCTTTTCTTCGAAATTGTAGAGGTTCGTGCGATAGCTATACTTGTACCGATCAGTAATCTTTACGGTATTTTTTTGTTTCAGACGAATAGATAGTCTGCAATCATGGTCACCGTCGCTATGGAATCATGACGTGTTGAAACCGCGTAGCACCTTTAAGTTATTTTTATTGTACTCGAAAAAATTTGCAGAGTACCTGCAAGTATCGATAAATAAGTGGAAAAAATACCGGTGTTGCAATATTTAATAGTACCTATGAATTTTTTTTTAAACCTCAAAAGAATTCTCGATTAAACTAGAAGACTCCCTTAAGCCGTCTTTCATGCGAACGTGTTAAAAAAAATGAGGAACAGAATGAGCTGCAACAGCTACTTGTGCTTTTATAACCGTTCATCGTTCATGTTGACTACAGTCGGGAGACGTGTCACCATTGTAGAATTGTTATAATAATTATTGTACAATTTCGCTCATTATATTATGAATTATTTCACCTTTCAAAAATCAATTTTTGACATTCTCTTTTATCACTTCCGTAAGATTTTGAAGTCAGGGGTTCCTTTTAAAGTCTTGTCTTCTCTTGTCTTTTATATATTATTCTAAGTATTTGCTTCAAGTCCCTCATCTCCAACATTCTTGAGTGCCATTCTTCATTGATGCAAGCAAAAAATATGTACACGAACGAGACTGGAAACTCGGTTCGTCCTCTCTTTTTACCACTCTGCGCAAACGACCCTCGGAAAATGGAAAGTGTGACTCGTGACGACGAGCTAAGCACGGAGGGCGGGGAAAAAACACTTTGCACAAAGCGCGTGTGTTCTCTTCTAGCCTCTACCTGTGGGTCCATTTCAAGCGAAAAGTGGCCGCAATCTCGGGAATCCTAACTTTTCCCTCTACTCGTCCAGCGACTCTCGACCGTGAAGTAAACCTCCTCAAGTAGAAGTAGATGACAGAGTCATTCAGAATTAGAGAAGATGAAAAAAACACAAGATAGAAAGGTAAAATAAGAAGCGTTAAGTGTCTCTTCAAGGATTTTCCATACTTACTTTAGAGTAAGTATGGAAAATCCTTGACATTTTTTAAGCAGACATTTTTTCCGGCTTAAATCCCACCCATGTCTGGCTGCCCTATCAGCCTGACACGGCTCTGATCAAAATCCGCATCAGGTCCATATCCGGCATGTAACGGAATTGCGGATCTGGATCCGGAACCGGACCTGGCCCCGATCTGGCACTGAATCCAAATTTTCAAATTTCAAATCAATAAAATCTATTTATCTATTAATCCATTAGGTTATTTGCCATGGTATGTCGTTAGCTTGTCCATATACTAAGCCTTAACAAAAATATGGCGACACCAGGGTTCGAACCTGCAATCTCTCTCAGTAGCCTTCGCTCCTACTTTGGACCCAAAAGTATGAAAAAAATCCAGAGCAGAAATTTGGCCCGGCTTAAATCCGGCCCATTTCAGGTTGCCCTGTCAGTCTGGCGCGGCCCTGATCAGGATCCATATCAGGCCCACACGCGGAACGTAACGGATTTGCGGATCTGGCCTTGATTCGGAACCAGATCTGGCCCCGATTTGTCAGTGAATTCAAATTTTCAAATTTCAAATCAATAAAATCGATTTATCTTCGGAAATTAAGTCGTTGGCCATGGCGTTAGCTGGCCCATATAATAATTTTTAACAAAGAAAAAAAAGGCCGGCACCGGGGTTCGAACCCGCGACCTCTTTCACTAGTTCTTCACTCCCACATTGGACCCGAAAAGTATTGAAAAAAAAATGTCTTGTTCTAACGATAATTTTTTAGTCGTTTTTTTGTTGTTTCAACTATAATTGCGATTGATTAAAATTTTTATTTTCCAAAGGGTGAGTTGTGTTACAACCTACCCATCTAACTATCTAACAACTCAAGAAACTCACGTTTTAACCACTACGCTATCGACCATTTGCGAATTATAGTAATAATAATAATATTGATAACAATAAAAATATAAATACCTTATTATAATTTTTCTTTTCATCATTAGTGTTTCCATCGTATATCTTTCAGTTGTTTGGGAAATCAGAGAAAGTGTTTCCCGCTCAGTAGCGGGTGTGCAAGCCAGTACACGGCTAAGCGGCTACCCATCACAGTTATGACCACAGCCCACTACTTAATATGGGAGAATGATGAAGCCTCGCACCGACCGCGTGTCTACTACTGTCGATCTTATGATTAATAATAATAATAATAATAATAATAATAATAATAATAATAATAATAATAATAATAATAATATAATCTAAATGTCAATCGAATAATATGTCAGGAAGCGTTATTCGAAATAATACGGCACGGGGATTTCCTGAAGGACTATCCTCCGACTATCCTATTACATCGAGGATACTCATTAATGCAAAATTTCATCTTGTGTTGACGAGGAAGTTGTGTTAACAAAAGTTAATTTTATTACGAAGTCTAATACAAACCATACCAAGGTAAACGACAATCAGCCAGTCGTATGAAAGTGGCTCGATTGTTTTATCGGGCATGCTTTATCAGCTCCTGCTCCGTGCCGGATGAGAAAAAAGTCAAGCCAGCCTTATCAGATCGACAATCGTTTTGCCAGGTACACCTTAGCAGCACCTGATTCGTCCCTGATATATGAATAACGTCGGCGTAGCCACATCAGATCGAAAATCTTTTTGCCACGTACGCTTTAGAAGCATCTGATCCATCCATGATATTAATATAGATGACAGAATGATAATTAGTTCAGAATAATTTATTTATATTTACAGAACAAATAGTTCCATGGTTTGCTATAACAGCTATATTTGCTATAATATAAGTTTGCTATAACAGAAAAGACCGTTCAAGATCGAGGTCGATAACTGCCCTCGAAACGAAATATATGAACAATGTATTAGCTAATAGAAAAATAATTGTGATCATCGTGTAGTCCATTATTCTAAATTTTTATTCTACAACTGTAGAAGGTTGGAATTTGTTTGCAGCGCGGTTTTCGGTGATGAGCACCACCGTCACGTAGAAAAATATGGTAAAGAAAGCGAAGACATTTTATTCGGTAAATTAGCCTTAGCTTAGTCGTGTTGTTATCTTGCAAAATTCGTTTCGTTGTCTTAAAACTGGGTATATTTGAAGTTTGAAAAAACTATGTTCTTTACACTTTGACAAAATTACACATATTAAAAACTAAACACTACTAATGACGCTTTAACATGGAAGTGGTTAGGTCATGGTCTGATACGATTTGATACTCGTCACGCCGTCGCTTGTAAATCCTTTAAAACTTACTTGAACCCTCAATATAATGCATTCTTTGAGATGGTTGTACCTATACTTGTACTTACTCAGGAAGGCTTCCGGCATACGACCTTGCTCCGATTTTTCTTGGCGCTATTCCTTGTTTAACCTCCCTTCGGCCACAAAAGCTTCAAGACGAGGACTTTTTAAGGGAATTAAGGGATTTCGTTCAAAATTAAATTTCAACCATCTCACAACGGCACTGTCTCGAATCGTTTGTCAGTAGTCACGAAAGCCTACAAATTTAAAGTGACGTTTACATGTGATCCCTGACCAATCAGTCAGATCAATTAATATACAGAAAGTATATTCATTCATCCATCTGATTGGTAAACCTATTACGATTCTTTAATAAAGTTTCACGTAATGACATTCCGCGAATCTCATTCCGTTAAGAGTAACATTGAGAAATGCGCGTATTAAATTCCAACGATGAACGATTCGAGGTCGAAGGTAGAATGGAATTTCACTGGGTTTTTTTTTAATAGGATTGTTCATGTGGAACGGTTAGTATTTACCGTCAATCGATCTGCTTTTGGATAAAAACGAGCATATATGTATGAATGAATTTTGGCATAAGAATTCTCTTGACGATTATTGTAATGATCATAACAAAAACACCAAAAAACAACAAAACCCAACACATACAATTTTCAGTATTCTCATCCCAATATCCTAGGTTTTAAACTTAGTTCCCACTGTTTTTCAATTTAAAAAAAACAAATTATTTATAGTTTACGGTACATTCTATTTTATTCGAAGTATTGTTCTTTAGAAGCTACAACCTTTTGCCATCTTTCGCGCAACAAATGGATTCCACGCCACTAGAAATCAAAAACAATATCTTAGATGTTCTTTGTCTTTAAGGGAGCACACCATTTTAGCGGCAGAAAAAAAGGTCTAACTTTGATCATTTATTGTGGGAGTATGAAAAAAGGAGTAGGATTTCTTTTCAAAGGCTTTATTTAACACATATTGAGGTATGAAAAAAAAAAGTTTCACCATTTTGAAATAAAATCGCGGCGACAGACCCCATCTTGAAAATCGTCTTTGTCAAACTGGGAGAACGTATTCCTTGAGCACCGTTGCATGGATCGCTTGAAAGCTTTGATAGTACTTCACAATTACATTCTCTATCGGAGTACGTAGCCCATTTTTTCTTTGATGTAAACTTTTCCTTTATAAACAATTTACTGCTTTCTCTGGCAAAAGTCGATTCATTTTTTGAAAAGTGCACCATTTCTTCAAAATTTGATTAAAAAAAAACCCCTATGTAGTTCCATAGCCAATACTATATAGATTATAGAATTTTTTGAATTCCCGTTCCTGGTCTTATACTTTACGAGAAAACCGTCCTCCCGTCAAGGTGTTTTAATAAAAGACGATTTTCAAGATGGGCTCTGTCGCCGCCATTTTGTATCAAAATGATGATAACATTTTTTTTTTTCATACATCAATATCTGTAACTAAATAAACCCTTTGAAAAGAAATCCTATTCCCTTTTTCATGCTCCCAAAATAAATCGTCAAAGTTCGGCCCTTTTTTCTGCCGCTAGAATGGTGTTACCCCTTAAGGTCAAAATGGCTACTTTTGAATCGTCTAAACCAATCTCTGCACGTGACCATGTTCACCATAAGCTTCTTGAAGAATGCGGTGACTTTCAGCAGCACTTTTTCTTCAGGGTGAACACCACTGTGACCCCCTGTTTTTTTTCACATTTTTCAAGAATTTTTTTTTGTGGGAAAAAAAAGAGATATTCGAAAAAAATTTTTGGGTTTTGTTCCTTCCTTATTGATGTATCAAAAAACATTTTTTTCACATTGTTCACGCCGCATGGTGGCGCTAGGGAAGCTCTCGCGTCAGGTGCTGTCATCTCCGCGGCACGCAGCAGAACTCTTTTCAACGTCGATCTGAAAAAAAATACCGAGTGTTTTCGTTAATAATATGATATTTTGAAGAGAAGTACATAGGGATTTGGAAAAATATTGTTTTAAAAAAATAGGCACGCCTTTGAAATTAACTTTAATTTCAAAGGCGTGCCTATTTTTTTATGAGATCATGTATGGGATGTGCAATATTAATGAGCCCATGTTAAAAATCGTCTTTTTTTGAAACCCCTTCACGGGAGGACGATTTTCTTGTAAAATATAAGACCGGGAACAAAAAAGCAAAAAATTTATAATCAATATACTATTGGTTATGGGAATGTATAGCGGTTTTTTTAAATCAAATGTTGTAGAAATGGTGCACTTCTGAAAAACTGAATCGATTTTTTGCCAACAAAAGCAGTAAATTGTGAAAAAAAAAAATGTCTCATTAAGTCATAAAATGGCCACGTACTCCGATAGAGAATATAATCGTGAACCTACTATAAAAATTCCAAATCCCCCCATGCAACGGTGTTCAAGTAATGAGTCTTCCCAGTTTGAAAAAGACGATTTACAAGACGGCGTCTGCCGTCGCCATTTTGTAACAAAATGATAATAAAAAAAATTTGTTCATACGTCAATATGTGTTAAATAAAGCCTACGAAAATAAATCCTATTCCTTTTTTCATAGTCCCAAAATAAATCGTCAAAGTTGGGCCTTTTTTTCTGTCGCTAGACTCGTGTTATCCCCTAATGGAAAGGCGATGGCAAGCTCGAATGGTAATTTCTCTCCATAGAAACCGAATGAAAGTGCCAATGGATTATGAAAGATAAAATGCGTATGGTATTATTTTCAGAAGTGGCCAATGTCGTCCAGGTGCGCATTCCAATAGAATTCGGCTAATGGAAAAATATGCACAAGGGAAGATGTTGTATGGCATTTATGGTCAATGCTATCTCAATGATATACCACAACAAAAGCTCATGGTTCATCGCGAAAACATCGCGACACTCGCCACCCAGCGGCGGATTTGAAAACTTTTTAATACTAGCTACACCGCGAAGTTCATGTGTTTTCTACATTATGATGAAATGTACACAATCGAACCGCATATATTTCTTATAAAAGCTGGGGCATATAACCGCGAGCCCTACCCTCGAATAACGTACTGAAGCTTTAAACACGAGAGTCGCGTGTCACGTATATTATAAATTATGAGGTACCATACCGTTTCACGTAGCACATGTAGCTAATCGGGTTACAACTCAGGATTCAGCTGGAATCCTGGAAAGAAATTCTTTGTTGAAATCCCGAAAAATTATCGACGGATAGCTCACGGGAAAATGTTATCAAGTCCGGTTACTGAAACCAGAAACTTCCACCTGAAATCCGGAGAGGAAGCCCTTCCTAGGGGATCCGTAACGGATTCCGCTTGGGGTATGGCTGAAAGCGGGGACACTAGCAATTCTCTGCACGGGTTGTACTTATTATTGAATTTTTAATGCAAACTCTATATACATAGAGCAAATTCCCAACTGTGAACATTTCATGGAGTTTGCGTTAACGATCTGTAACGCGAAAACGCTTATAATCACTTCATTTCAGTTTCTCTTGACTCCTCTTTACTTTCATCCGGATGACGTCAATATATATTTTGTTCGATATATACCGGAGGCACTTTGTTCCCTCACTTCGTTTCTACTTCGTTACTCGCAGATTCCATCCGAGCACTTCAATTGAACTCACTTGAAAGTTGAAACTGGAGACGCCGGTTTTCAACTCTTGTTCGCCGTTCTCGCGGTCTTCTAACGATCTCAAGCGGGCCGCATTTTGTCCGCTATATTTGTGTCCCGGTGCATATCTCTCGCCATATTGTCTCTATAAATAGAAAGATTCTCGCGATTCCGTTTGATGATGGTGTGTCTCTTGATAAATAAAATTGTATCGCATTTATTCCAGCAAAAATGTGTAAAGGCACGTGCCCTTTATGATAACATTGCGGAGGCACCGGACGAACTGGCATTCCGGAAAGGCGACATTCTTACGGTTCTCGAGCAGAACACCTCGGGACTTGAGGGATGGTGGCTCTGTGCTTTGCGGGGTCGACAGGTAAGTGAATATCATCGCATATTTGTAAATAATGAAAATATCGACGTTCAGTCGTTGATTTCAATTTATCCGATCTTGCATATTTTTTTATAAAGATTATTTGAGGTATAACACCACTCTAGCGGCAGAAAAAAGGCCTAAATTTCACGAATTATTTTGGGAGTATGGAAAAAAGAATCGGATTTCTTTCCAGAAGGTTTACTTAATACATATTGAAGTATGAAAAAAAAAATTTTTGTTATCATTTTGATACAAAATGGTGGCGACAGAGCCCATCTTGAAAATCGTCTTCTTTTAAAATACCTTCACGGAAGGACGGTTTCCCCGTAAAGTATAAGACTGGCAACAAAAAACCAAGATTTTTTATAATCTATACATATACTATTGGCTATGGGACTATGTAGGGTTTTTTTAAATCAAATTTTATAGAAATAGTGCACTTTTGAAAAAAAGAACCGATTTTTATTTTAAAAAAAGCAGTAAATTGTTTATAAAAAATATTTACATTAAATCAAAATATGGCTACGTACTCTGATAGGGAATAAATTGTGAAGCTACTATCACCATTTAAAATCGATCCATGCAACGGTGTTCAAGTAATACGTCCTCCCAGTTTGAAAAAGACGATTTTCTAGATGCACTCTGTCGCCTCCAGTTTGTATCAAAATGATAATGAAAAAAAATGTCTTCATACTTGAATATGTGTTAATATGTGTTAATAAACCCCATGAAAATAAATCCGATTTCTTTTTTCATACTCTCAAAATAAATCGTCAAAGTTAGGTCTTTTATTCTTGTCGCTAGAGTAGTGTTATCCCTTAATGCCTTCAATTGCTTTCAGAAGTTTTTGCAAGAACAGGTAATGCTAATTGCGTAAATGTACTTGCTTCAGTTTTTGTACACCATTTCTCGTGTTTTGGGAAGGAAGGGAGGAGGATATGCGCGAAACTCTAAAATTGGTAACAATGTTCCGAATGATGATTTTCTTGTTCTCCCGACAGGGTATTTGTCCGGGAAATCGACTGAGGCTTCTAGTTGGTCAGTATGACAACGGTGGATGTTTGGTCAGTAGCAAAGCTGATTTAAACATCACCGAGGATGGATCGCAACGACATGGAAAACGCAGAAGCTGGCACGTTCAACCGAACAGGGTAAGACATTTTAATATTTCATTCGTGCAAGGATACATTGTGATTGAATCGATCCAAGAACTGTTTAGACGTTAGTTCTCTTTTTTCCCCATTCACGAACAGAGAAGTGCGATAGAAATTTAGATGAAAACGTGACGAACCATTGTTGTGGTTCGAAAGAAAGCCGAGGGTAAAAGTGTCAATACGTAGGCGGGACAGGAAGCGCAGCTGAGTCGTCAATGGAATACATAGTATACACGTGTAGCATTCTAGATCTCTCGCAACCTTTATATTTTTGTCGAATCTCCTGGGAGGCTCGTGTGCCTGCTTTTAAAACGCATCGAACAGTTTTGAGGCTGCAATGATTCCGATGAGATGCTTCTGTTCAATTTTCTTTAATTCTTTATTTTATTGTTTACTTCGAGATTTCTAACATCATACTCATTTAAGGCTATAATTCTGTCGAACCAAATTTCTCAATGTGTCACTTGCAAGTTACGCTTTTTTCTCACTCGGGAAAAGGCATCCTAAGTGGAAGATAATACGAAAAATTCAAGGAGAATCGGAGTGATGGCTCATCTCATTTTATTCGTCACTTTTTCCACCGGGGAAAAGCGTACTTTTGGGGATTTTTAATCGCATTTTTCAGTCTTTGATAAAATGGGATTTTTGTCATTGGGATAAATGCCAAGGCAGTTTTGCCAATGACAAAATTTTACCATTCAATTTCCCATAAGCACCAATGACAAATACCAATAGGATTTCGACTGGAGTTTTTACCATTCGATTTCCCATAGGCACCGGCAATGTTTTTATCCCTGGCAAAAGTGCCTTCTTTATTTTTTCTTTATTTTTTAATATTTTTACACCAAATTTTGATCACCTTCAAAGTATTCTCCTTTGACCACAACACACCTCTGCAAACGATCCTTCCAATGTTCAAAACATTTTTTAAATTCACTTATCGGGATGTTCTTCAGGCCTTCCAGCGATTTTTGTTTTACCTCCTCCACAGTGGCAAAACGCTTGATTGCTGCTTTGTTTCGGGGTCGTATCCATAGCACCACGATTCATCACCAGTAATCACCTTGGAAAAAATTTCAGGGTCCTCTTCGAGCTGATTTTGAAGTTCAAAACATGCTGAAGTCGACGCTCCCTTTGATCGTCAGTGAGAAGGCGAGGGACAAATTTGGCTGCAATTCTGCTCATGTGCAAATCTTTGGATAAAATCCTCTGAATTGAACTCCATGATATCCCAGACATCTCACAGAGTTGATCAATGGTTCGGCAACGGTCTTTATGAATGAGAGCATTGATTTTGTCGACGTTTTCGTCACTTCTTCACCCCCACTCTCCCTCCCCGCCGCAGCGCAATTCCCGTTTTTTTGGGTCCCCCCTCGTATATATTATGTCCTTTTAGTCTTTATAGCAATTTTTCAAAATCTATGCAAATAAATAACAATATTATAAAAACAGATAATAATATTATCGGTTCGTAATATTAGTACCATATATAAATAGTATATCTGAATTTGACACATACATTATTTTATGAAAAAAGAGAAATACCATACGAATTTACCATTCAAACTGAAACTAAACGGGAATATTACCATTGAGTTTCTCTGGAGAAAAGCTGCAGTTGGAGTTAGACATTGGCTTTTCATTCGGTTTCTATGGAATGAAATTGCCATTCGACTTTGCCATTGACTGCCAATGACAAATTTTGCTAAGGAGCGAAGTGACAGGGGGCAAATGGAAAAAAATGAAATTGGGAAGCGTTATACGTAAAAACCGGAAATGGTATACGTTGGAAATGATCCAAAAAAATTGGACGGTCGGCGCAACAACGTGTAATGTTGCACTTCTAGATACTAAATCAGACTAGCCAGTCATATTTCTAGCCATCAATTAGAGATTAGAGAACCAAACTAACTCGGTATACACGATGCCAAAAATCGTTAAAAACTTATTGGCTCTAATTATATCATCGCATTTACGCTATGTCGTCGAAGGTACGAAAGTTCTGGCAAAAAAAATTAAATGCGCTTAACTAGCGAAAACTTACTCCTCAATTGTACGAGTGTTCATATTCATACAAAAACCACATGGTTTAGCCTGTTTATAGGCTTAAGAGGCGATAAAATTAAGCTCCTGCTCGGTTTTATTGAAAAAAAAATTATTTCTCGCATTCTAAGCTCGTGTCCAGTTATTTGATTATTCGGGGAGACTCGTAGGATTCTCTAGGATGTAAAAAATACAAACCATAATATCTAAGCAAGGAATCTTGATTAACGCCGGTCAGAACGACCATATTCCGTTCGGGCGTTCATCAAGGTTCCTTTTCGAAATATTTTGGTTTATATTTTCATAACATAGAAAGTCCTATCAGTGTCCTTGAAAAAATAAAATAAAATAGGACACATGCTTGAAATACGAGTAACAATTTTTTTTTCAACAAAATTGAGCCGGAGCTTCATTTATTGCCTCTTAACGATATTAACAGACTAAATCATGAGATTTTTGTACGAATATATGCTCCCGTTCATTTAAGGAATAAGTTTTCTCTAATTAACCGCATTCAATTTTTTTTGCCTGAACGTTCGTACCTTCAACGACATAACGTAAATGCGATGATACCATTAGACCCAATAAGTTTTCAACGATTTTTGGCATCATGTATACCGGGCTAGTTTGGCTGGCTAATCACTAATTAGCGGCTAGAAATATGACTGGCTAGTCTGATGTGGTATCTAGAAATGTAACATAAACCATGCGTTGTACCGTACAGACACTACTAAAGTGAATTTTGACATTTGAATTAATAATTATGAATAGCCTTCGGCTCCGTTTCGACGGGTGCTGAACAAATGTTTCGTGTTAAAATTGGTCGACGAGATTTCGTCGATCGGTCCTTTGTTTTCAACTATACTTGGTCGAACAGGGAGTAATAAGGATGCGACTGAATATAGCGTTCCTAAGAAAGGTTGAAAAATGCAACAGATGGTGCGCGTAAGCTCGCAAACTCGTAAAGTTCTATTTGTTTAAATTAGAATGGTACTCGGTACCAAGACTCGATTCGAGGCCAACAACTACAGTCTGCAGATCCAAAGGTCGTTCGTCGACTCGTGTAACGATCCATTATGTTATACGTGACGATTGTGTCTACAAGAATCTATTTCATCGGGGGGCTCTGCCCGACAGGACCCCAGCAGTTAGAGAATCAGGCTTCCCATTCTGACGGTCCATCTGCCGCATATGGCTACAGAAATATTAAAAGCATCACCAGTGTTGTCCACATATGTTGTCTACAGGCTGTAAGTACACCCAGGCTGTGTTGCCCGACTCATTGCGCTGTGGTAGAGGAAGCCTACATTTCGTAAATTCGTCTCGCTGCTCGTTTCCTATTTTCGTACATAAAAAAATATTTTGATGCATTTCTGTATCGATTAAAATAATCCATAGTTATTACATCCAAAAATAATTGGACACGGGAATTGGTACCGGTGTAATTACAACTCGCGACTCTCTCATCACATTTGTTATTGGCGTGAAATTACTGGGTAAAAACTTCGAACAATATACTGAAAAAAATCTCATTTCGTAGAATAGGGGCGGGGTTAAAATTCTGAACTGTGAAACCTCCGACGGTGTAGAACTCCGAATATCAATCTTACGAACTACAGGTTTCCGTATAGTTTATTCCGACGAAAGTGTACATAATTGACTCTAAATAACATCGAACGGTATGAACAGCGATAAAAAAAATGATACACATTTAATACCTCAAGTAAATACGTTTTGGAAACAGTACGCGAAAGACGAAACAATTTATCGGACGGTCGGTAGTACTGTTTGGAAAATTCCGAACAGCTGATGTTTAGAAATCCACAAACTTTCGCAAATTAGATCAAAGAATAACATCCTATCGGCAAGTTCAAGCATAATTAAATTGATGAAAAGATTTATCAGGTTCGCAAAGGTTTGGACTCCGATAATCACAACATTGACGATGCAGTATTCCGAAAATTAAAGTTTAGCGGGGTCAAGATTTCGAAAATTTCCAATTCGAGCGTTTAGATGGCAACACCGCTGGTGTTTCGTCTATGGACCTTTTTCATGAGCAAACGGAGTCGAATTCTTTCAGAGTTTTGCTCTGACGGATTTATATACTGCGCGTGTTTTTAACTTTTCTGGACATACAATTTCTAATCTATTTGACTTCGATCTTCTTTTTTGCTGAACCTTTTCCCGTATAACAATTAACCGTTCAGGACCTCGCTTTTCGAAAACCACAATTTTTCGGAACTCTTCGCTTTCTAATTATGAAAATAAGGTTTTTTTATGTGGTCGGATTTTGATATTCTGTACTTTTTCAGTCGGTCCCGTAATTATTCTTGTCATTTAATCCCTTGCGACAAAATCGGTGCATATTACATTCACCGTGAGAAAAAAAGAGTGCCTGATGGTCACGCTGTATGGTCATCACCTCCCAAGAGTCAGTGAAGTTAAGTATTTTGGATTGCATTTTGACAGAAGGCTCACGTGGGCTAGTCACATTCGAAACAAAAGGAGGGAATTGGACATAAGATTAAGAAAAATGTACTGGCTCCTGGGCAGGAGGTCAAAGCTGTCGCTCTGGAACAAAATTGCGGTGTACAAAGCAGTTTTTAGGCCTATTTGGGCATATGGCATACAGCTGTGGGGAACCGCAAGTAATTCAAACGTCGATATTCTACAGAGATTTCAATCGAAAGCCCTCAGGACGATCGTCAATGCACCATGGTATATCTCAAATGCCAACCTCCATAAAGACCTCGGAATCGACACAGTGAAGTCCGCAGCTCTGAAGTTATGCACGAGTTACGAGCAGAGGCTCACGAGCCACCCAAATGAGCTAGCACACAATCTTCTTAACAGAAGAGATGTCGCCAAAAGACTCAAAAAGTTTAAACCGATGAACCTACGACAGAGATTTCACGCTGTATAACTGCGGAACGAAGTAGTTAAGTGCGAGACTGGTGTATGAGAATGTAAGAATGAGTGTACGAGTGCATGAAACATGTATGTATGGTATGGTTAAAAAACCAAAAGTGAAAAGTAGAGCGGAGCAAATCTTTGAATGTGCCCTCTAAACCGAAACAAACCACATGCCAAACAAACTATTTAATGCCATATTAAAGGCAGCTTATAGTTAGAGGCTCGAAAAGTTTTTTTTAAAATGTAACCCCTGGTGTATAACTATTTTTGGCAATGACATTTCTGTTTTGAAAATGTTGGATTTTAGAATTTCCGAAACTTTTAGGATCCTCGCACTTCGCACATAAATTCGGAGTTTTACACTTTCGGGGATTTCACAGTTCGGAATTTCAGCCCCGCCCCGTAGAATGTGTAAGGTCAGTTTCCCGCAAAAAATATTAAATGTCAAGCCATGAAATACACCCTGTTCAAGAAGATAATGACCGTCATAATCTGGACAGAATAAAAATGTTGACTACATTTTTTTTATTACAGTACATATTATTAGCTATTGCGCAATTGCCTCATATCTCGGTCAATCACCTCCATTGGTGATTATAGCTTGACACCTTTTTCCCATGATTTCGGCGAGATTTTCTCCGCGTTTATAAAAGCATCCCCAAACATGCATTTTTACGGGATGTTTTACTGTGCGCTGAAGAACCCTATTACTCTTCGTTGATCACGCTTTTGATAAGGAAGACCGTGCTGAGAAAGAAGAGTCGTCCGTTAAGACAGCATTGTCCCAATCTCGATCCAAATTTTCCGTTGTCCACGCCAATCGTTTTTCGACGTGCTCTTCTGACAATAAAGGTTTCTTCAAAGTCGATGGAAAAGACACATTTTTTTCATGCAAGCGCCTTCAAATCGTATTTAGAAAGGCGTGAATTCCTTTTTTGCGAAATTCCATTTCGGCACAGCGCGACGAAAGACCTGGCTTGTGTCGAAAAAGACGTAAGATCGTTTTATCCTCCTTCGTTGTTGTCACGCGAGTTAGTCCCCTTTCCCGCAGATCGTCTACATGTCCAATCTCCAAATATCGCTTTAGCCATATGTTAACGGGAAGGTTTTAACCGTATGATTTTAAAGTCCCATGTCTAACTCCCAACGTGCTTAAGTCCCATCTTGCTTGACTGCCTCCGTGTAAAACTCCCACGACGTTCAACTAGAGTCACGCTACTTCAGTTCTGGAAACTCGTTCGATCGAACCCAAGATCCGCTTAACTGTGGGACGCTTAACTCCCATCATGCTTAACTGCCTTCATGCTCAAGTCCCATTGTGCCGCTTGCCCGACTTGCCTGTCTTGCCCACTTGCCAGCAAATAGAGTTGCGAATAACGGGACTTGAGCATGAAGGCAGTTAAGCATGATCGGAGTTAAGATTCCGTCAGTTAAGCGGATCTCGGGTTCGATCGAACGAATTTTTTGAAACTAAAATAGCGCGACTCTCGTTGAACGCCATGAGAATTTTACACGGAGGCAATTGAATATGATGGAACTCAAGCACGATGCCTGTTAGACATGGGACTTAAAAATCATATGGTTAAAACCTTCCCGTTCGATTGTGTACATTTCATCATATTGTAAAAAAATATGAACTTGCGATGTAGCTAATATAAAGAAGTTTCCCAATCCACCGCCTGGTGGCGAGAGTGGCCAGGTTTTCGCGTCTGCGATCGAGGGTTGCCGGGCTATAAGAATCAGGATGCTCGCTCAGTTGGATACCGAGTAACCCAGTGCCGACTTCGGGGTTTAAGTGATATACACTCACAAAAGCTAAATAAGTATTTTATTTTTATTTTTTATAAAAAATATCGTTTACCGACTCTCGAGTTTCTGTTTTTTAAATATTTAACTTTGTCGCTGATCGGATGGGAAGGATGGGATGTATAAATGTGAAAAGATACACTATGGAAACACAAATATTACAGATCAAACAATCATGATCAATTTCATGGTCCTGTAAAATCATGTAAGAATCCCGTCAGATCCCATACAATTCTTTAACAATCCTGTAGGATCCGGGCTAGATACAATTGGGAATCCGTATCGAGATGGGTCCCTACCACAATTTTTGCACGGGAGAAATGGAATCGAGAGACCTGTGGGTCAGGAGTTGTTCGATTTAGAGAGTAAGACGTCATATTCAACAGCAATTTGAAGTCAAATACGTTTAAACTTAAGGGGTCACACCACTCTCGCGGCAGAAAAAAAAGGCCTAACTTTGACATCTTATTTTGGGGGTATGACAAGAGGAATGGGATGTGTTTGCAGAGGGTTTATTTAACACATATTGAAGTATGAAAATATGAAAAATAATTTTTTTATTATCGTTTGGGTACAAAATGGCGGCGGCAGAGCCCATCTGGAAAATCGTCTTTTTTTAAAACACCTTCATGGGAGGACGGTTCTCTCGTAAAGTATAAAACCTGGAACAAAACACCAAAAAATTTTACAATCTATATATTATTGGCTATAGGACTACGTAGGGGGTTTATTTTAATCAAATTTTGTAGAAATGGTGCACTTTTTAGAAAATGAATCGATTTTTTGCCAAAAAAGCAGTAAATAGTTTATAAAAAAAAAGTTTGCATTAAATCAAAAAACGGCTACGCACTCCGATAGAGAATGTAATTGTGAATCTACTATAAAAATTTCAAATCGATCCATGCAACGGTGTTTAAGTCCATCCTCAAAGTTTGAAAAAAATGATTTTCAAGATGGGTTCTGTCGCCATCATTTTGTATCAAAATGATAATAAAAAAAAGGTTCGAGTCGCACTGAGCGTACTCGCGATTGATATGTAAACATCAATCGCAATTACGCTACAGTATGGGTTGATATATTATGATGTGAAAGGACTCGGAACAGCGGGGAGATTGGCGAACCTAAAAATTTTTATTTCAAACATTTTTTCAAAAATTTTATTATAAAATAATTGGTGTAGTATCTATAAATAAAAATATGGCCAAGGGCGACGAGTAGCCGGCTCGGTAAGCGCCTTAAAGTGTAATTTTTACTGAAGCTCTCTCTCTCTCTCTCTCTCTATATATATATATATATATATAGGGAGAGAGAGAGAGCTTCAGTAAAAATTACAGAGAGAGAGCTCGAGTTAGGGTTAGAAAGCCTAACTAACTCCTAGCGTATATATAATATATATATAAACACTACGAGTCAGCTAGGGATTAGCTTCACCAAACGGGCAAGGTCATTCCCGTACAGTGAAGCATTTTTTACAGTATCGCAATCCCGTCAGAAGTCGAATGTCATATGATGACCTGACGCCGGACGCCGATGGGCCACTTTCCATCTACCCATCCACCGCCAGACCGGCGGATGGATGGGTGGAAAGTGGATGCAAGGGGGAGTTGAAGTGGCGCACTAAACTGCACCTTTTACAGTAAAATAATCAGGTTCGGTTTGATTGATTATTCTAAAATACATCCCCACGAAATAATCTTCCCGATACCAAGCCGAAATTCCGGTGGAAACACCCCGACAGACCCATAAAACCTTCCCCGTGAATGCGAGTGAGACCGTCTTATGCGCGCGCGTGAGCACGAGTGAGACCATCTCATGCAAGCTTTCTAATATAAGGGCATGAACCATGATTCTACTGTGAATTATTTATTCATTTACAAAACGTTTTTAATAACTTTCAATATTTGTATGTATCATTTTACATTGTAGGTTGCTTCAAGTGTAATGAATTATCTTGAATATATATTGAAAAATTCTCTCTAGCCTGGAAAAATACCCACTGCCAGTTCATTTTATACCTGTAAAGACCCAGAGACAGGATGGAACACATGTATATATCTATGTATACATTTGTACCCAAATGAATATACAGATACATACATGTCCCCCCTTATATATAAAAATGTTTATATACATTAAAAAACCTAGTAAAAAATTTATTTGAAAATAGATTTTCAAAGAATTTCGGTCTGGCATCAGGAAGATTACTTTGTGGGGATGTATTTTAGAATAATCAACCAAACCCAACCTGATTATTTTACTGTAAATAGTGCAGGTTTGTGCGGCATTTCAGTACCTTTTCTTAACTTTGATATTCTTAACTTTGATATCCCAAAGTGCCAAACTGATTATAATAATGTAATTTTATTATTTCTGATTCACCCTTTAAAAATCTAGACGCGCAAAAGCCACCCCTGAACCGTTGCCAAACCTCCGATTGTCTTATTATTCCGCTACAAGGGACAGATTATGAAACGTCTAGCCCTATTCTTAAAACGAACGAAACGGTCGTGTAACGTAATCGGTCACTAGCTCTTGGACTATAAGACTCGTGCGTGCGACGGCGACAGTTGTTTCATTGCTCGCTATATGTCTCTCTGTCTCGCAAAGCCATGGGCACGATTACCGTCTCTCTCCCACCGTTGATGCCGGTCTCCTAAGCAAGGAACGGATAGAGAAAGCATGCATTTAAGAAACCAACGTTAGCGCCGCCACTCGGAATATTGGCGCACTAAATTTTGGGTAATACAGGCAGAAGTCGGTATTTTTTTGAGCAAAAACGGAAAAACTTTCGTTTTTGATCATTTCTGCATGGAACAAGATGAAACAAAGCGCAAAATATGTTTTTTTATATTGCCCAGTGGCTAAAGTGAGAATGTAACAGTCCGTTGAGTCTAACAGTGAAAAATTCAGTAATTTCTCCCATGGTAACTGAAACTGTAGAGATTTTTTCAAAATTTTGAACTGCCCGAAGTTTAGCCACTGTGTGCCACCGTTCAGACTTTGTGCCCAAATTTTCAACGCGGTTGGTTGTACCGTATCGGAGAACGAGTCTTTAGCGTTTTCGAGCCGTTCGAGGCGACTGATACATCCTCTTAAGGACATACGCAGCCGACTGGTACCGTCGGTAAACTGCTGAACTCATTAGCGCCCAAACGAGAAAATTTGTCAACTCAAGGGACTAGTGAGTTTGGGCCTACGCCGTAGGGTGCAATGTTCACTAGAGCGCCTTAAGCACATTCCGCGGCTGACTCCTACCGTCGGTAAACTGATGAACTCACAAGCGCTCAATCGACACAATTTATGAACTCACGGGACTAGTGAGTTTCGTTACTTGGTTACGCTTTTGCGATTCATGTACTTTATATTTTCCATTTCGCTCCCAGGTTTGGAGGCGCCCGAAAAGATGTTTACACATACAAAATTTGTTTTCATACTTCAATATGTGTTAAATAAACCGTCTGAAAAGAAATCCTATTCCTTATTTCTCATACTCCCAGAATAAATCGTCAAAGTTAGGCCTTTTTTTCTGCCGCTAGAGTGGCGTTACCCCTTAAGAGCTTACGAACTAAGTTGGTCTAAAATATTCTATGCACCAATAATGCCAACCAAGCTCTTTAAGATTCGCCTCTACGAGTTATCCCGTCTGTTCGCCGTTACATATGCTGCGTATTTTCGGAGTCGACTTTTTTCTTTGTCGTCTTTCCATCGTGCGCGCGACCTCCGATTCACACCAGTGCCAGTGACTAGCTAATGTTTCACTGGTCCCCCTGGATCTTCGGCCAGTTCGTTTCGTGGATGTCTTGCTTTCGACTCCCGGTATTATATTTCTGTTATTCCTTTTTTTCCGGTTTTATACATATATCCTCGACATACGGCATGTTCAACGCTCTTTCGAGCTATATAGGAACTTATTAAACCTATGGGGGAGTAAATCGGCGAGCATGTTTCGCGCGAGCGACAGGAATACGAGCAACATATTTACTTTTGTGTTTTCTCTCTTATTTTCCACACGTTTTTGTCGTCTTCGTCGTTAACAAGGTCGATGCATCCTCTTGGGTCAATGGAACTTGAGCGATCCTTCAACTTTCATCGAGCATTACTACTTGAGTTCGCGGCGAAACTTCTCGGCAAGAGTGCACTTCGGTACGATCGAACTTTCAAAATTTTGTCGGGAAGCGCGTCTCTTAGTAATGTTTCACGTACAGCATCTCAAATATTAGGCTTTGAACAATCTTATCTTTGAATCTCATTGTCCATTAATGGCCCATCGATAAACTCACTGGTCTTTAGATTTCATTTCCTGGTAATTAAGTTTTGTCGGCGTGTATTTATTTAAGCGGAGACTATAGTAACTTTTGGAAAAGGGCTAATTTTTCTCTTTAATTATTTCACAATGTTTCGGACGAAATGCTAGATTCCGTACGAAGTGCCGCAACGGTAAAAAATTTTTAAGAGCTCAAACATAGTTTGGAATGATAAAAATGTTAAAAATGATCATTTTACGTTTTGATGCTAAATGTAATGTCTAGTAACATGCGTATGTTGTTGTGCTATATGGTATAATATTAAATTTTTTCAATTTTCTTGATTTTTATGAGTCAATTCGTAATTTAAAATCCTTAATTTATGTGAATGGTTGAAAAAGTGAAAATGGATTTACTTCGGCAGTTCAACTACTTAGCAAAAAGATATCGAATTGTTGGCATTTTTTAAAATGAAACATTATTAGCGGAATGTAGAAAGTACATAAAATTACAAGGCGAGTGGGGATAAATGGGACATACGATGATCTGTAATGTAATGCTACCTTGTTACTCCAATATTGTAATTTAAAACAAACTGTCACTTGATGAGTTTAATGGAAAAAATTTACATGTTTATTTATTTTAGATGCCATGAAAATTAAAAACATTATATGCTGACGGAAGACAACTTTTTTAACAACTATGCCTGTGCAGAAATTGTAGCAGGGATCCAGCTGGATCCTTGTGATTAACCCCACTCTCTGGTAAGGATCCGACTAGATATCGGATCGGGTCCCAATATGGAAACGTTAAGTTTGTAAATTAGATCCCGATAGGGATTCCCGACTGTTTTCCTAACTGTATCTAGCCCGGATCCCACAGGAATCTTAAAGAATTGTGTCGGACCTGACGGGACCTGGCGCGAACTATTCACGTGGCATATGTACCTAATCGGGATACAACTCGGGATCCACCTGGAACCCGGAGAGGAATCTCTTAATAGGGAGTCCCTAACCAATCCCGATCGCGGTTTGGTTGGAAGCGGGGACACTCTAGCAAATTTCTGCCCGGGGATCCCCGTGATTATCCCTTCTCTCTGATAAGGATTCGACTAGATATCAGATCGGATCCCAACACGTAAACGTCACTCTCGTAAATTGGATCTCGATAGGGACTCCCGATTAGATTCCTAATTGTATCCAACCCAGATCCTGCAGGATTCTTAAAGAATTGTATGGGAGCTTATGGGATCCTTACACGATTTTTACAGAAAACAAGGCGCGATCATTCGACACGGCAGTTTTTTGGTCAACGCGTAAAAAAAAGGAGATTTCCTGTACAAGATCGTTACGAGTGATGAAAAGTGAATATTATATAAAAACCGTGAACGAAAAAATCGTTGGCGAATCCAGGAAAACCGTCAACATCGACTCCGAAGCCGAATATTTACACAAAGAAAGTGATGCTGAGTATCTGCTGGAATATGAAGGGTGTGGTGCACTATGAGTTGTTAGACCCTGGACAAACTGTTACTGCGAATACTTATCAGCAACAGCTTATTCGTTTAAGTGATTGCATTACAGCAAAAAAGACCTTATACTGGCAGTGAAAGTCGGCAAGTGATTCTGGATCTACAGTTTGGACTGGAAAATTCTACCTCGCGCGGCTTCTACACCGGATCTTGCTCGTTCAGATTTTCCTCTTTTTCGATCGCTTCAAAATCATTTGGCTGATGAACACTCGACTTTTTTGGTCCTTTCGCTATTTCGACCATTCGACTTTTTTTTCTTCCGTTATTTTCACCCCCACCCGAAATTATTTTTAAAGACGATCACTCGTAACCTGTTCGGTAAAACTAATCCTAAGACTTGCATCATTATTAATAGGACAGTAAAAATGCACTTAGGACCAACTTCTATCAAAGTTAGTAGGCTAGTAGCCTACTAACTCTGCCTACTGAGTCAGATTCGCTAAGATCCGCGTTGATGGTCCGCGAAGCTTCGTCCACCGCCGATAAAACCCTGGACAAACCTTGACGACCATAGATGGACGTTGTCCGTTTCTCATGCTTTTTATTCTTCCTCCTCTTCATTGCCTCCTTCTTCTACCAGCATCGTCATCAAGTTTAGTGTCCTTATAAGTCGCTATGAGTGTCAATACCGGGAGCCGGCTCCGAAAACAGCATTCCAGACCGCAAACAATTCAACGTATTATCCACCTCCTCTTCTTTTTCTTCTTCTAACACAAGAAAAGTCTTACACGTTTCTCGTTTCACCAGATCGCGAATGCGATTCCCAATCTCTATGAAAAGAGAGTACGCCGGGTCTCTACGGCGGCAGTAAACGGGCCGGCCAGTCGACTACACACGTCACGCACCAAAGTAAAGTGGGGTCGTGTGGTTGCTCGGTGTCTGGGAGTCATCGCGATGGAATGCACGAGCGGTTTGACTCAAAGGACAGTACGCGGCTGCTGCACTCATCTCTTTGTGGCTCTCTCATTGCTGCTTCTACCATCTTTTATGTTTTCTTCTCATATTTTTTCTACTATTGCTGTTAAGTCACTGTTAATCACTCATTTACTTGTCGATAGACCGAGAGATTGTGACATAAAAATCCCAATCATTACTTACAGTATGGCATCCCGTCAAGGGTCAAATTTCATAATTAATCGAACGAAAATGAAAGCCTGACCGCTGGACATCCGGGCGTAATCGCAGGATGATTAAGAGGTAACATCACTCTAGCGGCAGAAAATAAGACATAACTTTGACGATTTATTTTGGGAGTATCAAAAAAGTCATACGCTTTCTTTTCAGAGGGTTTATTTCACGTAAATTGAAGTATGAAAACAAAAATTCATTATCATTTTGATACAAAATGGCGGCGACAGAGCTCATCTTGAAAATCATCTTTTTTTAAAATACCTTCACGGAAGGACGGTTTTCTCGTAAAGTATAAAATCTGGAACAAAAAACCAAACATTTTTATAATCTATATACTATTGGCTATGGATCTAGGTAGGGGTTTTTTTTTAATCAAATTTTGTGGAAATGGTGCACTTTTGAAAAAATGAACCGATTTTCTGTCAAAACAAAGCAGTAAATTGTTTATAAAAAAAAAGTTTACATTGACCTTTGTTTAACACACTGGGGTGCAACCCCATTTGTCAAGTATGCTATTCTAGAGAAGTGTGTCAAACAAAGTTTAAATCAAGAAACGGCTACGCACTCCGATAGAGAATGTAATCGTGAAGCTACTATCGAAATTTCAAATCGATCCGTGCAACGGCGTTCAAGTAGTACATCCTCCCAGTTTGAAAAAGACAATTTTCAAGATGGGCTCTGTTGCCGCCATTTTGTATCAAAATGATAATAATTTTTTTCTTCATATTTCAATATGTATTAAATGAACCCTCTGAAAAGAAATCCTATTCCTTTTTTCATACTCACAAAATAAATCGTCAAAGTTAGGCCTTTTTTCTGCCACTAGAGTGGTGTTATCCCGTACTGAAAATACGAACATGATGGCCTGAGCGCTGAATGTCGGGGCGTAATCGCAGGACGATTAATCGAACTTGTCGGAAAAATTGCTCAATTGAAACGATGTTTTACACAACGATTCATGTATTTTCCGGTAGTAAATTTTTTTAAACTCGCCAGAGGCGAAATACCATACCCATCGAGTGGGGCTTATACCAGTCATACTAATTAAAACAGGCTAATTTTTCAAATTTTGCAAACCTATGTTTTCCAAGCTCGTTTTTTCTAAATTGTTCGAAACATTTAGGATTCACAATACATACGTAGGGAAAAAGCTGCAAGCTGAAACTTGCCAGTTCCTTCCTCAGAATGTCACACAAAGCTCAAAACTTCCACCACGAGGGAGCCAACGTTGAAAAATATATAATTCCTCATAGAAAAAGCTTTGAGCCTTGAGCTTTGTGTGAGTCTGCGGAAGCAACTGACAACTTACAGCTTGCAGCTTTTTCGCATCTCTTGTATTTCGGTCTCACGGTGTAAATTATAATATTCCATTTTTATGATTTTTATGATTTTAATAACGAAAGCCACCGATAAGAAAAAAAACGTTCAATATTAGAGCCATTTTATCCAGGGTGCAGCGAACAAAATACTGTGAATAGTGGTGTTTATTTTATTTTTTCATCGCTGGAAGTTTCTATCAAGAATTTAATATATGGACGTTCTTCGGGAAAAAAAATCATTAACAACAAAGGGAAACAAATAATATTATAAACTACAAAATTTTGTTTACTGCGCTGCTAAGAAATAACATTATAAACCGCAATATTGATAGAATTTTATTCAGCCTACAGCAAAAAACCGCACACCATCTTGGTCGGGACTCCGTGCACAAAATACTAGCAAGATTGGGCTTTATGATTTTTTTTTTTTCATTCCTGGAGGTTTGATGAAACCATAAAATTTTATTCAGTGTCCTACAATGAAAAAAAAATTATAAGCCTCAATATCGATAGCATTTTGTTCAATGTACAGCGACGAAGACTAAAAACTATGAACCTCAATATTAGTACCACTTCGTTCAGGATGCTGCACGAATGAAATATTGTCAATAGTGAGATTTATGATCTTTGTTTTTCTCATTGCTGGAAGTATTTATCGAGAATTGGATTCATGGAGTTCTTCAGGGAAAACAAAAGCCATTTAGTTCAATATTAATAGCACTACAGTTTACCAGAGAGGAAAACAAACATAAACGTTAAAATGTTGCGCAGTGCCATGTGAATATAAATTGAATGTAAAATCCTATATACGCGTTTGTTTAAATTAACCATTAGCGTGTTGGCAGACCTCCAAAAACTATGGAATACAAAAATATTTAGAAAAACTAAAAACTCCCGACTGAAAAGATTAGCTCGAAAAAAGTAAAATAATTCGGTTAATTCAGAATATTTACAATAAGATAATGATTATTACTGATGAATACTGATAAATAATAACCAATTTTACTATGCCTTTACTGTGCTTTCTCCGTGAGTTCCGGATTCATCGCCGGCTTGTTGATCGACCTGGCCGTAACTCAGTAGCTCAAGAGTAATAAAATCGTGGCTCGAGACACATCCATAAATTGTGTAGTATGAGAAGATAGATAGAGAGAGAGAGAGAGAGAGAGAGAGAGAGAGAGAAAGTAACTGGTAAACCGAGATCGAGTGATTGAAATTTTCCTGTTGATTTTAGTATTTGACTTTAATATATTCAATGAATTATCATTGAGCAAGTAAAAAAAATAAACTTTCCATGTAAGGCTTTCCAAAAATATACGCGAAGTCTCTACGTTTATGCTGAATAACCGAAAAAAAAATAAAAATCGAAGATACGCGGTGGGAAACATCGAAACCTGGTGTGGAGGCCGTCGAGGTTACTCCACTTCGACGTGGGTTGAATTCGTTTTACCCACCAATCGCACTCTCGCACTCGTTCACAATATCAATGAACCGCGAAACTCGTTGGCGTGGGATTACATCCACCGAATCGTTTAAGATCTGCGTGTCCGTACGTTTATGTACTCGCCCCAGTATTGCTCAGGCCCCCTCAAATTGAAAGAAGGAGAAGAAGAAGAAGAACTGCAGCGCACCTTCCACAATAACTATCATCGCAGTTTCCTTGTCTCGTATATACCAAAAAAAAATAACATTACATTGGAAAAATGTCGTCAAATTTGCGATAACTTGACGCGTTAGCGCGTGAAGTCGATTTAGAGTTTGAATATAACGGTTTTCAGGCCACCTTACTGTATAGAGACATCGGCACAGTTTAAAAACTTCTTTTTTGTACTTGGCGTCAAGACGCTGCCGCGCCTCTTGATCACTCTTTATCAAGAGACGCGGTAGCGTCTCGAGCAAGTACATTTTTACCGACGGTTACCGAAAGACGATGACTTACCGACCGAGTGTAGCGAGAGACGCGACCCAGTCTTAGCACAGAAACCGCTCGCGACTTCAACGCACCTCCAAATCTTTTTATTCTTATAAACCACCGAATTTTCAACAAAATTAAGCCAGAGCTTCGTTTTATCGCCTCTTAAGCCTATTAAACAGACTAAATCATCAGATTTATGTACGAATATATGCTCCCGTTCAATTAAGGAGTAAGTTTTCTCTGATTAACCATATTCAATTTTTTTGCCAGAACGTTCATAACTTCAACCACATTATTTATTGTAGTAAATGATATTTATTTAAATAAATGATAACTACTTGGACAGATTTGGGTTTGTCAGGAAAAATATCTACGCACCGTAGATATTTTGTATTTTTCTTATCCTTTCATTAGGACGAAAGTGAATGCTGTAGCTATAGTAATATCGATAATATTTCAGTTTCTTTATATATTAAAACACCTCAAGTTGATCATCGTTTTCGCACACCTGTCGATCTCTATACTGAAACCTATGCTGAGCATGCCAACCAAGGGCCGACTATAACACAGAATCGTGGGAGACGCGAAAAAGTTATCAGGGGTTACTGACGCTACAACTATTGAGAGTATTACAGATGAACGGTTATAAACTATTTCCGTAAAATCGATTGTTTTTCCTCCTCATAGAAGAAGCAATGGTTTCGTGTAGAAAAAAAAGATACAAATTAGAAACTTGCACATTGCTTCTTCATTATTTTACCATGCCCACAAATTCCTCTCCATAAACAAGTGAGTTCTTCAGTTTCCCTTCGACATAGAAAAGGTTTCATGAACGAGATAAAATAATGAGGTATTAATGTGCAACTTTCTAATTTGCATCTTCGTTAAAAATGAATCCTATTGAAACAATTATAAGGAACCACGGATGGCAAAGTTTTATAATTCTTTATTATCATTCCGCAAAATGTATTAAACTTAAAGCGATTCACTGATTTTGCAGATTATACAAAAGTCAAACGATCAATTTTTTTTCCAATCTATAAACACTTCCCCAATTTATTTCAAACTTAATACCCAATGTGGTTATCCCCTAACCTATTTTCTTGACAAGTACCGCCTCTATTGTTGAACATCTAAGAAAATTAAACAAACATCCATGACCGAAACGACTTCGTAGTAAAAAAAAACTGTACTTTATCCAAATAAAATGGAAAACTACGATAAAAGAAATTAGCGAAAGTATAACAATAATAATAATAATTGTTATTATTATTATTGTTTTGCACGATCTAGAGACCCGAGAAAGGTGTGGCCGCGAGGAAAAATATCGACATCGAAGATATCGCATCGTCACGTTCGATTAATCTACTCGATTACTTCTCGCCCGGTCGACTACTGTTGCGATCGGTTAAGCCAGGCATGTGGGCGAAATGATTGCAGAAAACATTTGCACCAATATACTGAGAGTCATTCCGTCGACTTGTTTCTGTGTCCACGTGGACTAAGCTCCAGAATTTCTCAGCTGAAACGAACTTCGAAATCCCACGCGTTTGTTATAATTTTTGGTCTTATCGTGGAAATCCATGTACAATTTTGAGAACGGCGCTGAGCAAAATTCGTCTCAAGTCACGTAGGATTGAAAGAGGAAGTAAAGTATGGAAGGGAACTGGCGCGGCCGGACGCCTGTCGTGCGCTACGTGGCTCTTCCGAAATTAACGCCGATCTCAAACGTCAATGACGGAAGTGGTTCACGTTGGAGAACTGAATATTAAAGGGAGGCGTAAGCGTGGAGTCTAACATTCTGGAAATCCTGGAAATATCATGGCATTCCGTCGATCAGTTGGAATTTTTTTTTTTTTCAGCCTTTCCCCTTAACATACTGCTTATGTAGATATTCAGTATTAGTATCAACGTACACGTTTAGCGCGATTTTAGACCACCAAGTTTTTAGGTTTGGCCATATTAGCTGAGTTGAAATAAAGTGAAGTGTACTGACTAAAATATGTAAATGAGGGATAAGAAATAAGGACATTATTTACATATATAGATAGTCGGAAAAGCCGAACTCGCAAAGTCCTTTTTATTTTTTTTATTTTTACAGTTTTTACATTCAACGTGTTTTTATGGTTTTCAATTTCGATTTCTAACCTAAATAGTCAGTGTGGTTAAAAAAGTGACGGTTCACAATTATAAAACTGTATGTACTTGCAATATGTGCTTTGGATATTGTCAATTATTTCACAACTTTTTGGAAAGTATAACTATTTTTGTTTGATTTCTTTGTTCCAACGCACACTTTAGGAACAAAATATGAACAAAATAGGAACGGCACATATTTTAGGAACAAAATATGATTGAACCCAAATTCATAGCAATGGTAGCAGAATAACAAGTACTAGGTAGCGATTTTCCGAAAAATCAAAAAAGACGATTTTTCTCGAAAGACTTTTACTGAGGTCATATTTGTTTATTCTCATAGGTCCGGAGCCAATCTAACCGCCGTGTAACTTTGACGTGCTAGGTTTCGGACACACTGTATATGAGGCATTCTTCCTAAACTTATATAGTTGTAATTTTTGTTTTGTACACTTCTCAGATAGTTCCTATTAATTTCCAACTTTTACTTTATCATAGTTTCTGTGCATTTTTTGTGATTTAGCAGCAAAATTTGCCATTCATTGCCATTAAGAACTGCCATTAAATTTCCATTGCTTCATACGTAATGGTAATTGAAGGCACTTTTGCCAGGGATAAAAACTCCATTCAAAATCTCATTGGTATTGCCATTGCTGATGCCTATGGGAAATCGAATAGTAAAAACTGTATTTAAAATCCCATTGGTATTGCCATTGGTGCCTATAGGGAATTGAACGGTACAATTCTGCCATTGGAAAAACTGACTTGGCATTTTTCTCAATGAGAAAAATTAAATTGAAATCCCCAGTGGCATTGCCATTGCTCGTGTCTATGGGAAATGAATGGATTTACCATTCAAATGTATAAGTGGTAAATTATGATGTTGAAGTATGCATCGTTGGAATGCAACGATAACAGATTTTTTTTATACCATTCATCCCTCCTTAAGATCGGATTTTCGAAGATGAAAAACGTTAGAAGGCTTTTTTGAGTCTCCTTCAAGGACCTGGGCTTAAATGGGTAAGAGAAGCGAGAGCAATACTGAAAATGAAAATTCAAAAAACCTACTTTCGTTGCATTCCAACGATGCAAACTGCAACATCATGGTAAATTTACTATTCATTTCCCATGGGCACGAGCAATGGCAATACCAATGGAATTTTTAATGGAGTCTTTACCCTTGGCAAAACTACCTTCAATTGCCATTGCGTCTGAAACAATGGAAATTCAGTGGCATTTCTTAATGGCAATGAATGGCAAATTTTGCTAAGGGGCGCACCGACCGCGTGTCTACTGTTGCCTGTTGGGAAGTACAACTAATATACCTTTGTAAATGTACTTGTCTCCAATTTTTGTACAACATTTTTGATGTTTTTGGGGAATCTGCTCTAACAGCAGAATAGTAGGCTTGCAAACAGGAAAGACAAGATCTCTTAGAATTGAGCCGCGCCAACACACAAGCCGTTCAATTCCATGAAACCCGATTTTACTTGAAAATTTACGATCTATGGTAAAAATGTACACAACAAACTTCAAAATAGTACTCCGATTGTTTTCATTGAACCATACAAAAAAAGATCTGCAGCAAAGCTGGTAAAGAGGCTGTACCATGCATTTAAACAATCGGAGCAAAACAAAAAAAAATCTAGGACATTATGCATGGTTTTTTTATTCAAGAAGCCAACTTCCAAAATTGAAGTTTTTAATCGAATAGACGAAAAGAAAAAAATACGGAGAAACAAAACTAGTAGATAGTGCAGTATGATATTGTTGGAAATGCCGCGAAAGCTCGACGGCATATCGTGAAGGTCCTGGCTCCCGACTGCGAGTCCTCTCTCCGGGGCTCTTTATATTCGTGTTTCTATGGAAACCGGGATTCTGGCTGCCACTTGCTATCCCTCAGGATCTCTCGTCGTCTCTCTTCTCCCCCTCTTTCTCTTCTCCGCCCCCTTCATTTTCGCTCTGGAGTTCGTGCATTTGCTGGAGGTCATACGCCTTTCAGGGTGGGGGGGTCGCCGCGACGCCTAGTATCGACCGATCTCAACCCTCTTCCCCTGGTCGAACCTTGTCGTTCACATTCGTTCCATACAACCTCTCCCTTTTTATTCTTGTTCTCTCTCTATCGCTCTCTCTCTCTCTGTCTTACATACGCTCACGCAGGCAGACACACACTATATCATCCCGGCATTTGATACTAGCGCAATCTCGATCCCCGTCACCTGGCCTCAACGCGATCAAAACCCGTGAAACCCACCACCGAACACTGTTACACATAAGCTAATTGGACGGGCACTACATGCATATACGAACACAATAACAGCACCTGATATGGGAGTGTACAGACGAGCAGAAATCCGGGAATGAAGTTCTGTCTGGAGCTTTCATGTAGTACTATTGAAATCCCGAACGGTACGAAAAATTGCTCTCATCCACACGTTACAGTAGAGAAAAACCACACAAACCATTTTGGTCAGGACTCCGTGAACAAAATACTAGCAATAGTTTTTTATAATATTTTTTTTCATTGCTGGAGGTTGCATCAACAATTTAATTCGCGACGTTTTTCGGAGACAAAAATCGTTGAAAACGAAGGAAAAAAACTCATAAAACTTCAAATTTTATTCAGTATGGTTCAAAAAAAAATGGATAAACCCCAATATTGATGGTGAGCTTCCATCTTCATCAAACGCATATGCCCCAAAGTCATATTCCCCAAAATACATATCTCAGAAATGCGCATTCCGCAATATGGATATGGCCATACCAACTGACACAACTTTGGGACCGACCTAATTTGATTTTTTCTCTGATTTTTTTATATTGTTTTTAATACTGAAGAGACCATCTGTGGTTTTGTTCAGATTTTGTTTTCTTTCCTGAACTATCATTAAATTGCAGTAGGCCTAACTCAACTGTCTTTACCAATTTCTCCAATATTTGGTGAAATTGGAGAAATAATGCATAAATCAATAGAAAAAGGAAATTTTGAAAATTTTTTCGTTTCTTTCATTGCTAAAAAACGGACTCCGCATTTTTCAACGAAACAAAGAACGATCCGAATATATCCGTCTTCGTAAAAGTTCTTCTCAGAGTATTGAAGAATTATTCGGACATATTTTAATTCAATCTTCAATCTTTTGCATCGTCCTAGATGTAGTTTATGAGCATGTAATAAACAATGATGTCAACGATATTGTGCATGATTTACAAAAAACACCGCCTCATATCGCTTCACGAATTTTACACTCATCGTGAAGATAACGAATTCACTGATATCAACAACATAATGTACCGGCAAACAATATATTGCGTAAAAGACCACGAAACAAAGATTCAAAGGAATAAGGACAGATAGCGCTGCGGTGGCTCCTTACCAAATGACGCCGCTTGCTTTCGTGTTGAACAGACTGTATTACAATTATACTAGTCGAAATGAAAAACCATGACATTCATTCAGATTAAGGGGGAGATAAGTTCAGGATTACTTGTTTTTAGTGATATTCATGAATTTTTTTGGCAATAAAGGAATGTATATAATTTATTAAAACTTTGAGAACATTTTATACATATATTCAAATAAATATCGTAATTTTTGTAAAGTATCGTGTTGGAAAACATGGGCTGCTACCCATCGGAGGTCACCATTAGTCGTAGCTGTTTGTCTTAATTCTGGGAGAGGCCTTCATGTCTTCGGCCCTCAACTCTACAGATGCAATATTGCCCGGTGCGTGGCACGAATGCAAGACTGCCCGGAGCTTGTCACGAAAGCAAGACTGCCCGCCGCGTGTCACGAATGTAATACTGCCCGGTGCGTGGCACGTATGCGAGACTGCCCGACGCGCGGCACCAACGCAAGACTGCCCGACGCGCGGCACCAACGCAAGACTGCCCGGTGCGTGTCACAAATGCAATACTGCCCGGCAAGTGGCACGAATGCAATACCGCCCGCGAGAGTCGGGACGTTCACGGCCCGACGCCACTGCACCGCTCCGACGCAACGTTCGCGCGCGATGAGAACGACTGGGAGCCCGGTAGACCTCACAATGAGAATATTGAATAAAAAGTATAGAATATAAACAGAAACAAACTGTTGCCAATTTATTTCCCTACACAGATAGTTACCTCTAAACCTTTAGAATACCCTTAGATAGAGACTTTTGAATATATACAAATTTTCGCGAAAAAGAGGTCTCCGAAAAACTTTCGGACTTAAATTAGTGAATAGATATCTTTCCTTAATATCACTATGATGCGATAATTTAATGTAGCTCACTGTTGACTAGTATTTACAGATTTAAATATTCTTAATAATATTTCTTTATAACTTCGCAAGTCATGAGATTTTACCTATAAGCTTGTTGTTGACTACACACAACGTTTTACGCACGAAATATTTCACTAGGCAGTACAATACTTTTCACCGGCCATATAATAGAAATTTCATTTATAATCGTTTATAATAGAAATGAAAAATTAACTGGGTTAATTTTTTCAATCGCCGTCATCGTCAAAAGTTTTTCGGAGACCTCTTTTTCGCGAAAATTTGTATATATTCAAAAGTCTCTATCTAAAAGTATTCTAAAGGTTTAGAGGTAACTATCTGTGTAGAGAAATAAATTGGCAACAGTTTGTTTCTGTTCATATTCTATACTTTTTATTCAATATTCTCATTGTGAGGTCTACGGGGCTCCCAGTCGTTCTCATCGCGCATGAGAGTATTGCAAGTATTGCATTCGTGCCACTTGCCAGGCAGTATTGCATTTGTGACACGCACCGGGCAGTCTTGCTTTCGTGACAAGCTCCGGGCAGTCTTGCATTCGTGCCACGCACCGGGCAATATTGCATCTGTAGAGTTGAGGGCCGAAGATATGAAGGCCTCTCCCAGGGAGGCCACAGTTTTTATCTGAAATCAATAGGGTTTGAAATTTAATTTACGGACATGTCCTTCTCATATATGAACTTAATTTTCCGCAAAAAAATTGAAAGTTGCATTTTTTTAGAGGTGTTATAAACGAAAGAGCATAATCTTTTTAAATTATGCTCCTGTGTCTAAACACCTCTAAAAAATGCAATTTTCAATTCGGGGGGGGGGGGGGGGGGGGGTAGGTTCATATAGATATAGAAGAAAGACATGTCCTTCAAGTAAATTTGGAACTCTATTGATTTCAGATTAAAACTATGGCCTCCAGAATGTACACAAACACGTCTGATGGTGATCTCCAATGGGAGGCAGCCTATATTTTCCGAGAAGATACTTCAAAAAAATTATGATATTTATTTGAATATATGCATAAAATATTCTCAAAGTTTCAATAAATTATATACATTCTTTTCTTGGCAAAAAAATTCATGAAAGTCACTAAAAAAACGTAGCCCTAAACCTATGTCTCCACTTAATCGTGATTTCAGTTATCCGTGTATCCTCCGTTCCCGAGCAACTCGATTAAACGGGTTTCCACTGAAAATCTTCTAACTCCAAATAGATAACAGATTACTGAAAGATCTTTATTTTGAATAGAAGGTGTCCGGGACGTTAGCAGATCAGTTTCGAGAAGATGAAAAAATAAAGGGAATCCTTTTCGCAACGAACCGAGTTCTATAGTTCCCGTTACTTTTTAGTGATAGTTCTGACGAATAAATAAACAAAAATAGTAAAATGACAAAATGAGCTGCTGACTTCCCGTAGCAGATCATTTTTCCCAAAAACTGTCGAATTTCATTTATGTCGACTCGCCGTACAGTTCTATATTGTGAACAAAAATATTTATTGCCGCTGGAATCGTGAATAGTCGTTTGAATAGTTATAAACAATTTTTATCAACATCTCAGCCATGCGAATAGGATCGGCTGCAGCATCAGCGCGAGTACCAAACTGCTTTCGAATTTTACATTATAATTTTAACACCCCTGGATGCATTTCAGAAGAGTTCTGGACCTTAGACATTTTTTTAAATAAATTTTTAACGATTTTCATCGACATTCCAGCGAGGTGATCATGGTCTGTTGGAGCATCCGCGTGATTCTAGGCTCCGCTCGAGTTCTACGTTATAGTTCTAGTACTTCCGCATGAACTTCAGCAGAGTTCCGGCCTCGACCAATTTTTCTATAATTATTAACAATTTTCATCGACATCTCAACTATGCGATCATGATTTACTGGAAACACAGTGTGAGTTCTGGGCTCTTTTTCAATTTTACGTTAGAGTTCTGGTACTCCTCGATAAATTTCAGAATGCTTCTGGCCGTTAAAAATTTTCAAACGGTTATAAACAATTAAAAGAACTTAACGCTTCCGTATAATCAATCGAGCTTTGGATTAAAAGAACGCTGAATTTGTAAATCAGCAGGAGATCTCGGTAAAGTCACGAATGTCTGTAGTGTTGTCGTGCAGCGGCATATGACAAAAAGAGAGTTGTTAGAAATGTCTATCGCTCATTCTTCAACAAGTGCTACTTCCATGTATGGAACCGTGACGCACTCCTTCAATGACAACCCATGCGAGAAAATCTCTCACGCGTAAGGGTTGTAAAAAGAGTTCGGTGAGAGGGTCGCTCCTTGAAAGAGTTCATAAGTACAGACAATTTAATTTTTAGCATACACACACGCACACACATATGTATAAATAAACATACGTACCGAGGAAATCCATATTCATTCAGGGATATTGCGAATCTAAAGAAACAGATAATTACACGCCAAGATGACTTATTATTAACAAACTTTTGCACACTCTGTTTGTAGGTGGTGACTCCACAGAAGTGTGGCGATGTGTACCTCTATGATCTTCCAGCGAGTCGAGGAAGTCCTGCGCCACCTTCGAGGCGTGACTCTCCACTCAACTCAGCCACAAATCCCGATCATTTGCACGCAGGTATACGAGTTTTTTTTTAAATTCGAGCCACTGGAGTTCGTTATACATCCTTAAATTTTGGGGTTACCTGTATTTAACGTCCTTAGCACGTTTTGAAGTTTTATTTTTTAGCTTTGCTTCCCCATGGAGAAAGTTTTATTTACAATACTCGACGTACACTCTTTTAATTAAGGGAAGGTTCCCGTCCAAAGACCCCAAAAATACCTCAATTTGAGGAATTTTTTTTCAATACAAAATAAATTATTCTGTGAACATATTTTTGGGGGTTTTATTTGTATATAAAAGAAGTATTCTATTGAATTTTTTCACAATAAAATAATTAAAAATGGCGGCTCCAGCTCCCGCCAAAGAAGCCGCTCCCGGCGCGAAGTGATGTGCGCCATACCTTCTACAGCCTCACCAAGTGGTCTGAAATCAAAAAACCAAGAAGATTCTTGAAATAGATGAAATTTGTGGGGCCCTATCGGTTTCTCATTTTTTAAAAAGCCCTTTAAAACGAAATGGCGGCGGTTTAAAAAAAAACTCATTATTTCATGCTTTTGTTGGGCTCTAACGTTAAAAAAGAAATATTTACAATAATTTTTTAGAAAAAAACGCTCCGTCAGGGCCTCCCAAATTTAATTAGCTTTAATTTGAGTGGTGAAACTTTGAAATCGGTGCATCCGATTAGACTGCTCCGCCCGACCCCGTATATCCCGAGAACTACACCATATATCGAAATATCCTTTCTCCCATGTATTCTCGACAACATAAAGATGAAAATTAAGCAAAAAAAAAATTTTCGATTGTTTCATCGATTTGGACGGGAACCTTTCCTTATTCAGATGTTAACACGAGAATCGATACATATCCAATTGATCGTAATCGGAAAAGTGAATTCAGGATTCGATATCAGGTGAATGTTCTGGATACGAGCAGTACAATGAAAACCTAACCGTGTAATCCACGTTCTTGTATACAAGTCTGGAAACTCTTCCGCTAAAAGTGAGCCTCGTAAAAGGGGAGATAGGTTTGGGACTACGTTTTTCAGTGATTTTCATGGACTTTTTTGACAAGAAAGGAATGTATATAATTTATTGAAACTTTGAGAACATTTTATACATTTTATATTCAAATAAATATCGTAATTTTTTTGAAGTATTTTCTCGGAAAATATGGAAGATACCAGCTCGAAGGTCACCACTAGACGTAGCTGTTTGTGTACATTCTGGAGGCCACAGTTTTTATCTAAACTCAATAGGGGTTCAAATTTACTTTAATGACATGTCTCTCTTCCATATGAACCTAACTTCCCCCAAAAAGTTTAAAATTTCATTTTTAAAATGTTCTCAAAGTTTCAATAAATTCTATACATTCCTTTCTTGCCAAAAGAATTCATGAAAATCATTTTTAAAAAAACGTAGTCCTAAACCTATCGCCCCCGTTAACCAAGTCGTTGTTAATTCTTGTAGCAACCACTAGAGGCGTTGCAATCGGATAATGCTGATAGACATAACCCAAAAACCCCTCGATACTGCTATGCTTGCATATTATGTTTATTTGGTGTAGATCACGGTCTTGTATACTATTAGTGATTATTATATAAAAAATGACGAATTAGTACCAATGTGTGTGGTACCAAATTTAAAACTAAAAAAGAAATTTGTTTTTAAGAAAAAATTGTCTAAATTAACTAATGAATAAAGTTTATACGAATGGAACGTAATTCAATAATATCGTTTCTCAGTGTATACTATTTTTTGGTATGCTACTAAATACTGTCCATTTCGGAATATTGACAAAATCAAATAAGGAGCAAAATTGAAGAATTTATTTATATTGATACTTACTTGACCTTGAAAACTGAAACGCTTGAAAAAACTTAAAAAATGAAGTGTATGAAAATGGTAAGAGCTGATTTTTACTTACCTTAATTTGACTATCTGCAATTTTCACAAAAATATAATGAAAAAGGATCAAATTAAATATATAGAACGGATCGATTTATTTTTCTATTTTTGAAAACTTTTGTTTGTTTTATGAATATTTCACCAATTTATGATCTTTAGTTATTTAAAACCCGTTAATATTTATCACTGCTTCGTGAAAGGATTAAAAAAAAACTAACGGGTATCGATCCACCAAGAGGTAGATAACTATTTCGCTAAATATGTATATTCATATGACATAGATATTTTTAAATAGTTTATATTTATCATGCTCGGTTACAGTTAGAATGTTTAAAACCCGATTCCAATTAAGTGTTTTGGTTTAGTTCTCTATATTTTACTGGCGCCACTTCAGACCCGAACGCGAGATTTTTCTCACTTAATTTTTTATTCACCATGGGGTAGGATGAATTGAAAATGGTCCTACCACTCTGGCGATTGTGCTCGGCCCTGGTACCCCACGTGCTGTATTGTAGCGCCCATCCTCCCGAAAAGAAATGCCACCTTCGCAATAAGAGTTGCGGGTGCCCCCCCCCCCCCCCCCCCCCCTACTCGCACTGACTCGTCCTGCCTCACAAGATCCCAAAACAGATCCACATGAACACAAACAAACAAGCCCAAACAAACCCACCTCCTCAACTCCTGTACACGGCGTCTGCGGTGAGAGATTTGTATGACATTGAGAGATATCAAGAGTCTCGGCACAGTCTCGCAGTTTTATGTGCAGTCTGTTCAAGAAGAGAAAGACGGTCATAATCTAGAAAACATAAAAATGTAGATTACATTTTTTCAAGTTAAAGTACATATATTATTAGCTATTGCGCAATTACCTGATATCTCGTCCAATCACCTCCATTACTTTTTATAGCTGAACACCTTTTTCCCATGCTTTCGACTAGATTTTCTGCATATTTCTTTGCCAACGTTAGCCATATCTTTTCTTTGGACTTCATTTTCATGTACGACCACACATTTACAATCGGATTAGCATCTGGAGACATTGCCGGTCATTTCATCATAATGACGTTATTTTATTGTTTCCCCGCATTACACAGATTGCTGCGATCTTTAGGGTCATTCTCTTCTTGCGGCGGCCAACGTGTTTTGTCAGAACCAAAAAACTTTTCAGCAGACTTCAACAAGCATTTCTCGTAAATGGTGCGCATTTTCTCGGCGTTTGAATTGTAAACAGAAAGAGGCAACTAAAACTGCCTTTACAAAAGGATCTTTGCGAAGTTGCATTTAGGCGCATCGCAGCGAGAGGCCTGTCTTGTCTTAAAAAAGACGTAAGATCGTTTTGTCCTCCTTCGTTGTTGTCACGCGGGCTAGTCCGATCGTCTACATTTCTAACCTCCAAATATCGCTTTACGCACTTCTTAAAGAATGTCTGACTTCCGCATATATTTTGCAGCCACTTTATACGTCAGTTTCGGTCCTTTCGCATGATTTAGTAAAAACACCGCCTCGTATCACTTCGGGAATTTTGCACTCATTGTGAAGATAACGAATTCACGGATATCAACCACGTAACCCGCCGGCAACATATGGGGCATTCCACGCTAAATCGGACACCATTTGGCTTTTGCATCTCCGATTTTTCTCATAATTTTTTATGTTTTAGTATCGGTTGAGAGAGACGTCCCTGATTTTTTCAAATTTTTTTGACGAGACGTTTCCGGGATATCGATTTTTCAAAAAAAAAGTTACTTCTTCTTTAAATGCCACTAACTTTGCGAAAAATGGGCCGATTGGGACGTTTTTTTTTTTGAAATTTTTCTTTTTGATCACACTTTTGAAAAAATAGATCGAAAACATTTTCAAAAATGTATTTCTTTAAGATTTTTATGTTTTTAATATAAAATGTTGATTTCCAAAAAACACGTACTGATCGATTTTCTTGAAATTTTTTTCTAAAAAACTGACTCTCATTCCGCAACTTTGAAGCCTGGGCCGATGATGGGATAACGATGGAATCTATTTTTTTTCGAATTTTCAAATTTCCATGTTATATGTGTTGAAAAATATCTGAAAAAAAATACTATACACAAGAGCTATCATTAAAAATTGTGTGACACATAATGATTATTAATTAGCTTACAGATTGATTCCAAGCAAAAGATACGGGTAGAATAAAGTTCTTATTATGTTAGGTAAAGTTTTATTATTAAGTAGCATTTAATTTCTTACACGTTCGAATATTTTGTAAATTCGCGATTTTAAAGAAGACGAAAATTCTTTGAACCTCAAAGTGTCTTCTTCGTCTGGAATTACACAATGATATGTTTGTGTCCCTGTTATTGTCTTCGCTCTTATATATCGTTTCTCCAATGATTCTTTGGCTTGAATGTAATCATTGTTAGAGAAGAATTGACCGTGAATATTTGGCAAACAAATCGGTTTTACCGCCCAGTCATATAATTGTTGAGGAGTTGAAATGTGTCCGTCATATGGAAGTTGAAGGCTTGCTCGTGCTGCGAATCTTTTGGCAGTTCCCCCTACTCCATCACAAGGCCCTTTGCCGTGAGCTGTTGCAAAATGATGCCATTCAGCTTGTAGCCCAAAGTCTTTTTTGTGGTAATTCAGATTCACAAAATTTTTGTAATTTTTGAATTGTTGAGGCGCTCCATCGGAAAAGTAAATAACTTTCGCAGCATCATTGGATAGTTCTTTGATAAAACTGGTAGTAATCTTTGTAAATTCATGAACAGCAACTGCGTCGTGAGATAAGCAATCTGATATTATAACTAAACTTTTGTGAATGAGTTCATTATTTTCTTTGTAATAAATTATGACTGGATAAATCGTTGCCTGATTGTTATTCCAATGAAATCCAGATGCGGCATTCTGAATAACAAAGCCATAATTTTCTGCAAAATCACAAATCACAATGTACTCATTTTTTTCTAACGATTCTTCAACGATCTCAAATAGCTTGCTTGTTCTTTAGCAATATAATGGTGTGGTAAAAGACTTGTTATATTTTCACAAAAATTGTCGACGAAATTTGTTGAGTTTTTCACGAATGTCTCCAAGCTTGTACGAGGCTTCGAATTCTTCCAAAATGAGTTTTGTCCTTTAGATATCGACTAAAAAAAATAAAAAAAGAATTAATATAGTAATCATATGTCGTAATATGTTCAACTAAAAATTGACAGTCATTATCTATTCAATTATTAAGATATATCTATTTAATTTCATATATAGATAACAATAACTATTGCTCGTGGGCCTGAAAAAAGTTATTATTTACTTTCAGTACTGATAATTAAAACATGGAAATTTGAAAATTCGAAAAAAAATAGATCCCATCGTTATCCCATCATCGGCCCAGGCTTAAAAGTTGCGGAATGAGTGACAGTTTTTTATTTAAAAATTTCAAGAAAATCGATCAGTACGTGTTTGTTGGAAATCAAAATTTGATATTAAAAACATAAAAATCTTAAAGAAATACATTTTTGAAAATTTTGTCGATCTATTTTTTTCAAAGTGTGTTCAAAAAGAAAAATTAAAAAAAAAAAAACGTCCCAATCGGCCCATTTTTCGCAAAGTTACTGGCATTTAAAGAAAAAGTAACTTTTTTTTTTTAAATCGATATCTCGGAAACGTCTCGTCAAAAAAATTTCAAAAAAATCAGGGATACTTCTCTCAACCGATACTAACACATAACAAATTATGAGAAAAATCGGAGATGCAAAAGCCAAATGGTGTCCGATTTGGCGTGGAATGCCCCATATATATTGCGCAAAAGAGTACGAAACAAAGATTCGTATATTTATTTTTTGTTTTTACAAAATCCGATGAAAAATGTCTCTACGGTGAGGGTTTGATTACCAGAAGTATTTATTGAATTAAAAGAGAATATATTCCAGGAAAAAGCTAGAAAACATAATCCGAAAGCCGAAATAGCGGAGCCGGAAAGGAGAAATGGGTGCTAAATCGCTAAAGGACTTACAGACTAACGACCGTTTCCTCCGACGTGGTTAAAACAGAGTTCAATTTTTTTGTACAATCTGGAGATAGGCAGAACTGAGTTTAAGGGATAACACCACTCTAGCGGCAGAAAAAAAGCCTAACGTCACGATTTGTTTTGGCAGTATGAAAAAGCAAATAGGATTTCTTTCAGAGGGTTTATTTAACACATATTGATGTATGAAAATAAAAATTCTTATTATCATTTTGATACAAAATGGCGGCAACAGACCCCATCTCGAAAATCGTCTTTTTTTAAAATACCATCACGGGAGGACGATTTTCTCTTAAAGTATAAGTCCTGGAAGAAAAACCAAAAAGTTTTATAATCTATATACTATTGGTTATGGGACTACGTAGAGGTTTTTTTTAGAAATTCTGTAGAAATGGTGCACTTTTAAAAAAATCAATCGATTCTCAATCAAAAATACGACTATGTATTCCGATAGAGAATGTAATTGTGAAGCTACTATCAAAATTTTAAATCGATCCATGCAACGGTGTCCAAGTAATGCGTTCTCCCAGTTTGAAAAAGACGACTTTCAAAATGGGCTCTCTCGACGTCATTTTGTATAAAAATGATAATAACATTTTTATTTCATACATCAATATGTATTAACCCCTCTGAAAAGAAATCCTATTCCTTTTTCATACTCCCAAAATAAATCGTCAAAGTTAGGACTTTTTTTCGGCCGCTAGAGTGGTGTTACCCCTTAAACCGGAAATAAGGTGAAATTTATATTTCTCGTGACATTTATATTCTTTGGAGAACAATATAATTTTTTACGGAATCGATTTTGCTATCTAAGAATCGATTCGATTGATTAATAGAATAGAAAAAATCGATCTAAAAGATCGATTACTGATAGAGAAAAGATAGTTTTCTCAAATAATTGATCCAGACCGCGGCATCCCTAGTTACTGTAAATTTTATTGGGTTATATCCGCAGTTATATGGGTGGCTTAATGAAAATTATTTTTTCCTCGACAGCTCGTGTCGCATGTGCACCTCAAAGAAAGTCTTTATGTAAAAAAAAAATTTATAAAAACACGCGGCGTTTGCCTACACGGGTGCGGTAATGCTTTCACTTCACTCTTTTCCTTCATCCCTTTACTTGTGAAATATTTCACCCCCGTAGGTCGCATTTAACACCGCTTTGCGTCTGGCATTTCGAATTAGTGACAACAGAGTCCCGCCAATTTTATTTCCCTTTTTTACGCTCGGTGCCTTTCGCGAATATTTGCCTTTTATTTTGTACACTTTTAGTCGTTGCTTTGAGTATGACTACACACCCTAAAGGACAATAATTTTTCCTCAACCCTCATGTAGACTCTCCCCACGCACAGCTGCGCATTACATTCTCTTAGCTGAAGGGGAAGAATCTGTGATGATGACAAAGGGTTTTCGCAGGACTATTCGACTGCTTCAGTTTTTCGAACTACAGCCTCCCACAACTACCTAAACTTGCACTTTCTTACTTAAAAGTTAACTCTAATTAACTATTCTTGCTTAACCGTTAAGCCGTTTGCCTTAGGAAAGGGGGACACGAGTTCGGTGGGATGTTCTCCATTTCAATGCTCAATATTATACACACACTAATATTTTGTCAAATTTGGGACTGTGACAACCCGGAGTCCTGATAAGAGCTCCATTATCAAGGTCCTCAGTATAGTAGAGGAATCAAAAACGATCGCCAATTTTAGTATAACGAAGAACGATAGAACGATAGAAGAAGTCTATAAGACGAACGCATGCATAATGAATGTACAGTCCGTTGAAGAAGAAAAAGATCGTCATAATTTGGAAAAAATGAATTTTTTTTATTAAAGTACATATTATTAGCTATTCCGCAATTACCTAATATCTCGTCCAATCACCTCCATAACTTATTATAGCTTGACACCTTTTTCGCATGCTTTCGAAGACATTTTCTCCGCGTTCAAAAAAGCATCCCCAAACATGCATTTTTACCGAGGTATTTTACAGCGCGATTATTTGGGCGATATGCTCTTGGGCTATATGCACTTGGGGGGGTATCCTTTTGGGCTATATGCATTTGGGGGATATCCTTTTGGACTATATGCTTTTGGGCTATATGCATTTGGAGGGTATCCTTTTGGGCTATATGCATTTGGGGAATATGCTTTTGGGCTATATGCATTTGGGGGATATCCTTTTGGGCTATATGCTTTTGGGAGATATGCTTTTGGGTTATCTGCATTTGGGCGATATGGTTTTGGGCTATATGCATTTGGGTAATATGCTTTTAGGTAATATTCATTTGGTGGATAGGACGTTGGGTTATATGCGTTCGGTGAAGATGGAAGCTTAACCATCGTTTTATCTTCCGGGCTAATCGCCTTTCCAGCAAATCGTCTACATTTTCAACCTCCAAATATTGCTTTACCCAC
Source organism: Oxytorus armatus (assembly GCA_958009045.1). NCBI lineage: Eukaryota > Metazoa > Arthropoda > Insecta > Hymenoptera > Ichneumonidae > Oxytorus > Oxytorus armatus. The sequence goes on along the minus strand of OY253747.1, from coordinate 3,980,197 downwards.
GTCTTAACGAATGCCTCTGACTTCCACACATATTTTACCGCCGTTTTATACGTCAGGTTCGGTCCGTTCGAACGATTTACTAAAAACACCGCCTCGTAACGCATTAGCAATTTCGCACTCATTGCGAAGATAACGAATTCACTGATATCACCGACATAATATGCCGACAAAATATATATTATGCAAAAGTGCACGAAACAAAGATTCAAATGAATAAGGACAGATGGCTCTGCGTTGGCTCCTCACCAAATGACGACGGTTGCTTTCTTGTTGAATAGACTGTATATACATGTGAAGATTATTAGGTCTGTCCCGGTCATCATTAGTCGTCAGTCAATCGATATGTCGGTTGTATACTACGGACTAAACTTCGCTCTCCCTATAATGGGTTTTAGGGTATACAAGGACCTTCTAGATTCACAGGAAGATAGTGAGAATAGAACGAAATGAACATTTTACTTGTGGGACAGACCAGGTTTTTTTTGCTTGTGAGCCATTTGTGCACATTCCGAACTACAGGAATTGGTAGCTCTCCGTTGTAAAATTAATGTACATCTTTATCTTTGTCCATGATGCGTTATTATCCGAGGTCCGTGATTTGGCTTGTTGGGACGTACATATATTTTATTTTCAGGTCGTTTCACATCGGGACCACAAAATTCGATGGACAGCGGCGGAGGTGATGTGAGTGATTGCTACGACGTACCTCCCAGAGCCACGCCCGTTATTCCATCGCCCGCGAACAGTCCAAGCCCGGCACTATCGTGCTACGACATTCCTAGGCCACCGACCTCATGCACACCCAATTCCAATTGTTCTGGTGGCTCGGGCATTACCCCTCTCGACTGCTACGACGTTCCCCGACCCCTTCAACCTCTCACACCCAGCAGCTCCGCTTCCAGTCTAACCAACGATGGATCTCTCAGTGGTTCTAACAGGTAAAACAAAGTCTTCGTTTTTTTTCGTTAAACGATTGGTCCAACTTTGCAAAAAAATCAAGTCAATCATAGGTCTTTAAATCATACGTATTTAAACTTCCGCCAATTTCGATGTAATTCAAACACCGTATGTCGACATGCAAGACCCAAAACTCTCCGGTTTAGTTTAACGGGTAACACCACTCTAGCGGCAGAAAAAAATTAAATAGAATTGCTTTTCAGAGGGTTTATTTGGCGCATATTGAAGTATGAAAAGAAATTGTTTATTATCATTTTGACACAAAATGGCGGCGACAGAGCCCATCTTGAAAATCGTCTTTTTCGAACTGGGAGGACGTATTACTTGAACACCGTTGCATGGATCGATTTGAAATGTTGATAGTAGCTTCACAATTACAATCTCTATCGGAGTACGTGGCCGATTTTTGATGTAATGTTGAATTTTTTTTCCAAACAATTTGCTGCTTTTTTTGGCGAAAAAACGCCTCATGTTTTCAAAACCGCACCATTTCTACAAAATTTGATACAAAAAACCCTACGTAGTCCCATAGCCAATAGTATATAGATTATAACAATTTTTGGTTTTTTGTTCCAAGTCTTATACTTAACGAGAAAACCGTGTTCCCGTAAAGGTGTTTTAAAAAAATACGATTTTCAAGATGAGCTATGTCGCCGCCATTTTGTATCAAAATGATAATAAAAAAATGTTCTTACATACTTCAATACGTATTAAATAAACCCTCTGAGAAGAAATCCTATTCATTTCTTCTGCCGTTAGAGTGGTGGTACCTCTTCAACCAGTGAAAAAATCAATTTTTAGAGGCTCAGTAAACAGTTCGAATTTTTCATTTCACCCTACGGAATCTACTTCCTTATGGGTGTTATATATGCGCGTATATAGAATGCTTCTTGATTTTCTTCAGTCACTCTAAAATAGGACAATCTGACATTTTGGGAGAGTTGAAGAAGGACCCCCTTCATTCTCGTTAGAGCTAAGGTGTTCGTTTCGAATCTGAACGCCTTTTATATTCATCCCAGTTTGGCACTGCGACCGATATTAGTTGGTACAGATCGGAGAACAAAAAAATTGTCACGTGTAGTGTAGTCCGGCACAAACTGCATAAGAGCTAACATTTTTGAGTTAGCATTTTTTTTAAATATTCACAATTTCATAAATTCAAAACGCCTCGATCAATTTTTTTTCAAATTTTAAACGAAATATCCTTTAATGGTACTCAATCGATGTATCCAGTGTCGGTTCTGCGAAAAATTCGAAATTCTATAAATTGGGAACGCCTCGATCGATTTTCTCAAAATTCAATCGCGAACGGTATTTAATTTCATAGTATTCTCCATATAAATTTGACAGCGTTTTGTTTACACATCGATGATATTAGCTTCGTAAATAAATAGCTGTAGTTTTCCAACGGAGAATACTATGAAATATCTGGATGGTGAAGTCGTACAGCCCCTTTCAAGAAAGAGAACGAGCCGTAGGACATAAAAATCGAGAAAAAATAATGCGCATTATTCTTTGAAAAAACTCAACAAATATTTTTTTTATTTTTTAAATTGACACGGTCCCTTCAATATTTTTGCAATCTGTTATTATTAATGGTTTTTTTCGTTAAAAACATATACCGTAATACAAATCAGAATTGATCATAGTCATTTTATGCATAAGACTTTGTATAAACGATGTTAAAAAAATTAGAACTCATTTGTTTGAAGCGCTCCAACCTCCTTAAAACATTCATATTGGGTTTTCGAACGTCTACACTTTTTTTTTAAATTCAACCGATTTTCCGAGTCTTGCCAAACTCAATTCGAATCGAGAAATAGATATTAAAAGCCGTTAAAAGTTGCAAGTTGTTTCCGCGCAACTAAATCGTTCTCAACTTTGGTTCGCTGATGGAGGCAGTTTTGATCATTGTGTGGAATTTCGAGAAAGCAACGTACAGCTTTTTCCCTACATGTATTGCAAATCCCAAATTTTCCGAATAATTTTACATTTCATAACATGACAACCGTTCCATCGATTATCACGAAATTCCACCTCAATCATCCTTTAATGGCATTTTATCTATGTACAAAATTTTACTTCGACATCTAAAAAGTTGAACGCAAATTGCATGACCTAGCGTCTTAACAAACACCTGTATACATTTTTTTTTAAGAATTCGAAATTTCATAATTTCAAAACGCTTCAATCGAATGTCTCCAAATTCAATAGGAAACATCCTTTCATGGTACATAATAGATGTACGAAATTGTGGCTCGACGGCCAAAAAATCACACGAGCTAGAGTCTTAACAATAACCATCCTGCCAATTTTTCGAAATGTGATTTTCTGATGTTTTGGAAAATTTTGAACATAATGAGATTAAGAACACGACGTTTAAAATACTGATCAACTTCAATAGAATCTGCCGTACGGGAGGCAAAAAATTGATAAACATGATAAATCGATTTTTTTCAAATTCACACCTATGCATTTTAAACCTGGACATAAAGCCTCGTTCAGACTGGAAGAGTTCCTTAATTGATTCTAAAGGGTAAAGAGTGAATTGAGTGTGAATTTAAACAAAATTCCCCATTATTATTAAATTTTAGGATTCCATAGTGTACACAAGTTCCGACCGCTGTTTCGGTCCTTGACTACTAGTTTCAGTTGCACAAAATATCCCTAATCCCTGTTCTTTGTCTCAAGATCCAGTCTCACAGCTCCGGACTACGATGTTCCGAGACAGCGTCCTCCATCGTCGCAACTATCATCGCGATATAATACACCAGTATCGAAGACACCAACGACACCGCCACCCTCGCAGAATCAGCATCTAAATCGTGAACAGCGTGATCTTCACCACAATAATCACAATAATGAGAATCAACAGACGCAACAAATTTACGATGTACCTGTGAACAAGGAACTTCCGCTCGAGCTGGAAGCCGCCCTCGAGGGACTTCAGAGGCTTCAGGGTGAGGCGTCGTCGGCAATCGCGAGGTTACTCGGTTTTGTCACGCCGGGATGGCGAACGCCTCAAAAATTGGACGTAAGCCTCATGGATCTACGACTAGCCGCTTTGAGGCTCCGAACCTCGTTGCACGATCTCGTCGAATTTGCCGAGGGTACTCTCGGGAACGCCGCGAAAGCACCGGACAAAGGTCTTGCTACCAAATTAAGACCGCTCGTTAAAGCTCTTAGGGATTCCGACAAACTTGTTCAGGAAGCCGCGAGCGAGTTAGACACTAGCGAGTGGGACGCGACGAAATTGTGCCGGGGTGGTGGTGGAGATACCCCGACACCTACGAATGGCACACCGCCTCTTATCACGAATCTTCTTCCGGATCCTCTCGATCAATTGATCGCGTGCGCGCGAGCACTTACCGAGGATGTTCGTCAAATCGCTAGTTTCATTCAGGTAAACTTATCGTTATTTATGCTTCGTTTTATTTACAAAGGATCTTGTAATTGTATGTGCACCGACCGAAGCGAAAAAAGTAACGCAATTGCGTACATTTTTTTTTCTAAATGTGATATTCCGACGTTTTGGCACGTTTTGAACAAATTTGCGTAATGAAAACTCGGAAAATTTGTAGAGTTAACGAAAATAACGAGGATGAAGTTATTCGGAAATTTAGTTTTTTTTTGACAGATGAACGAGGTTGAATAATTTGTTATTAAAAACGGTCATTAATTTTGAAGCTCATTTATTTGAGAATATTTGTTCAGATAGTCTGTGTACTTTTCGAAAGCACGAAAAATAGATTTGAACGATGTAGAAAGTTGATATTTCCGAAATAAAAAATAGTAAGTAGTTAATACTTAAAAAACCCAATATACCAAAACACAATATATTAAACATAAACATTTGGAACGTGTCGAACTTACAAACGCAAATAACTCATGTATCGAAATAGTGAACATTAGAATTTTTTTTTTATTGACCATACCAAAATAGATGCTTACAAAAATAGGAGGCCTTGAGAACACTTGCCCCCAAAGCGTTGTTATACTTAATCCTATTCTTAGGTCTATTTTCACGACGCACACCAGGTGGCGCCCTCTAATACTTCTAAAGTTGTATGATTTCATTATTCGCACGTTGCGCGCACCGCCATAAAGTTGACCAGACAATTTTGACTTTTTAACTGTTGGCTATGTCTAATCGTTTGGTAATGATTGGTAGCCTAATAAAAAGGTTTGGCGGTAAATAGCTTTTATTCTATAAGACAATCAAAATTTTCGTTAAACGATTCTACTTCAATTGAGATCATTGAGACAAATAATGTATGACATTGGTTGAGAAACAATAATTTTGTCCGGCTAACTTTAAGTGATAAAATTCGTACTTCCGCCGCCTGACCTGACCGCAGATGGTTTTCTTATATTTTGTAGGTATTCCAAGAACTACCGAACCTTTTCATTAATTTATTCGTTACCACCAAACGATTTCGCATCGAATAAGCCTTCGTAGAACCTTTTTGGTTACAATTTAATGATTGTCCGGCTAACTTTAGACGAACATTTTGATTGTCTTATAGAGTAAACACTATTTACCACCGAACCTTTTAATTGGGCTACCAATCATTACCAAACGACCACCAAACGATTAGACATAGCAAACAGTTAAAAAATCAAAATTGTCCGGTCAACTTTATGTTGCACGCATCGAAATCAACATTTTAACCTACCAACAATAAGAGTTACGATAGTTATCACGTCTAACCAGAAAACGACAAAGAAAAAAAAGTGATCCCTCAAAAAACAAAAATATAATTACATTTTTTCTATTGTTCACAAATAAAATTTTATGTGAAAAATAAAGATTTTTTGTTTTTTCGATATTCAAAAGCGTTCAAAAATTGGTATTTCGATGTTTTTCATCTATAAAATTTATCATTTTTCGAATAATAAAAATCGTGAATAACAAAACTTACACGATAAACGATACAAAAACGTCTTTCGTTAAATATCTCGTAGTTTTTTTTAGGGGGCTTCTGTAGGGACAAAAAACCTACAACGATCATAAAAAATCTGAGAATGCCATATCGTCCCGAAGTACGATTTTTTCAGCCCCCCCCCCCCCCCCCCCCCATAAGGGTACTTTCAGGACATGGAAAATCGTTCAAATTTTTTTAGGGGTCTACTGTGGAGACGAAAAACGTTTAACGATCATAAAAAATCTGGGTATTTTATTACGGTACGAAGTACGATTTTTTCAGTTTTTCACCCTCCCCATACGGGTGCTTTCTGGACATAGAAAATCGTTCAAATTTTTTTCAGGGTCTCCTGTAGAGCCGAAAAACGTTTAACGACCATTAAAAATCTGGGTATTTCATTACGGTACGAAGTACGATTTTTTCAATTTTTCACCCCCAATAAGGGTGCTTTCGGACATAGAAAATCGTTTAAACTTTTTTCAGGATCTCCTGTAGAGCCGAAAAACGTTTAACGATCATAAATAATCTGGGTATTTTATTACGGTGCGAAGTACTATTTTTTCAGTTTTTCACCCTCCCATAAGGGTGCTTTCCGGAAATACAAAATCGTTCAAAATTTTTTAGGAGTCTCTTGTAACGACGAACAACCAATAACGATCATAAAAAATGTGGGTATTTCATTACGGTACGAAGTATTATTTTTTCAGTTTTCACCCCCCCCCCATAAGGGTGCTTTCCGGACATAGAAAATCGTTTAAATTTTTCGTTCAATCTCCGATATTTTTGTTATCTTTCTAGGGAAATTCAACGCTTCTTTTTAAGAGATCCTCGATAATATCGAGCACCGGAAGCACGGGTAAGAGCGGCAATGCGGATGATTATGACTACGTAAATTTGGATTCGCGAGAAGTCGTGGCGAAACAGCGAGAAGAACTTAGAGCTGCGCTGCCTCAGGAACTTCGAAGTAGTTATGATTTATTGGTGAACGAGGCCGACATCGCGGCGATTCAGATGCCACCGTCGACGCCAACACCCATGGATCCGAACGATAAGCAATTGCTCGCCTTCTACGCCGCCCAAGTCATAACTCACGGGGCTCATCTTACCCACGCGATTGACGCTTTTCTCCAGACGGTCGAGCACAATCAACCACCAAAAGTTAGTGACCAATTATTTAAATTTTGTTTAATACAGTTTGTTCAAGAAGAAAAAGCCCGTCATAATCTGGAAAAACTAAACAAGTTGATACATTTTTTATTACTACAGTATATATGTATATATTATTAGTTATTGCGTTACCTAATATCGCGTCCAATCTCCTCCATTAGTGATTATAGCTGCGCACCTTTTTCTCATGCGTTTGACGAGACTTTCTACATGTTCTTTTAGCAAAGATAGCCATATCTTTTTTATTTTAAATGACAGCTGCTTCACCATGTACACTGAGCTTCATTTTCATGTACGTGTTTCACTGTGCGCTGAATAATTCTATTACTTTTCGTTGACCTCGCTTTTAATGAGACGGACCATGCCCAGAAAGAAGAATCGTCCATGAAAATAACATTGTCCCAATCTCGATCCAAATTTTCCTTTTTTCACGCCAGTCGTTTTGGTATACAGTCAAAGTCTCAAAGGGACAAAATCTCGAAAGGACAAAGTCTCGAAAACCGTGTGGCGTCACTTCTTTTGTCAGTGTCGATTAATTGGTTTTGCACGATGGGAGATGGCGCTGGTGGTTAAGACAGACGCTATCGAGGATGTTAGTAAGCGGTCGTACCGGCAGATAAATCGTTAACCGGGATTAAACACAGACGTAACCGCAAATTCGCGGCTTGCTTTGCTGTCGGTGTCGGTTAGGGTGTTACATAACCGAAATCGTAAACACTAAAAGTCGTGTCTCAAGACTACAAGTTTTATAATATACAATGAACACTATATACCAACAGATTAATTAATAAGCGCCATGTGGGATAAACACGACGTAACATGTGGTTACGTCTATGTTTATCCTGGATGGCGATTTATCTACCGGTAAGACCTCTCGGTAAAACTGGCCCCCTTTCCGGAAGATCGTCCAAATTTCCAACCTGCAAACATCGCTTTATCCACGTCTTAACGAATACCTCTGACTTCCGCATATATTTTGCAGCCGCTTTATACGTCAGTTTCGGTCTCTTCGCATGATTTATTAAAGACACCGCCTCGTATCGCTTCCGGAATTTTGCACTCATTGCGAGGATAACGAAATCACTGATATCAAGAAGGTAATGTGCTGGCAAACTATAAATTGCGCAAAAGAGGGCGAAATAAAGATTCAAACGAATAAGGACAGATGGTGCTGCGGTGGCTCCTTACTAAAAGACGACGGTTGCTTTCTTGTTAAACAGACTGTAAATACTGGACGTGCCAATGAAACTTAAAGATCGAAGGAATCAAAAAACAAAACATCCATTTTTTTGCAGGTTTTCCTCGCTCACGGAAAATTTGTCGTTCTAAGCGCTCACAGATTGGTTCACATCGGTGACACGGTACACAGAAATGTGAATCGAAACGACGTGCGAACGAGAATTCTACAGTGTGCCAATTCTCTGAACGAGGCGCTCGCTCAGACCGTGTCGAAGACGAAACAAGCGGCGCAATTTTTTCCAAGTGTCACGGCGGTCCAAGAAATGGTTGACAGCGTCGTGGACGTATCGCATCTCGCCAAAGACCTCAAAGTCGCGATGATACAAGCTGCTCAGCAACCCTGAACGTAAGAACGTGAAATTAGCGTTTACTCGGAATTTCGCGTTTGCGTAAGCTCCGACGAAGAAAAAAACGATGGAAAGGGAGAAACAAAAATGGTGCGGAAATTTCGCACGAGACTCTGCATCGATCGGTATTGTCGAAAATTCTTCCCTGTCGCCTATGCACGCCGAAACAAAATGAAGACGGGGAGCGTTAAAAGTAATTGACAAAATGTGAAGGAAACAATTCACGATACGATTTCGAGTCGTATCGTATTTTTATTCACATTTTATCATTATTGTTCTCTCAATTATTGCGTTATTTTTCAAACCGGGAAGGAAATGTCGCAATCGAAAGTTCGCAGCTTATCGAAACTGTCCATTTTTCGTCCACTTGTGGAATATGCTCGACACGTCAACCAATGGCTGCGTTCCTTGATTCATCTTTTTTGCTGAAAACCGAGTGAATTTGCAAAATTAATATAAAGGTTATATGGTGAAAAAAAAATTAAATTGTTCATTTCACATTTTTTATTAACTTTTCAACTATAAGAGAAAAGAATTAATTTTTTTTTTATATATCAACATTATTTTCTACGGATACAAATTGACTACTGATGAAAACCATGGCGCCTCCTTGTTCACATAATAACTTCACTAAAAATGATCTAATCTGCAAAAATAAAAAAGAATCTAGTAAAATAATGTAGTAGTCATAGTCTGACGGAGGGATTTTATTTTTTTCCAAAATAAAGAAATGACAGTATTTCAAACTTCAGTAGGCAGTTTAAAAAAAAATAGTGTTTAATAATTTATAGAAAATTGTCCAACCAAAAAATTGAAAAAACCTCTCGTCAGACGATAGTGAAAATAATTATCAAGATTTACAAAAAAAGTTAAAAAAATATTAAAAATTGACTGAGATATCGTGCTGACACGGCCGAAAAACATAGTTTCGAGAAAAACGTGTTTAAAGTTACCGGACCGCGTGTGACCGGACCCGATGTCCGGTTACATTTATTGCTATAATTTTGTAACGGAATGGAATTTTCTTAAAAGTTTTGATTTTTTATTCTTAAAAGCATAAAGAATGAAAATCTGTAAAGAAAAATCGATTTTTTGAAAATTTCAGGCGTATGTAAGCCCTCAAGCAGCAGCTGCAATAGAAGAAAGATTTTAAACCAGAATCGCGTAAAGGAAGGTGGACAAATAAAAATGTTGGTCCTGGAAAAAAGTGACTGAGTTGGTAAAGAATGCCGCATATAATAAAGAGTGTACCAATTACTTTTGTTTTTCTCGATTCAAAGAAGCGGTCTATGCCTTCGCAACAGTCGACTCGTTGCGAGTTAGACTGTCAGATTGTTTTTAGAGCACCGAGATCCGTGTCCTGGTTATTATATAACATTTGATAATATATTTATTATATATTCCATAAAACAAAACAAAACCAATGAATAGAGTGCTTGATACGCTTGATGATAAAAGAACGCTCGAATTAAGTCTCGCTCCGTTCTCATACGAAGTTCTTAGGGCAATGTCTGCGGCATTAGTGTTAAAATACGAACGCTGGTAGCTTCACAGCTGGTAATACAGAACACTAAAATATATTGAGTTAAAAAACGGAAACATCGCTGATGTATCTTCGACAATGGTTGACCTCAAAAGAACGACAAGAAGCCGAAATAAAAGAACGATTTTTTTTGCAATATCTGCGCAGGTCTGCGTAAAAGCTGAATCAAAGAATACAGCCAATGATATTAATTCGTACATTTAAAATTTTTTCGGGCCTCGCGGCTGTGAACTTTCCATTACCAAGTCGCTTACTACATTGCCAAAGCATAGTCATATAAAAGAGAAGCGTTTGCCGATAGGGAAAAAAAAACATATATCAAACGCATAATTAATCGAGGAACATGAAATCCTATAATGGCCTTTCGACGAAAACATAGGAAGGTGGAGCGTAACAAAGCTTGTACCTATAAATAAAAAAATGTATTATAAGTAAACATTTGTTAGAATTGTAGAAGACGATGGAACCAAAATGTACTTCAATCGTAATGAAGTTAATGCGCGAGAGAACAAAAATGTAAGAAACGCGAAACTTGCGAAGAAATTAATTTGATTATCGGCTCAGAGTGACGACGAATCGGAATGTACTTCGTATCGCGTTACGTAACGATTTTTTGAAACTCAATGAATTTTATATGAAAACTTTTTCGACCGTTCATCTGAGTTTTTTCAGACCCGACGCGGTTGTTTTATACTGTTAACTCTTTCAACGACGCAGCAATCAAGAATTGTTGCCCGATTACCACTCGCGATTATATTGGATCGTTGGGCCATAGATGAGGAAATACAGGATGTCGTATTTTCGTTTTAACCAAACGAAATTAGTTCCTTGCTCTCAGCTTCGAACGTTTCAAATTTGCGAATTACTTTTCGGAGAACGAACGAATAAAGATTTCCGTAGAGGTGTTTTTTATTGTCACAACGAAGGAAAATTCGCACGTACCATATTTCGTTCTACTGTTTTGATAAATAATTTGTGAAAATGAAAATAATGAGGATAAGAATTTCCAAAATTTCTAACATACCGGATGCCTTTAAGTAATTTTGATTTAAGCAGGAATGAAAGAACTGCAAAATTTTATATTATTTCCCGTATAACGATCAGAGTTAATACATTTATTCGTCGTATACGGACCCTTTAATAAAAATTAACAACAGCGACAACAACGATGGAGAATTGCAGATGCGCAAAACGTCTCGACGGACTGATTTTATAAGAATCAGCTGAAAGATCGTTTTCCTACCCTCGGTAAAAGAAACGTTCAAAACAGCGATATTATGTCTAAAGTTATTTTGACCATCCGAAGGATGTTAGATCTCGATTGTATTCATTCAATCGTTATCGTGGATGTCATGGTTTCTATCATTTTTGCAAGAGCGTCGTAAGGTAATTTATACGCAGGATTTGGGTGTTGGAGAACAAAAAAAAACATAGAATGTACCGTAGTTAGGGAAGCGAAAAGAAGTTTTTAGAGTTTTATCCGCTTTTATACAATTTTGTTATAATATATAGCGTTCGATGCCATTGTAATTAAACATATACACAAACTAAACATATGTTTATCATTAAACATATATTTATCATCAAGGGGCAGATTGTACTCGCTAATGTTCCTAGTGCAGTATTATATTCGAGATAAAAAACAATTCTTCGACATCCAAGAATGTTTATTAGGTGGAAAATTCAATCGACCGACTACATCAAAGAAATTATGGAGATCGATGATTCTATTGGATAGAATTACCAATCCCGATTCTGCGATTGATGCTACGATATGATTGCCGCAAACTCTCCTATTTAGCGAACAGGCTAGGGTGACGGTGGAGAAAAATCAGAGAAAAATATTCTGTCAATTAGATAACTGACAATTTGTACGTTGCGAAAGCCACTTGTTCCATCGATGATTATTGTTTTTGGAAATTCAATCCGGAAGTAGTTTCCAAATGTGTGGTCATTCAATTTCGATGGTCAATTATTATACGTATGCTGTGACTTTTTTTTTATCGTTCGTTGCTCGATCGATCTTGTATCAGCGTTGATTTGTATTGACTCATAATAACACGTCGCTTGTTTTACTTACGAGATCGAATTCTGTTTTCCGCTGACTGGTATCTCCGAGCCAATGATTTAGCTGTCAAACTGATGAATCGTAGAAAGCGTTCACTTTATAAATATGATTTAAGATATAATCTGTACATATGCATCTTTATACATATTAGTATATGTCATATTATATATTATAAATAGTATATTATATATAGATAATAATTGTGGGGATACGACGCGTATTTACTAAACATAACTGGGAAAACGGCAATTTTTCGAAAATCGCGACACGATAAACCAGGATGAAGATTGTGAATGAAAAAAATATATACATACATTCATATATATTTGGCAGCGTATTTGGCACCGTTCGGTAACAACGAGTCCGTGGCAATTTGGAAATGTAAAGATTCACTTTTCCTGGGAATGACGAGCCGAGCTGATGTGCCGATGTTCGCGCGTGCCCGAATTACTTGTATATTTATTTTATAAATTTCGTGATTCAATAAAAATTACTCGACGAAGATATATGATAGTTGATCATTCGAAATGTATTCAAGTCCGTTTTTTCAAGTTGCATGCACTTTTTGACATTGAAGCATAAAAGAAAACGAGTGGTCTACTGGCAAATAGTTTTTTCAACTGGCCTCATTAGTGTACACTTATAGCGTTTTCAAATTTTTACTGGCTGCACCGATGTGCAGTTTTCCCCCCAATTAGGGAAGAAGAAGCCTTGGGAACTAAGCGCATCCTGTCATGCATTTCACCGTTTGTTTTATGAATTAATTTAACCATTTTTACCAGTATCATATTTTAATGGTATAAAATTATATATTATAAATAGTATAGTATATATCATAATAATTGTGAAGATCTCATTGCGAGGAGATCATAATAATTGTGAAGATATCATTGTGAGATCATAATAATTATGAGGATACGACGCGTATTTACTATAAACACGACTTGGAAATCCATCTCCATCTTTTATTGTCATGCCAAAGCAAGAGGTAGAGATATAGTCTAGTCATTCCGTCGAAAAAACGGGTTAGAAATGCAAGTGAACCGAGAAAGCTGATTTTTCGATATTGTGTGGGGGGGATTAGTAAAGCTTAATTTCAAATTGTCGACCAAGATTTCCTACGTATGTGCATTCTCCGCCATCTTGAAAAAAGGGTTAAATTTTTATTTTTTGCAATACCTCGGCTGTCCGTCGAGATACAAAAATTGCGATAGGATGCTTTTTTTACGCTCTATAATTTAGGTCATATACATTTTTCACCTACCGTTCATCGTTGTTGACATATCGAACGAGAAAGTAAAAAATTCAGGTAGTGAAATGTGTTTTCTGCTGTTTTCGTCTTTCTCGTGATAGATATCGAAAAAACGTCTATTATCAAACTTGTAGAACATGTTAATACCTGCAATGTCATTTTTAATTTTTTTTTAGACAAAAATTACGACTTTTAGTGCGCCGTAAAGTCGGTCAGTCCGTGCGCAGTTTCGATTTCGTAGCTCGCACGGTTGTATTCATATGTTATAACGGATTAACGGGTGTTGAGGGAATTATTCAAGGACAATATACACACATGAAATCTATTATCCAGATACTTTTTTTTGTGTTGTAAAAAATAACAATTAAAGGCGGTCTATTTTTTATATTTATATTTTTCTTCGTTTCGGTGGTCCTGGTTCAAAGTGTTCCTCCTCGGAATACTCATCGAGTTCTCGAGATTCTTCAGCCACACAAGTTGATGCTTCGACAGTCGAATCATGGGGTCGTATTGAAACATTTGACCTCATCTACCAGAAATATGTTACGTACGTGCAACAACACTTTGGAGAGAGTCTCACAATTATATTTGACGGTTACCCGAATGACATGAATATCGCAGGAACCAAAACTTCGGAAAGAGTACGACGTTCTGGAAAGAACCAATCGCCAGAATTTACATTCGATGAAACTATAGCTCCAAAAGTTAGCCAAGAGAAGTTTCTTGCAAGAGACACAAATAAGGATAACTTTATACATATGCTTCGCCGTTATTTTGCAAAAGCTGAAATAAAAGTTGAGCAGGCATTTGAGGACGCAGATACTCTTATCGTAACCACGGCAATTGAAGACGCGTCGTTTTATGACTCGATTGAAATCGTCGGCGAAGACATCGATCTTTTAGTTTTGATCAGTGGACTTGCGCAGGACAAAGCAAACATATACTTCCGGAAGCCAGCAAGAGGAAATATACCCGCAAAACTGTACTCTCCGACTAGTTTAAAGCATGATAAGTCCGTTCTTGACAACATACTTTTCCTTCATGCTTTTAGTGGTTGCAATACTACATTGTCTTTTTACAACATAGGAAAATCCAAATTCATGAACACTTTCGAAAAGCATCCGGAGCTACGGTCATCGGTGAAATTATTCAAACAGGAAAAAGTCGATCCGGAGATTCTGACTTTCACTGGGGAACAATTCCTCATCGCCCTATATGGCGGTAATAAGCAGGATAAATCTATTAATGACGAAAAATAAGTTGAACCATCTCACTACTCCCACCAACGAAAAGCGCAGTCCGCCAGCATATATTCCGTACGTATCTGCAGGTGCAAACGTGACTCAGGTTTTACAAGCATCCGCAGGAATGGAGTAGGCGACGAACAAATCATGGGCTTGAACCAATTATCAGCACAGCCGAACCCGCTCGATCTGAACTTTTAAAGCTTATATCGTGCAAATGCAAAGGGAAATGTGAAGCTGCCTGTGGGTGCAGAAAAGCAGGGGTTTCTTGCTGCATTATTTGCTTTAATTGCAGTGAGCAAACATGCAACAACGTCGCTAAAGTTGACATTAACGGCTTAACGACGACGATGATGACGATGATGACGATGATTCGACTATCAAAGCATCATCTCGTGTGGCTGAAGAATCTCCAGAACTCGATGAGTATTCCGAGGAGGAACACTTTCAATCAGGACCATCGAAACGAAGAAAAATATAAATATAAAAAACGGACCTCCTTTAATTATTATTTTTTACAACACTGTAGGGGGGTGTGTGGTGATTCGGTGCTGGTTGTGGTACGAAAAGACGGATTTATCATAAGAGTAATGCACAGTATTTATTCATAACCAATTACAAAATTAATTAGTAAAGATTAGTTTGGCGCGGTGAACGAGTTTGTGACTTGACAGAGAGTCGGTCGAGTTGTTGTCGCGGCGCTTGTTCGTTAGGAACTCCATCGTCAACAAGAGAATTCCTGATAGTCTGCTTGTTGACGGAGAGAAAATATCGAAGAGAGGGTAGGAAAGTTTTTACGAGAAACCGAAGGTTTAGAAAATGCAAGAGCGCGTGTGGGCCCTTTTTGGTCGCCATAAGAGACTCCCCGTAAAACAGCCTCGTCTCGGGAGAGACTCGACTGGGACCCGTAAGTACTCGAGTTTTATGACAGGGAAAACTGAGACACGGTTGTTCTATTTTGTAGACGACGAAATGAAAGAAGTCAAAGAAGTAAACGCGTGAGAAAGAATCGAGTCCTTACAAAGGAATGACTGTATAGAAGAAAATGCATATTGGAAATGAAATAAAATGAAATAAAATAAATGCGTGTTTATATGCGACCAGAGAGTGGTGGCGACGCCGTCACCACAACACAAAAAAAAGTATTTGCATAATAAATTCCATGTGTGTGTTTTATAATTTTTCTAGTTTATCTATTTATGTTGTACCTCAATAATTACCTCAACAACCGTTAATCCATTATGACATATGAATACAACCGTGCAAGCTACGAAATCAAAACTGCGCACGGACTTACCGATTTTACGGCGCGCCAAAAGTCGTAATTTTTGTCTAAAACAAAATTAAAAATGACATTGCAGGTATTAACATGCTCTACAAGTTTGATAATAGACATTTTTTCGATATCTATCACGAGAAAGAAGAAAACAGCTGAAAACAAATTTCACTACCTGAATTTTTGACTCTCGTTCGATATCTCAACAACGATGAACGGTAGATGAAAAATGTATATGACCTAAATTGTAGAACGTAAAAAAAGCAACAAAAAAGTATCTCATCGCAATTTTCATATCTCGACGGAGAGTCGAGTTATTGCAAAAAAACAAAATTTAACCCTTTTTTCAAGATAACGGAGAATGCACATAGGAAATCTTGGTCGACAATTTGAAGTTAAGCTTTCGTAAGCACCCCCCCCCCCCCCACCCCCGCAATATAAAAAAATCAGCTTTCTCGGTTCACTTGCATTTCCAAATGTATACAATGACTGGACTAATATTATAAGCCCGTCGCGACGAACAGCGGTCCAGATTACATAGTAATATCGGAGTATATGACTATGTATATGACTCCGATATGACTATGATACGTGAATCGCTGCCCATCGCGACAGATCGCTTTCTGTGTGCATGGCCCTCAACTCTGCTTTAGTGAAGCCAGTAGAAAATGCTATTAATGCACCTCTATCTCTGTTACTCTTGCGTGAAAATAAAAAATAGATATACACTCAGTCAACGAATTCAGTTACGTCTGAATTCGTTGACTCACAATCAGTGGACATAGATCAGCCGTTTGATCATTGAAGACACTGTCGAACCATCAGGGAGATCTCCAATTATGAAACATTTATGTGAGGCATGACGGTGATGTGGGGTTGCTATCAGATGGGCAAGAGGCTTATATGACGAATGAAGAATACGACGATATAACGTAATGCCTTAAAAGACCGATTCCACAAAATTTTTATCGACATTTGATATTTCCCTAACACACACATTTATGATAAAAATAAAAGTGTTCTTCTTTTCCTTTAGTGGCTATCGTCATCTGACCACGGCGTGTGCCACAAAAATAAAATTACAGGGCGTTAAGACCTTGGCATAATGCGAAAGAATCTAGAATAAAAACAAGCCAATCGCCGCGTACTCTAGTGAAGCTACGGGAGCTGGACGGCTGTCTTTTATTCCAATTTATTATTTCTTGTACTGTACCATGGTCTTCGTTGCCCCTTATCGAATAAACTTCCACCGAACCAATCCTCGCTTTTACGACAAGCGTCTAATTGCATAAACTGCCTGAAACCTGAAACAGCCTTCGATAACGGCGGCTTTGCCGGAAGGTTTTCCGACAATATTCGCTTTCGATAAAAAAATCCAATAAATTGCGTATCAACACCGTGCACTGGAACACAACGCACAGTCGATAGAATCGATAAGTTACCCACGATCGGGAGTCGCCCGGCATTCATGGTTTTTAGAAAAAAAACAACGCATCACCAAAATTTGTAATTAACGCTCTCATGACCACCAAAAAATCTATTCATGAAATCCCCGATTGTGCTGCTAACTTGACGCTATAGATAGAATTCTCCCACCAGCAAGTAAGAGTGAAACGTTTTTCTAATTTTCATCGAAACAATGCACCACCAAATATTATACTTAGGGCCGGTTGTTCTACCTCTCGGTAAAGTTTATCCGACGGATAACCAATGATAAAGTATAGGGTTATCCATCAGATAATTTTTACCGAGAGGTGGAACAACCGATCGTCAGTTTATTCGTTACCGTAAAAAAATTATGCATCGATTAGGCGCCGATAAAACATAAATGGTAAAAAAACTTTTTTGTCGGGCGTAAGAATTTACTTTTGAGTTTATGAAAAAACGCCTGGACATAAAATTTTTTAATTAAGCCATCAATTACCGTTAATTCATTACATTAATTCAAAGTTCAAAAAGTTGTTAAAGTCGAACGGCTTACTTAACGCCGGTCGGGAAAGTATGCAGAGTTCCGACAGCCGACAGTTCGGTGTTTGGCCGCATAGATGTCGCGTCGACGCTCCGATTTGGCTCGTCTCACCAAAAAGTAACCTCAGCTGCGCATTTCCCTACTCCCTACTGATTTCTGGTCTATGACATCTTCGTCGTTCGTCTCGAGGTGCAATATCATACGCTTTTTTAAATCCGATATACTTAAACAAAAAGAGTGTCATTTATCGTTGTACGAGGGGGAGTGAAAGTCGTGGATAAAGTGCAGCGACAAAAAGGCGCGTATATTTCGTTTAACCGATGTTGAAATGACGCTTAGGCGTGTCATATATGGCACCGCTAGTAAACTACGCGGTAGAGAAAGAGAGGACGACGAGGACTCGAAGCCCGCCCATCACGGGCCCTCCTCTACGTCGGATTAATAATCAATGGCTCTATTTGAGAAGAGATACACGAATAAAGTACTCCTAGATGATACGGAAAAGCTGACGAGCGTAATTGAGAATGCTAGAACGATCGACGGACATACGGTATTTGAACTTTTCTAATATTTTGTTTTTTCTCGTTCTATCGTATACACTGTACTTTATTTACAGTAGGTGTTTTTCCTTTTTTTTAAACATTGTATCATGAATTTTTTTTTACATCAACAGCAATGATACTGTATTAATGTAACATTAATTGAATCAAATATGTATCGAGATAGGATGTTTGGGTTAGCAAGAATGAAATATTGCCCGTCGTACTTGGGTGAATTGTTCGCCTTTTCTCTGGTTACTTGAATTGTTATTTCGTACCAAATAGTCAACTTAATTTTTCAACATTGAGCGAGATGGAGTTGAAAGGAGTGAAACATTGATAACACTAGTGTATTGGTTGACCCCTAAAATTCTGAGCAAAAAAAGTTTCGTGCTTTGGTACCGTAATTATATATATTTTATCGGTGTCACAAATAAATGTCAAATCGTTGATTTTGAAACTGAATTAATTTTTTATATCAAAAATACTGATCGAACAATGATTCAAAATTCTGATCGACCGCAACCCTATCCATATTATTTTTTCAGGTTTCATTGCCTTAAAGACCTTTGAACATGAATTTGTGAAATCATTATGTAAATATGACACAAATGTATAACATTCAATTATTAACAGCACAGTTCAACCGGAATGATATAAACACAGATATTAAAGAAAAAGATTCAATAGTGCCAACATGCACTAGTGAACAAAACCCAACACTTGTCCATGGTAGCACTATTGATTCTGTTTTTTTAATATCTGTGTTTATATCATTCCAGTCTAATTGTGCTTTTAATAATTGAATGTTGTATATTTGTGTTATATTTACATAATGATTGCATAAATTTGTCTTCAAAGGTCTTTAAGGAAATGACGCCTGAGAAAACAATATTGATAAGGGTTGCGGTCAATCAGAATTTGGAATCATTGTTTGATCAGTATTTTTGATATATAAAATTAATTCCCAGTTTTAGGATCAACGATTTGAAATTTATTTGTGAAACTTTTTTTGCTCAGAATTTTAGGCATTAACCAATAAAAAAAGAATAAATAGCATAGGAGCATGATGTTGAAGTTTGTATCGTTAGAATGCAATGAAAATAGATTTTTTACGCCATTAATCCCCTTTAAGATTGGATTGTCATTGACAAAAATCGTTAAAACATTTTATTGGTGTCTCCTTAAAGGATCCGGGCCTAAATGGGACACAAGAAACAAGAGCAATACTGAAAATGAAAATTGAAAAATCTATTTGAGTGGCGTTCCAACGATGCAAACTTCAACATCATAAAGGATCTGAGAAAAGAAAACTACTAAAGAGCTGAACAATTACATATAGATCTTTAGCAATCACTAACTGAGGATGGTATCCCTATGCAAAAAGTTTGTTGGATACTAATAAGACCAGTAGATAATACGGGTAGAGGCCAATACACATATAATATAGTTCCAGATAGATTCCAATACATTTCCATTGTTATTTAACAGTATCTATTGCACCTTTTTCATAGGGACAGCTCCCAAAGTGTATAAAGCCATATCTAGGATTTCAGAATTCATACAGCCATGTCAAATGCTATTTTCAAATACACTTATATCAAACCAGAATGTTGCCAAATAAAGTCCGACTTTTTTTCATTACTAGTTATCTCCTTTCTATGAATGGTAGAGAGCGTTTTTGCAAAACTATGGGCATACATTAATAATTACTTGCACATTCTGTGTGGGAACTCGCAAAGATTCCGCAGCCTGGGAAACTAACTCTTGAGCATATGATGAGACCGTTGCGTTATATAATGTAAAATTTTTTAAACAGTTTTGAACAAAAATATTGCAATTCAAACAAATGGAGTTCCTATAGAGAACAATTGTCATAAGCACATTTTTTAATTCTTCTGTGACTTATGTATGGGTGACTACATGTATGCATCCAGCATACGATATATGGATTTTTATCCACCGAAGTATCTCAGAAAAAAGTTGCGCCTTGAAAGACAAATAATTATTCACAACTTGTGACTATTATTAAAACGAAATGAGATTGATTGTTGAGATTGTTATTGTTCAAAGATTGTTTTCCATTATCTAATACTTTTGGATGATCATACAAAATGGACCCACAATGGGAAGACTTTTATTCATTTTCTGCTTGCAAACGAGGCACGAGATGCATAACATCTTCACAAAACAATGTTTAGCGAGCTTCGCTCGTCCCGACCCTTGTCTGGTTTCGCAACAACTGACGTATACGATGTCGAATAAAAATCAACCATCTTATTTCGCTGTGCCATCAGGAGTACGTGATAAGGACACAGAGGGGTCCTGTTCCGGAGCGATCTTGGCGAGTAAGCAGACGCTACAATGACTTTGTACAACTCAATGGGGCACTATCGTTGTCGGGCCTCACTCTGCCGTTACCGCCAAAACGTATCATCGGTAACATGGACGCTGACTTCGTAGCTCAACGACAAATTGCCCTTCAGAATTATCTAAACGAAGCACTAATGAATCCCATACTAGCATCTTCGTTGCCTATGAAACACTTTCTCGATCCTGACAACTATACAGCGCCGTTGCATGGTAAGATTCGCATAAATCATTATAAAGTTGTAATTAATAAGGTGAGAGAACCGACGATCATTGAACGCCACTGGTGAAGCTCCAATGGTACCCTCTGCTGCTTCCTTATTTTTTATGAGACGGTTAATATTTCGGAAAAAAAGCAAGTTTAGTTACCGTTCATCTTTTAAAGGCCTTCACGCATAAAAATCCGTAACGGTAACTGTAACCGCAATTTCGGGAAACTACGCGGTTTATAATAGCTGAAACGTTTACTATCGTTCGATTACTTTCGAAAGAACAGTTCCGCTGCAACATAGATTATCTATCATATACAGCGTATTGAGAGGATGTGAAAGACGATAAGAAACTCCATCAGGGTCGGTATAGTGGGGACCTTCGAAATCTGGGTAACATTCAAGGCCCAAGTACCAAATACGCAAGTTAAATGTGCCAGGAGCGATTCGCTTATATATTTTGGTATGATTCCCGGATAAAAATCCACCGGACAAATTCCTTTCGCCGAAATTCTCCCGGACAAAATCTCCCCCCAAACAATATTGAGCCGTGCACAGAATACTCCACAAGAAATTATATCATATACTTATGTAATATAGTCATTACAGGTATTATAGTTATTATTATATTATTATTATATTACTAATAGTAGTACAGCTAAGCCCCCCCCCCCCGTCATCATAATCTAAACAAATCCAAGTGATCGGTAAGGCAATTCCTATCTTGCCGACAGTCAGTAAATTGGGGATCCTTGCCGCTAGTATGAATTTGCTTGGGTTCCGTTGATATCCGACATGAGGGAGAATCGGCTTAGTTGTACTACTATTATTTTGTATTTTTTATTTTTGTGTATTCCAACGTATAGCCTCGCGGGATTTTACGTATGAGCCTTCTCAATTTTCCTCCTATCACTCCGTAACCGCACCACGCTAAGATAACCTAACTTCCGTAGCATCCACAGCTGCTTTTTATCTACGCTGTATCGCATTCGTTGTGGTAACGGGGAAACTGCGGAAAACCTGTGCCGATACAGACGGCTTTTATTTTTTTACTGAGTTTCAGTTATCTTGCCATCAGAAACACAGAGAAACTGCCTCCCGCTCAGTAGTCGGCGTGCAAACCAGTGCACGGCGAAACGGTCACCCATCCTAGTGCCTACCGCGGTCAATACTGCTAAGCGTGGGAGATCGCCGGAACCGCGCACCGACCTTGCCTCCATTGCTGTCGGTTATTGTCATGTTATGAATAATCATGATTACTACATTATGCACTTATCATCATTACATTGCACAATTCGATATAACACGGAGAGAGACCACACTACTCTATCAGTACCATACATAACAATACCCTATATTTCGATAATGAGACGGCAGCCCGGCGCGAGACCCACAATGACAAATTGCGCGCGACTCCGCGAAGGTACTTTAAAATATGACTTTCATCGAAACCCTCAACAATAACTAACGTCGCCGATACCTTCATTTCCGCGGGATTCTCCAGAGCGTATCTCACCATTTATAATATTTCGATCGAAAAACAAATACACGAACTCCGCAGTCGAGCGAACTCTCGCATACATCTACGTATACGAATTAAAGTATATTTGGAATATAAAAGCGGGTACATTTTCGATTGGTTATCCGTACGACTCCTTATGCGTACAGTTTCCTTACGGAAATTTTGTACCTACAGTGCTCGAACGAGAAAATACTTTAACATTTTACTAGCGCACGAACGAGCTGGTCCGGACTCCAAACATCGACGCCAACCAATTGCAGTTACGTATTGGTGTCCGACCCGTTTGTGTGCCCGCAAACTGCTAAAGTTGTTTCATGAGCATCTTCAAGACGGTACTGCGAACGCGGGATTACGCGGTTGGGAATTCCCATTTCCTTACGGTTACGTCTTACGGTTTACGGATTTTTGGGTGTGAAGGTTTCAATACGCCATACGAAATGAATTAGTTTTTTCCTTAATGAAATTGGGAAACGGGGTTTTTTTTGTCATGGGAGCTCTTCCCCTCGGTGTGTCACGCATTACCTTAAACAATCGGACCGGGGCGGAGGGTACCCTCAGCAAAATGTGCCATTCATTGTCGTTGAAAAATGCCATTGAATTTCCATGTCTTCCGAGGCAATGGCTATGAACGTACTTTTGCCAAGGATGAAAACCCCATTCAAAATTTGGTATTGCCATTGCTTGTGCCTATTGGAAGTGAAGAGAGGCCTTTAAGTCTTCACCCCTTAACTCTACAGATGCAATGTTGCCCACCGCGTGTCACGAATGCAATATTGCCCTCCACGTGACACGAATGGTAGATTATCCACTGGGTCTCGAGGGACGTTTGCGGCCCGACGCCATTGCACCGCTACGAAGCAAGGTTCGCGCGTGATGGGAACGACTGGGAACTCTGTCAAACAGTGTTCTGCCGCTGCCGCTGCTGAGGTGGTAATTTTACCCGCTAGATCGAGTTTTTTGTCGTTTAATTCGGAGCGGTGCAATGGCGTCGGGCCGTGAACGCCCATTGAGACCCAGTAGGCAATTTAGCATTCGTGTCAGTTGGTGAGAAATATTGCATTCTTGACACGCGGTGGACTATCTTACATTTGTGCCATGCGATGGGCAGTCTTGAATTCGTACCATGCAGTGGGCAATATTGCATCTGTAGAGTTGAGGGGTGCAGACTCGAAGGCCTCTCAGAATGAATGGTCAAAAGTCCATTGAAATCCTAATGGTAATGCCATTGTTGGTGCCTATGGGAAAATAATATTTTATTATTGGCATTTTCCGACGCTAGCCGATGAAATTTCCAAAGACAAAAAGTCCATTAAACATCCCTTTGCTATTGGCTTGTACCTATGGGGAAATGAATGGTAATATACCCTTCCGAAAATAAAAAAAGCCTTCACTGCTTCTGTACCTGCCTTCGCTGCTTTTGTACCTTCCTATTAGTATCATTTTGTAGACTTGAGGGAAATACATTGCATGGACATTTATGGTGATACACCATTGAGATGATAGTGACAATAGATACCAGACATCTTCTCTTACGCATATTTTAACCAGCCTTTTCCATTAACCGCCATTGACTACTAAATGACCCGTTTTGCTAAATGCAGCGTCCGTAATAAAAACTGTAATTCGATATACAACCCGTATTCGATGCGAGAGAGATAGGTGCAATTTGCACAACAGGTGTTCTCGAAGGAGATTGACATTTATGTGATAAAGAAAAATTAGGTCGCATGCCTAACTAATAGACGAATGTGGCGCGAATCTATTTCCCCAAATGTGAACTACCTGTAAATGACTTTTAGACTGTATGACAACAATTTTTTAAACAGACTCAGTCGGTAACAATATTGTATTCGAACTTTTTCCGAAACGATTTGATGTTTCCGGACAAAATAACAATTGCATGATTTGCTGTTCTCGTTTTGTGTCCGTAAAACCAACCGTTTAGGCAAAATTTGAGTTTCCGTCTCGATTTACCTGTATTTTACGATCGATACCAATTTTAGTACGCTAAACTGGCTACCCTCAGAATTCGGTGCCCTCGTGGTTAATCATTCGTTCTCAAAAACCATTCATGTTGTAATTATTGTTTTTTTTCTTCTCATTTATACATAGAAATAGCGCTACAACAGGTGTCGCTGGCATTGCGCAGCGATGCCAATTTCGAAATTGGCAAGGCGATTCCGGACATGGGATGGCGACTAAGGAAGCATTATTACACGGTGAAAAATCGTCAAAATCCAAAGCAAGAATTGTTACTTGCTTGGGTCGACTTTGGACCGGACAAACATCTGCAGGATAAAGACATGCAGGGAGTGTTCAAGAGTCTTGGCACTCTGAAACATGCTCATATCGAGAGTATAGTTCATCAGCATGTCGCGGATACGGGAGCATTAACGATAAGACATTTCTATACTGACGGCACACTCAGGGACGTGCTGTGCAACACTAAACCGAAACAGCCCTTCATCAAGAAGTATGGTAATCCGAAACAACCCCAGTGTCTCACAACTTTAGAAATCGCCACTTACGCTTATCAGGTGGGACGTCCTTCATCGTTTAATGCCGTTACCCTGTTATTTTTTTTCTTTGCGAATTTTTATTTTTCACAAGGCCCAACTTATCACATACGCTCCTTGAGGTTATTTAGCGTCGGGTGTCTGAAGATCGAAGAACATCAATGATGAACGTTACAAAAATGGAAGTAGAAGCATCAAAGTCACGTTTTTAATATACCAATTATTGGTAGGTCTGATGCACGACCGAAACGCTCCAAGGAAACTGTGTACGCTCGGCAAAATCCGCGAAAATCTGTTCGTGCATCAGAAAATTAATATCTCAATGATCGAAATGATTTTGATTTAGAAAAATTGTTGAAGACGTAATTTCTCGACGAGTTGCAAATTACAGCTCGCGGTATATTGAAGGTGCCATAACCTAAATTTGTAACACCCTCTCATATACCTCTCAACCCCCCGTGGCCCATTTCTGCCAAACCCAAACCCAAACGACCCCCCCCCCCCTCCGAAAGAAATTGAAATTACATGAGAGGCGTGTCTTCCTTGCTTGCTCACGCTCAGGACAATCGTCTAACGCCTGGCGTCCTGATACCGGACAATGCTCCTTAAAATTTTGTGTATAACCATAGACTTACTGCGACTCGCTCTTCCTCATTTTTCGTAAAAAGTCTGACGCTCCTTGAAGAGATGTTCACACGCTCCGACCACGTCGAAGCGCGAATTGTACTTCGAAATGACAATCGATCGGGATGAAATGAGTTCAGCCACTGCCAATCCGGTAGCAAAAAGTGGTTAAGCCTGTTTCATCTCGATCGGTTCTGCTATTTCGGAGAAAATGCCGATACACGCCTTTCACGTACTCACGTGTCACGTGGTACATGTGCGGTTTCATTTGTATATCCTCACTATTACCCATTCGTAACTCTTGAGAAAAAACATCTCATCGAGAGGCATTAGAAGTTTTCGTAAGCTGCGTTTCGCTACTTTCAATTTTATTTTGTTGTATTTCTAACACCGCTGTCATTTAATTTCATATCTACAAAGTTTGTCCAAGAAATATCGCCATTGATCATACTCGACATTTCCATTTCAATCGTTAATCACGAGATATCAGTAGCCAACGAACGAGTCGATCTGTATCACTAAATCTTTACTGAACAAGTCGTTCCCTGGACCTCTGAAACGTAAGAAGATTAATTCCAAGTACTCCTAAATCCCAATTTCAGTCGCGCCTCTTGTTTATACGACACGAATAAAACGGTTATTGATCTTTCGCGTGGGCTGAAAATCTCATACCGGTTGGACCGAACATCGTCCATGTTCTCCCGATTTTTATTGGTTGTATTGTTGCTGTAATAAATCAGTACATTTCTAATTATGATTAAAATGCGACGATCGCACAGTAATCATCGAGCGCCGACTGGAAGAGAGTGGTTTAAAATTTGTCCGAGAGAGGTCAGGTAGCTAAATGGTAATTCCCAATATGTATACATTTCGCGCGCACTAAACTGCATATTCTCATTGGATAAGCAGTATTCTATAAATAAACATTTTATTTTGTTGTATATCTAACAGCGGGATTATTTAATTTAATATCTACGAAGTTTTTCTATTACCGCCATTAATCATACTCAACATTTCCATTTCAATTACGTTAATCACGGGAAATCAGTTGTCAATGAGTCTACGTGTATCACTAAATCGTTACCAAACAATTCGTTCCCCGGACCTCTATCACGTAGCAAGATTAATTCGCAATTCTCGTATCGCGAGTTTCGTGAGTCGACAACTGAGCTAGTTTTTAATTGCGGAGCATTAGAAGAAAAAAAAGGCTCAATGCCATGGAATTATCAAAATTAATGATTTTTGGTTTATTTATTGTATTTGAAGATTTTGGAAGCTCTCAGCTACCTCCACGAGAAGGGTCTACCCTACGGGCACTTGCACACGGGTAACGTACTTCTTACACCAACGGGAGCGAAACTCATGGACATTGAGAATGGCCTTCTGGGTTTGCCCGCTTTTTATCGGCCGTACGTCGTCCAAAGGCGAAAGCTTCACGCCACGGTAAGTTTGCATCGCATAATTCGAAAAATTGGTAGTTGTCTAACATCGAAGGCCTTCGCCCGTTAAAATCGATAAGCCGAAGGTACGGTAAGATGTAACCGTAAAAGCCTTTATACATGAATTTCTGTGAGACGTAACCGTAAGGATTTTCAGCATTACGGTTTGCTCCAAAATAGGGGCAAAGTACGAGTTGCAGATCGCAGCGCTTATGTGGCGACGTGGTGAACTCGGCATTGTGACTCGGCGACTTGGGTTTCGCGAATATTGTAGGTGGGGCATCATGCCTGGTCTACAATCCCCTCGTTAAAAAGGACACGTCACGTTATATTTCGAAATGCGATATATTTCTGAATCCGGCTAACTTGTCATTATGGCTGCGTTCATTGATTCAGCTTTTACGCAGATCTGTGTGCAGATGTGTAAAAAAAATCGTTCTTTTATTCCGGCTTCTGATCGTTCTCTTATGATCAACCATTGTCGAAGATACTTCAACGATGTTTCCGTTTTTCAACTGAATATATTATCTTAGTGTTTTTCTTGTTATCAACTGTGAATCTACCAAGCTTTCGTATTTTAATATTAATCCCGCAGACTCTGCCCTAGAGACTTCATACGACAACGCAGCGAGTGAGTCAAGCGGAACAAGCGCGTTTTTCATTGGTTTTGTTTTGTTTTCTGGAGTATAAATTTAATATATTATTAAATGTTATGCAATAACCAGGGCCCGGATCTCGATGCTCTCAAAACAATTTGACAGTCTGGTTCGCAATGCGTGGACTACTGAGAAGGCATAGACTGCTTCCTTGAATCGACACAAACAAAAGTGACTGCTACACTCTTTCTGATATGCGGTGTTCTTTATCAGCTCAGTCACTTTTTTCCAGGACGGAAATGTTGATTTGTCTGCCATTCTCACATCACATTGCATGCAGTTCGAGGAATTTTTGTGAAAAGTTGCCGCTCCGAAAGTTAACTGGCTTTCAAAAACTAAATTATTTAATATTTCGATAGTTGACAAGAATTAACAAATTTCCTTTTTTACACTTCTTCTACGACTTACCGATGACTTGAAAACAAAATACAAAAATCCTCGTCCATGTAAAATTGTCCAAATTTTCTGAAAAAAATATAAGTTGTCCTATAGCGGCGGGTTTTACCCCTCGAAATTTCGTTTGAAGAAGAATAAGTTGTGCATTTCAGTGTCCCCCAGAATGAAAATCGAACTTTACTTTTTGTCCTGAAGATGCACCTTTTTTTTTTTTTTACGAACTAACTTTTCTAGTGAGGAAATCGAACGGGATGATAATGAAATCGACATCATAAAATTCGATATTTTTTTTCATACAGTCTTTTTTGTCCGACACTCCATCCCAGTAGAAGTAAAATACGTCCAGTACTAAAAGTATCTTAATTTCGGGGCTGCAATTTTTTACAAAAATTCTTCGGACTACATGCAATGAAATGTGCGAATGGCGGACAAACCAAAATTTTGGTCCTGCAAAAATGGTACCGAGTTGCTAAAGAATACCGCATATAAGAAAGAGTGTATCAGTGACTTTTGATTCCCTCGATTCAAAGAAACAGTTTATGCCTTCTCAGCAGTTGATTCATTGCGAGCCAGACTATCAGATTGTTTTTAGAGCACTGAAATCCGGGCCGTGATAATAACTATACCGCAGTTTTAAGAAGATAAGTTTAAGAAACATGTACAAATGATTCCATAATATTTGTTTTTGTTCTAACGTATACCCTCTCGGGTTTTTACGTATGACCCCTCCCAAATCCGTTTTTTTTCAATTTTTTCCCCCTATCACTCTCCACCCGTGCTTCGCTGAGTAAACCTAACTTCCATTACGGCCGCGGACGTCTTCGTTACACTGTATCGTAATTGCCATGAACACAGGAAAACTGCGGAAAATCTGTGTCGTTACGGACGGCTTTGTTTAGAAACAAAAGAAGCAGTTTGAAGTAATTGTATTAACTACATCAGAAACTGAATATAACTGTCTCCCACTTAACAGACGGCGCACCAGCTAGAGCACGGCTAAACGGTCACTCGTTCAAGTAGTGACCGCGGCCATAGTTGCTTAACTCAGGCGATCGCAAGAGCCACGTACCGACCGCTCGTCCATTGTAGTCTGTAAATGATTCCCTAATAATTTTCTCGCTTCTTTGCAAAATCGGTGTAATCCGGTTGGTAAATTATGAAGGGAGTAGTATTACCCATGTAGCTCCCAGGCCTCCGTTCTTTAAATCAAACTCTACGGAATCCGTGAGAAAATACCGTTCTTTTATGGTATCGCTATTAAAAGGCTGGAATTTTAGTTGAGCATCAAAGTCACGTTCTTAAGGGACAACACCACTGTGACGGCTTCAAAAAATCGATTTTTTGAAAACCATTTTTAAAAATCTAAAATACTTTTAAGATTGAAATGCCGTTGAACCCAGGTCGAAAAAATTATTATTTTCGTAGATATTGAATATTTTGTGGAGCGGTGCAGCGGTCCGCGACGCTCGGTGACGGCGATTCTAAAACGTTTCTGGGCATATCGAATAGCGATCCATACGACGGTTTCGAGATAAAAAAAAAAGAGTGCATCGATCATGTCCAAAAACGTATGGGGACGCGCCTCCGCGAAATCGTGAAAAAAAAAGGATTGTCTGGCAGAGGAAAGCTCACCGGAAAATTGATTGACGAGTTGAGCACATATTACGGCTTGGCTATTCGGAGGAACAGCGATGATGTTGACAAAATGAGGAAGGCAATTTGGGCAACTATCAAACATAAAATGTCCTCAGACAGTGAGCCACAACATGACGATTGCCCGGAAGGAGCCGAGTCGTGGTGTTCGTGGCAGCGCGCGGTCGCAAATGGTGATATTTCTAAATATCGCCATAAACCGCCTCTTCCTCAGGAAATATTGGAGGCAATTCAGCCAATCTTCGAAAATTTGAGCAGGGACGATTTGCTGCAGCGTTGTTTGGGCGGCTATACGCAAAACAATAACGAAAGTTACAATAAATCAGTTTGGGCAATAGCCCCCAAGTGCCAGTCCGGAAGCAAAAGAATCATTGATATTGCAACTGATATCGCGGTATTAGTGTTCAATGATGGCCTGAAAAGTCTCATGAAAGTACTGGAGACGTTGCGGATAACCATCGGCCCAAATTGTTCAAACTTTTGCGTTGAGACCGACGCAGCGCGGATCCAGCTCGCGGAGCGCTCGCTCACAGACGCTGCAAAAGAAGCGAGAAAAGCCTTAACAAGTTCGAGGAAAGAATCAGGAGACAACGATTTGCTTCTTGAAGGCCAGCTATATGGTGCCGGCATCGCTGATTGAAGGTAAATAATTTTTTTTTCAATTCATAACATAAATTAACAAACCTAAAACTTTGAACGCGTTTTTCTCAAAACCACTTTTTTGAGTGCGGCATGCAG
The DNA here is from genome assembly GCA_958009045.1 of Oxytorus armatus. Classification (NCBI taxonomy): domain Eukaryota; kingdom Metazoa; phylum Arthropoda; class Insecta; order Hymenoptera; family Ichneumonidae; genus Oxytorus; species Oxytorus armatus. Next base: position 3,949,548 of record OY253747.1, on the reverse strand, counting down.
CAGAACTCGAGCAATTTTTATCCGATCGACTTCAAATTTTTACTGTATCAATAAAGGTAGATTATCTAGAGAAGTACATAGGATTTTTGCGATATCTCAATAATTATAAAAGTTATAGCCTATTTTCGACAAGAAAATTTGCTCAAAAATCATTCTTTAATTTCAAAGGCGTGCCTATTTTCTTTAAAACAATATTTTTCCAAATCTCTATGTACTTCTCTTCAAAATATCATGTTATTAACGAAAACACTCGGTTTTTTTTTTCAGATCGACGTTGAAGAGAGTTCTGCTGCGTACCGCGAACCACTGCGGAGATGACAGCACCTGACGCGAGAGCTTCCCCAGCGCCACCATGCGGCGTGAAAAATGTGAAAAAAATGTTTTTTGATACATTAATAAACAAGGAACAAAACCCAAACAAATTTTTCGAATATCTCTTTTTTTTCCCCCAAAAAAAAATTCTTGAAAAATGTGAAAAAAAACAGGGGGTCACAGTGGTGTTGTCCCTTAATTCATCCTTTACGCGGATCTACTTTAACATCGTCCTTTCCTTGCAGCTGCTGCTTAACGGGAACACTCATGATGGAAATGAAAGAACGCATTTCTTAGATGAAAGTACGTATAGGGACATGTGGGTTGCAGCCTAGATGTACCTGGGGCTGCGTTCCTTACTTCAGCTTTTCATTGTTTTTTGTCGTCATGCCTCTTTTCAAAACAATGTCAGCGAAAGAGACACGATGATGAAAAACGGTGAAAAGCTGAATTAAGAAATGCAGCCTGGGATTTAGACTACACCAAAAAAGCCTAATCAAGAAACGCAGAAACGTAGTTGGGGTTTGTTCATGTGCATACTTCAGATGGAAGGATCATACACAACGAACCTAACCTACAAACAGTCCGCACACCGATTCTAGAAGTTGCAGAACACAAGATGCAGAGTCACAACGCCGGGTTGAACACATTGCGTGTTTTATTCGTTAAGAGATATCGATTCACCGTATAGAATACACGTTGCCCATCACTTACTAATTACTTGAGTCGATTAACGAGTTAGGCCACTCTAGAGGCCGAAAAAAAGGCTTTTTGGCGATTCTTTTTAGAAAAACTACAAAATAAATCGAGATTACAAAATAGGGTGTTTATCATACATATCAGTGACTGTATACAATAATTTGTTTGAAGCGATTAATTTCAAAATGGTGACTGTGCAGCGTTTTTGTGATGACGTCTCCGTTTTTGTTGGTCGGAAACATAACTCAAACAATTTTCAACCGATTCACTTGTGATTTTGAATATATCTTTAAAAATACATTGTCTATGGAAGGCAGTAGTATTTTTTTTTTATTGCATAGTTCATTTGTTATTAACAATTTTCTGACGATTTATTTTTCACTTTTCACTTTAGAAGCGCGCTATTTGGCCAAAAATCTATATATCGACAAAATCCTACGCACTTCCATAGACAAAGTATTTTTAAAGATATATTCCAAATTTCAAGTGAATCGGTTGAAAATTGTCTGAGTTATGTTTCGGGCCAACAAAGACGGAGGCGTCATCGGAAAATGCTGCACAGCCGCCATTTTGAAATTAATCGCTTCACAAAAATTATTCTATATAGTCAGTGATGTGTATGATAAACACTCTATTTTGTAATCTCGATTTATTTTGTAGTTTTTCTGAAAAAAAAAATCCCCGAAAAAGCCTATTTCTTCGTCCTCCAGAGTGGACTGACCCCTTAATAATCGGTAAAAAATGGTGCGTGGCCGCCACGCACCATTTTGAGGTTGAGAGGAGGTAATATTAAATAAATACAAAAATGAGTATGAAATAGTCCTTTTAATCCATAATATCCATGGCTTCTAACTCAAGAAATGGCATTATTGGTTTATGATAACTGAAGTGCGATACATAAACTGTAAATTGAAATTTGTTTAAATATCCTGAAAATACAGTATCTATTGTTGTTCCATATTTTGTTGTGGATGCAGTGGGACCATTGTTCATTCTTAAACTTAATTTAGATTCTAAAAATTGTAGTTGTGCTTCTGGTGGCGCGAAATTCACATTGAAATCACCGCTGAAATCATTGGCATTTTTTCGCAGTCTTTCTTTAGTATAGCCTAGCCTAACTCTTTTGATAACCTTAAACGCAACTAGTGCGACACAAAACAGCGTCACCCGCTTGCCTTGCTCACCGAATTTGGGAAGAGTGAGAGGAGCATATACTATATACTATACACTCCGAGCAGCTGCCAACGACTCGAAAGTGAGGAACGCGCTGAACTTACTCTCCACACTGATCAGTGAGTAGTGGGGGTGTATAGCCCAGCTTCCAGCGACTCGAAAGTGAGTAATGCGCTGGCCTTACTCACCAATCTCAACGGAGAGAAGATTGGGTATAGGGCACAATCGGCTGCGACACGAGAACGCATAACGTTTTATAGTTACTCTCTGTGGTCGGTAAGATTGGGGAGAGTATTGCACGGTATGAAATATATTCCCTCACTTCTATCATTGACCATTACGCTCTTTCGTGTCGCGAATTTCGTGACGCAAATTAGGCTTACACACTGACACAAAAACTTTCACTTAAAAAATTCCGAAACCGTTGTTTGTAATGTAGTATTCATTTTACCAGTGCAAGTTCTACGTTTGCGGAATAACTAACGTTCCGCCGAAAACCCAATATTTCAACAAAATTCAACGCTAAGATTACAACTTTGTAGGTTGAGCTTGATCATGAAATTTAATTCCACAGACTCAAGTGGACGTCTATTGTTTCGGGCATGTACTGTACGAGATGACATTTGGAAGGCCTTTGCTCGAGGCTACGTGTAACGAGTTACCGTACTCGGATCCGAGCCTCAAGAATCTTCTCGAAGTGATTCTGTCACGCGAGGCACTGAAACAGGATCTTCCGACATTCGCGAATCTTCTCGAGCACCCTTTCCTCGATGGCGCTAGACGCGCTGCTCTTTCAGCCGGTATCATAGAGAAACCTTATTTCAAACTGAGCAGCCACCTGAAAGACGCGCTAGTCGAGGCGGCGAACAAGGCGGAACAACGATTGAGAGATGAGCAAAAAGTCGCGAGGCATCAGAAACGACTTGTCAAAGTTCAGGAAATGATGAGCTCCGAGGAGGAATTGAAGAGACGTAAACATAAACTGGTGAGTCGAGTTTTATAATTCTATACGTGGTTGGGGGTCGTACTAGCGAAATACTACCACAAGGAAAGTCGAGGAGTTTAATTTCAACGAATACACATTCATTTTATTGAGATGGCTGTTTGATTTCAAATAATATCTGTAGAGTTAGCGAAACGGATTGTCTGAGATAAATAAAGAAAGTGACGATGAAAGTAATGCAGATTATCGCGGGAATGTGAATGTTGGCGACATGTGGCATTACGGCAGAGGTGATATTACAGGGATTGGAGATTCAAATAACAAAAGAGGGACGCCACAAAGAAAACAGATAGAAAAAGGTTAATTAATATGGACAACGCGGTATATTCCGTGGTAGTCAGTTTCCTAATTTATAAACATATCATACGAAGTACATTCCGAATCTGAATCGGGGACAAATATCTTTATATTGTTATAACTGTACGCGGATGATCTCAAAGGCGCACACACAGAAACACACATACAAACGAATATTTTATCTGTCTCTTTCTCTTTCTCTCTTGTCTGTGGGTACCGAATTCTGTACACACAGGTAAGTAGAGAAATAGGAGGGCTTCTGAGCCAAGATCCCTATTACCGGCATACCGACCTATCTGTTTTAACGGCGGAAATAGGAAATTCCTGACATATCGACAGTAGGTACGTTACAGAGATCGATTTTATTTCCATTAATAATTGTCTGCAATCGGTACAGTAGACTACACGTCTACTGTAGCTGAAGCTAGCAGCCAGAGCTAGCAGCCAAGGAACTCGCGGCCAGGGGCGAAACAGAGGTCGGGCCCCGTGCATCTATTAACCTGTGAAATTCAATAACAATGAGGAATTTCGTTCACATCCACATTCAATTCAGTCTCTACCCTTTATTATCAATTGAACAAATAATCGCAATGAGATCTGCAGTGTCGTAATTGTTATTAATTTTTTAAGCATTAAATAATTAGTTTGTCCATCTGTCTATCTCATGGCCGATAGCAAAGAACGATTTTGTTCAAAATCACAGTAAATTTACTATTCACCCTTAGAAATCGATTAAGCAAGTAATCGGAGGAAGACCCGCTCTTTCCAAATTGTTATTAATTTTTAGAGCTTCAAGTAAATAGTTTTTCTATCTCATGACCGATAGCAAAGAACGATTTTGTTCAAATTCACATTACATTCACTATTTATCCTTAGAAATCGATTCAGCAAGTAATCAAAGGAAGACCCGCTCTTTCCGAATCGTTATTAATTTTTGAAGCTCCAAGTAAATGGTTGTTCTATCCATGACCGATAGCAAAGAACGATTTTGTTCAAATTCACAGTACATTTACAAATCACCCTTAGAAATCGATTAAGCAAGTATTCGGAAGAAGACCCGCTCTTTCCAAATTGTTATTAATTTTTAGAGCTTAAAATAAATAGTTTTTCTATCTCATGACCGATAGCAAAGAACGATTTTATTCAAATTCACAGTAAATTTACTATTCACCCTTAGGAATCGATTAAGCAAATGATCAGAGGAAGACCCGCTCTTTCCAAATTGTTATTAATTTTTTTTAATTATTTATTTTAAGCTCTAAAAATTAATAACAATTTGGAAAGAGCGGGTCTTCTTCGGAATACTTGCTTAATCGATTTCTAAGGGTGAATTGTAAATGTACTATGAATTTGAACAAAATCGTTCTTTGCTATCGGTCATGGATAGAAAAACCATTTACTTGGAGCTTAAAAAATTAATAACAATTTGTAAAGAGCGGGTCTTCCTTTAATTACTTGCTGAATCGATTTCTAAGGGTAAATAGTGAATGTAATGTGAATTTGAACAAAATCGTTCTTTGCTATCGGTCATGAGATAGAAAAACTATTTACTTGAAGCTCTAAAAAATAATAACAATTTGGAAAGAGCGGGTCTTCCTCCGATTACTTGCTTCATCGATTTCTAAGGGTGAATAGTAAATTTACTGTGAATTTGAACAAAATCGTTCTTTGCTATCGGCCATGAGATAGACAGATAAACAAACTAATTATTTAATGCTTAAAAAATTAATAACATTTACGACACTGCAGATCTCATTGCGATTACTTGTTTAATTGATAATAAAGGGTAAAGACTGAATTGAATGTGGATTTGAACTAAATTCCTCATTGTTAGTGAATTTCACGGATTAATAGATGCACGGGACCCGACCCGTGTTTCGCCCCTGGCCGCGAGTCCCTTGGCTGCTAGCTCTGGCTGCTAGCTTCAGCTACATACAGTAAACTAGTTTCGTCAGTTGTTCGAGGACATGGAGCCTAGAGTAAAGGAGTCCGATCTTCGTACTCTAAAGCGGCATAAAAAATTCAGCAAAAAAGGTGTCGCTGCGGTCTCAAACTGGTCCGAATGAAGTGAGCAAGAAATAAACTGTACGTGGAACCTTGCTGAAGCTAGGCACCTCCGGTCAATATACTCATGACCCTTCAGTGTAATTGAGTGTAATCACGCGTCATCGTTATTATAACAATTTTATGAAACTTTTAATTACTGCCAATCTGTAAAAGTAAGGACATAGAATAGCATTATATCGACTTTATAATATACTAACAAAATGAAATGACGTAGTTTCGTAAAGGTTACAAAAAAAAAACCAATGTGATTCATATTTATCGAAATTTAAAGTACAATAGGTGAGGAGATTGTGCATTGATTATTCCAGGATCAATAAATAACTATAAAGACATCCCAGTTAAAAAATACAGACGATGAGCGTGTAATAAATAATGAGGTAAACATCGGATTTAGGGGACCCCCTCCGATTCCTTTCGTAACAGGTTCATCCGACGCGTTTTCGCACGCGAAACACCTTTTTCCTTTGACAAAATTAGGGGACGTTATTTATTAAAAAGTTATTAATAAATAAAGTTAATAATTCATACAGCTATTTTTCTTATACCAGCCAGTCCCAATCATCTTGTCCTTCACATGTGTTGTTAAGAATACCCCCTGAGTAACATACAAAAAGTTTTATCCGTCGCTCATTGTTTGTTATAAAGTTATTAACAAAAGAAGTTCCATAAATCAAACATCAAATACTTATATTAGTGTATGGTGAACAGTACACGTATGAGCAGGTTCGCTGCGCCCCCCATGCACCCCCCATGCACCGATCACACACCAGCCCAAAAACAACCCAAAAACAAACTAAACAAATCAAAAACAATAAAAAACAACCCAAAAACAAACCAAACAAACCAAGAACAACCCAAACAACCCGTAAGTATAGTAAATAGCACATATATCCCTTGCTGAAGGGTCATGTGTATATTGACCGTAGATGCCTAGCTTCAGCAAGGTTCCACGTACAGTTTATTTCTTACTCATTTCATTCGGACCAGTTTGCGACCGCAGCGACACCTTTTTCGCTGAATTTTTGAGTTCGCTTTTTTCGGCCGTTCCCCATTAGAGATCGGACTCCTTTACTCTAGGCTCCACGTTCGAGGAGATCAAGTTTTTTTCTGAGATCGGTTATTTCGATCAATGGCTGGAAAGTTCTTGCCATGCCGACTGTAGACAATTTGCAGAGATCGGTTAATGATTATTTGCAGTCGGTACAGTTGACTAGTTTCATCAGTTTTTAAAGCAGATACATATAAGCCTATTTTTAAAGGGGGCGGATCTCAGTAGAGTCGCCATTTTTTTAATTAAAAAACATGTTTAAAAATCTTCCGACGACACGACCCCGATTGTCTTTCCACGTTCTGTCACACGACATAATGTTATAAAAAAGACCCCCCCCTTATAGAAAACACGTCACGAAATATCTCGAAATGCCATTTATTCCTGAAGCTGGCTAACTCGTTATGATGATTCGCTATTGATGTCGTGGTCAGAGTCCATTCATGTGTATACTTCAGAATGCACGATGAACCTAACCTACAAAAGCAGCGGGCGAAGCGCCTACACCGATTTTAAAAGTGTGTTCATATTACGAGAATCAACGACGGACGCGAGCCAAGAATATTAATCAAGAATTGATAATATGCGAGAATTGACCCACCAGTTACGGGTTATGAATTTTTTTATTTTTTCAAAAATCTGTGATTGTTTAACCTTCACGGATTTTGAGAAATAGCATTAAAACTTTGTAGATAGAGTATAATTCAATTATGGTTAGTATTGAATTAGGTGAAATCCTTTATTTTTGATAAAATTCGGGTCTGACAATACACGCAGGGATCGAAGCTGCAATTTGACACCTGCAAATTGCTTCCTCAAAATTTCACGTAATGCTCAAAGCCTTTTCTATGAGCATGTCAAAATTTAGAAAGGTCGTTCCTCGTAGAGAGGGACGTTCATTGGACCTTCAGAACGATATTCATTGAATTGGACTTTCAGAAGGACATTCATTGTGTGACATTTCGTGGAAGCAATGTGCAAATTTCAACTCGCAGCTTTTTTCCAACTCTGCCAACCAACCGATTCAACCAGCCAATGTTATAATTGCAAAAACTTGAAAAAATGAATTCGAAACTCTACAGCCAATATTCTTTTTTTCGTGTTTCGTTGCCCCACGTAGAAAAAGGAACAGAAATTAGCTCAGGAACAAAAATCAGCGAGTCAATTGGGCCCTAATGGCGTGAAGCAGATAAACGGAAAAAGTCCTGAAAGATCGGACAGTCCAACCAGCACTTCGACGACCACGAGCGTCGGAACTCTGACACCTCCGTCGCGCGGTGAGTAGATCCGCAACATTTTTTTCTCACTGTCCTAAACTAATAACAAAATTCTGTCTCGTTTACTAATGAAACGTCGATACTAATCATTGTGCCTTTTCGCTATTCGCAAACCGCAAATCCTTCGGCCAGGTGGACACAAAAGTTGATGGCGCGTACTGCGCTCATTCATTTCACGTAGGTTTCATTTAAAACACATTTTGCCACAATCCATTTGTTCATTTTTTTTTTCTTTCGTCGCATAAATCGCATGGAATGTTTCTTGCTGACATGTCCACTCACCAAAATTCATTGCGAATCACATCCAAATTTAATCATAACTTCCCTCATAGTTTAATGGATAACAAGGATTCACGTAGCAACAAAAACCTAAAAAAAGAGAAAAAGTAATGCTGAAGTTCACATTAGTCGAACGATTATCGTACAATTCAATTGTAGTTCAAGTTCCACTCTGTTATCATTCCATCTTAAATATATTCTTATTTTAGGAAAGAAAATACGGATATATAATTTAAGCAGGGATTCAGCCGCGCAACATCCCGTGCAGAAATTGTAGTAAGGATCCGACTACATATCGGATCGGATCCCAACACGAAAACGTCACGCTTGTAAATTCAATTCCGATAGGGACTTCGGATTGTATTTCTAACTGTATCCACCTCGGATCCTACAGGATTCACAAAGAATTGTATAGGATCTGACAGGATCCTTACATGATTTTGCAGAGTCATGAAATTGATCATGATTGTTCGATCTGCAATATTAATATTTGTATAGTATATCTTTTCACATTTGTTCGGTGACAAAATTAAATATAAAAGAAACGAAACTCGAGATTCGGTAAATGAATTTAAAAATAATAATAAACATTTATTTAGCTGCTGTGGGTATTTTTCGTCACAATTCCTCCACAATAGCGCCATCTAACAACTAGTTTGCATACTTTTCCCTTCTATTCGTCTTCTATTAGAGGAAACGATCAAGTAGCCGAAAAGATTAGGACGTTTTTCGGCATAGCATGCCCGGAAGAGGTTATGTAGAAAAGACGACACACAGAAGTGTGGCCTGTTCTACATAATCTCTTTCGGGCATACTATGCCGAAAAAACATCCTAATCTGTTCGGCTTCTCGATCCTGTCTTCGAATAAAGCCTTCAACTCTTCCTCCTATTGATTCCGACGTTTCGATCTATTTTTCTGACTTTCATTGTATCCACGCACCCTTTATTATTGTAAAATCCAAGGCACCATGACTCATCACTTACCATGTATATATACTTAAACCCCGAAGTCGGTATTCGGTTACTCGGTATCAATCCGAGCGAGCCTCCCAATTTTTATAGCCAGGGAGCCCTCATTCGCAGACGCAAAAACCTCGCGACGCTCGCCACTCAGCGGTGAATTGGGAAACTTCTTTATACCAGCTGCACCGCGAAGTTCTTGTGTTTTGTAGATTATGATGAAATGTACAAAATCGAATGACACACATTTCTTACAAAAGCTGGGGTATGTAATGGCGAGCCCTACACTCGAATAACGTACCGAAGCTGTGAACACGAGAGTCGTGCGTCACGTACGAGGTATCATAGCTTTTCACGTAGCATATATTGCTATTCTTTGTTAAAATCCAGAAAAATTATGGACACATATTTTACGGCAAAATGATATTAAGTCCGATTACTGAAGTCATAAACTTCACTTTATACATTTGAAGCTTTGCTGATCAGCATGAACCGGGACACAACTCGGGATCCACTTGGAATCCCGAGAGAAATCCGTTGATAGGCAGTCCGTAACAAATCCCAATCGGGATTTAACTGAAAGCGGGGACACCCTAGCAAATTTCTGCACGGGACCTCCCGCCATTTTCAGTAGACACATCGTAACGGCGACTGGCGAACATGCAATATTACACGGCTTGCTATTATTTATCCGAGAAACCAATAAATTATCACACAAATCCCGCCAAATACTTGAATGTCAGACGGACCTTACGCTCCAAAATGGTTTAGTTCAATGGACGATACGTCCGAAAAACTGTACCACCACAAACCCTTCAAGCTTTCCCATGGAACGTTCTTTGCGTATCGCATAATTTACCTTAGCCAATCACGTATCGTCATTAGATTTCTGGTAAATAATAGAACGGAATTACGGTTTGGCGATTGGCTACGGAAGTTACGCAGTACGTGCTGCACGCTCCATGGGGAAGCTTGAGGGATTGGTGGTGGCATAGTTTTTCGCGTGTATCGTCCATTGAATTAATCATTTCAGGCGTAAGGTCCGACCGACATTCAACCATTTGACGGGATGCGTGTATATTAGGATCTCGGTTTTAAGGAGTTCGATTTTAGGGAAAGTCCCCACTCTTTTGCCTCGCATGTGCATGGTGGGGCGCATCTACGTCACGACGCCCGCAGTTGTATTTCTCTTGCAAATCATTCGGGCCCTTTTTAAGTTAGGTCGCTTGCACGTTAGCATAGCGTACTGTACGTATGTAAAAAATATGGACGAACATAACCCTAAATTGGACGAGAAAGGGCGCCCGATCATCTGTTATGATACGGTATCGGATATAAGCGCGTGAGTGGCTGATTGTGTTATAGGTGCCAAGCTTAGATGACCCTGAAGATATCTGCATCAGATCAAATTTGATCTTTGGACAGCTATAATTACCGTGTTTTTTATCGTACAAACTTCGCGGTCTAATTATCATACACACATAAAAGATCTTATTTTATCGTTTTGCGATTCTATGGAGTTGCAATTTTTTTTTTTTCCAACCTTAAGATGCGCCTCACCATGCACGGATGGGGCAATGAAATGGGAATTTTCCTTAAAATCCGGGTCCTAGTGTGCTTTTGTATATTGTAATCTAAAAATGTAATTTTATCTTAATAAAAACATACCTACCGCAAACTTTGGATCGTCCATAGTATGTCGAGAAAGTCTTTTCGAAATTATTCAAAGTAACGATAGTTCAACATAATTTCAAAGTTGGTTCTGAATTGCTTTGCTAAAGTTAAATTGTCCCATATGCATCGGCAAATTTTCCAAAGTATTATGCCATTGACGCATGATTGTCGCCAAATGGGACAATCGTGCGACAATGTGAGATGGCCAGATTACCACGTAATACACCGATCGACCTGCCTAAACGGGTAGTGCGAACTTCTCTTATCTATTTTCTTTTCTTCGAGAATGGTTGGCATGGCATTCCGAACAAACACGAACTCATTTTTCGTGCGAAAGTAATAGACACGCTGGAACTGAATTTTCTCTTGTCTGAAACATTTACGGAGAAAAGGAATTTGGAGTACGAAACAATTTCGAAAAGGTTCGCTACGATACTACATTTAGCTATCTCGAATGTTTAGGACGTGCTTGCATTGTTCTTTTGCCCAGAGCGGCGTGCTTGCATTGTTCCTTTGCCCAGTCCTCTTCTCGGTGTTACGCCGATCATATTACAACGCTCATTATATCTCTAGCTAGATCATACAATAATGGATGGTTGCAACCGTATGATGTGCAAGTCCGATGTGTGCCAACCCCCATGGCCAACTCCCGTTGTGTGTAACTGTCTTCGTGCTCAACTCCCGTGGCGTTCAGCTAGACTCGTGCTGCTTCGGTTTTGGCAATTCGTTCGATCCAATCTGGTTGAACCTTTGGACGTGCAAGTCTCATGTGTCCAGCTGCCTTCACGTTTGAGTGAGAGGTGAGTGCACATTAGACTCCCGCTGTTTGTACGAAGTGTACAACAGCCTTCATACCCAAGCCCCACGTCGCGTTCCCAACTCTCTTCGCGGTCAAGTGGGGGTATGCATGAGGCAGTTGCACATTTCGCATAAACCGCACGAGTCTAATATACACACACCCCTCACTCGAACGTGAAGGCAGAACAGGAAGGTTTTAACCGTATGATTTGAAAGTCCCATGTGTTTCAAGTCCCATCTCTAACTCCCATCCTGCTTAAATCCCATCCTTCTAACTGCCTTCGTGTAAAACTCACATGGCGTTCAAGTAGAGTCGCGCTACTTGAGTTTTGGAAATTCGTTCGATCGAACCCGAAATCCGTTTAACTGTCGGACACTTAACTCCCATCATGCCTAACTGTCGTCATGACCCAGTCCCGTCGTTTGGAACTCTCTTTGCGGGCAAGTAGGGATATACATGGGGCGCCGCACGACAGGACTTGAGCATTAAGGCAGTTAAGGGGTAACACCACTCTAGTGGCAGAAAAAAAGGTTCAACTTTGACGATTTATTTTGGGAGTATGAAAAAAGGAATAGGATTTCTTTTCAGACAGTTTATTTAACACATATTGAACTATGACATTTTTTTTTTACTATTATTTTGATACAAAATGGCGGTGACAGAGTCCATCTTGAAAATCGTCTTTTTCAAACCTGAAGGACGTGTTACTTGAACATCGTTGCATGGATCGATTTGAAATGTTAATAGTAGCTTCACAATTACATTGTCTACCCGACCATGTAGCCGTTTTTACAATTAATGTAAATTTGTTTTTTTTATAAACAATTCACTGCTGTTTTTGGCAAAAAATTGATTCATTTTTTCAATAGTGCACCATTTCTTCAAAATTTGATTTAAAAAAAATCTCTACGTAGTTCCATAGCCAATAGTAAATAGATTATAAATTTTTTTGGTTATTTGTTCCTTGTCTTATACTTTACAAGAATACCGTCCTCCCGTGATGGTGTTTTAGAAAAAGACGATTTTCAAGATGGGCTCTGTCGCCACTATTTTGCATAAAAATGATAATAAGACGATTTTTTTTCATACTTCAATATGGCTTAAATAAACCCTCTGAAAAGAAATCCTATTTTTTTTCATACTGCCAAAATAAATCGTCAAAGTTAGGCTTTTTTTTCTCCCGTTAGAGTAGTGTTACCTCTTAAGCATGATGGGCGTCCGACAATTAAGCGGATCTCAGGTTCACTCGAACGGATTTCCGAAACTGAAGTAACGCGACTCTAGGTGAACCCCGTGGGAGTTTTACACGAAGGCGGTCAAGCAGGATGGGACTTAAGCGCGGTGGGAGTTCGGTATGGGACTTTAAAATCGTACGGTTAAAACCTTCACCAGTTGGAGACATGGGACTTGCACGTCCGACAATTCAACCGGGTCGGATCGAAGGACTTGCTAAAACTGAAGCAACGCGTGTCTAGTTGAATGCCATGAGAGTTGGACAGGGGAAGTTGCACACAACGGGAGTTGGACATTGATGTTGGCACAAATAGGATTTGTACATCATACGGTTGCAACCATCCCTACAGTCGTAACGGCGATCCGAACATTTTTTAACAGGTTGACAAAAATTAAGCTTTTTTTTTTTTAAGGTTCCACGGAACTACCAGGTCACGCGACGATCGTGAAAACCGGATTAACTGCCCACGCACCGCCAGCTCCGCCACCGATGACGATGCCATTGCCGTCTTCTTCCTCGTCCTCTTCTTCTTTCAATTCAATGGGCAATAAAAATAACAGCGTGGAATCCTCGCTGAGAAATATACCGATAAATAGTAATGATAACTCAGTTGGTGGTCCACCGATGGTCCAACGGGCGAATGAACGTACCGCCTTGCTCGGCAGCATATGCACCTTCAACAAGACTAATCTTCGTAAAGTCACCAATGGTAATCATTGGAATCTAGGTCACAATTAGGCTAATACAAATCGCGGGGCCTCGAAATCTCGAGAGACTACGTATAAATAAATAATAAAAAAAATATATATATATATATATATATGTAAGCCATATGATTAATTCCGTCGGTAGAGTGAAACAGAGAAAGTGTGACTCGTGTCGTTCCAGTGAAAAATTGAGCCGGCCAATCGCGACTGGTTCAATTTTTTTTACAACTCCAGGGATCCAGACGAGCTCCCAGTATTTTTTTAGTCATGTGATAGCATCTGGTCGATCGGAAACTTGTTTACGAGAGTACGATCCCTCTTTTTATTGTTTATTTTCTTGTATATTCGGTGCGGAATTGTTCGTTCGTCCTCGTCGTCATTATTCTATTCGACAATGATGATTCGAACGGGAAAAATACGCATGTCCGTCAAATTTCATCTAACGCTGTTTCGGTTTGTATATAATTGTACGGTAAAATCGTTGTATACAATTAGTGAAAGTTACGGTCGATGAAACATTTTTTTAATTATGTTGTGTATTTTAATGGCTGTTATACTACTCCAAAACCCCGCATCGCGACGTATCGGAGTAATTAAAGAATATTACCTGTTGTGTTGAATCTTGCGGTCTTGCTACAAGGTCAACTCTGCAAAGAAATATTATATATATGTGTACGCCGAAGATGTGAAATAAAATGAACGAATCGATGATGCTGAAGTTCGTTGGAACGCAACGGAAACATGTTTTTTTATTTCAATTTACATTATTGCTCGTTTTTCTCGCACCCAGGCCTCTAAAGGCAACCGTGAAAGAAATTTAAACGATTTTTGTCGTTCGGATCCCACCCTCGAGAGGGGAATCGTACACCGTGCTGCAATGGCATTCTGAGATTTTTTTATGATCGATTTAGATTTTTGGTCTCTACAGAAGGTCCGAAAAAAGTTTGAACGATTTTAATCTTCCGGAACTCACCCTTACTGGGGCGGGATTGAAAAAATCGTACCCCGTCCTATATTGCGGTAGTATATTTACAAATTCTGACTTTGCTGCATGCCTATACCTAAAGCTGTCGTTACTATTAATTCAATCCCCCCCCCCCCCCCCCCTAACGGTGGGTTCCGGAAAATTGAAATCGTTCAAATTTCGTTCGGGGCGAGAAAAACACGCGCTACCCTGAATTTTTTTTTTTTTTTAACTTGTTTTCGTTGCGTTCCATACTAATTGGGGGAAAATGGATTATCCTAACGTAACTATACAAGCGATCAGCGTATTGTTAGCTAGAAGACACGATTATCATCGAAATAATTTGTTCTATGTAGGCTCTTCATTATTATCTTATTGAATTTTTTATCGTTTTAGCTAAATTCAACGATGCGAACTAGTCAAGTCGGAATTTCAAATAAAAAATAATATAAAAAAATCATTTCGCAGGCTCTTGAAGAACGAGAGCGACGTTAATGCCCATTAGGAGGAATATTGTGTGCGGAGTAAACAGAAACAATTATAAAAAGTTTATAAAATACATATAATGTTTATAAGAAATGTTAATCTCATTCTCACGACCGCGGTGAAATTTCCTGACGGTATCGCTACCAGTGTTTTCCGTACTGTTTATCAGATTTTCATGATTAGCTCATAATTTTTTTTGTTGGAAGATATTTTATTAAAGCGTCTATTAGACTTTCTATAACCAGTTTGTATTGAACATCGTAACCAATTCGTTTACGTACTAACGTTTACGAGAATTCAGAAAATTATATTATTTCAATGATTGAATGAAATGGGGAAATTTCACGAAGTGAGATTGCACGAATAACGTTTCGTCAAATGGATCGAGCCGTTCATGTACCAACAGAGTACCAATTACGTTGGGATTTCATAAATTTTCTATTATTTTGTTATTATTAATATTATTATTATTATTATTTTCATCTTGACGCATTTATTGTTTCAAATATAGCTGTATCAGTTTTCTTATTAAAATCTTATAAAAAGAATTTTTCATTGGAATTTCTGATTTGCCCAGCCGATGTAGTTCAGATAAGTAAATTTTTTCGTCCGAATACTTTTCCTTGGTCACCGTGTTTGTCTACTGCATAACAATTATTCAATTTCAAAAATGTTCATCGTTATATCGACTGCTAGCGAAGGAAATGGCGTAACCCCCACGAAATTCCGAGATAGCGAAAGAGTTCTTTAATTTCGCGCCGTACATGTTACGTGAAGTAGGTAAACTTACCAGGGAAAAAGTTAAAAATATTACTTATCGGCGTATATCGTTACCTTTTTAAAGTACGACTTGAACAATAGAGATTTTCGGAGTGATAATGCTAAAGAAGGTCCCGCCAGATCCCCCGATGTGTGCGACTTCGTTAAAATAAAAAGGACGGAATCCACATGGAGCATCACCCGTACTTTATGTATTTCTAATGGGCAGGTTCGGGATTACGTTTGTTTTGAGAATTTCGACTTTCATTGCCGTTTTTGTAGACTCTTGGGCCAATAAAAAGAGGCTAGACAACGTTACTTTAGAAAATTGTCATTACGAGTCGGACGCGTTCGCAAGATACGAATTGTATTAGTTATATGATTTTATAATCTTTCGATTATACGCAAAAATAATCATTAGAAAAGCCGTTTTTACCGTGATTTACGTTGCTGAATTTTTGGAAACATGTCGAAAGTGCTAACAGTAAAAATCCCGACGGCGCCTATTACAAAACAGTGCAGGTATACACGAAAGTCATCTCTGGATTTTGATATGCTGCCGAATTTTTTTCGTAATTTTTTAAGGGACCAAGGTGTAAAATCCGCGGGTGGGTTACGCCCTTATTCGAAACCGGATTGAAGTTCGGAACTTTAAATGATCCTTACGATCGAAATTTCGAATTTATTTGCGAGGATCTAAAAGTTGGGGTGGGCAGTTGAAATTCCTAATTGTGAAAGCTGCAAAGGTGTAAATCTCCGAATTCATGGGCGAGGATCCTAAAAGTTTTGGAAATCCCAAAATCCAACGTTTTAAAAACAGAAATGTCATTGCCAAGAATAGTTATACACCAAGGATTATATGACAAGAATAATTACGGGACCGACTGAAAAACTACTGAACATCGAAACACAGTTACACAAAACAAAAATGTTATTTTCATAATTAGAGAACGTAGAGTTCCTAAAAATTGAAGTATTGAAAACTGAGTTCCCGAATGGCTATGTTTCGTTTCCAAAAAGTATCTACTGTATGATATTAAATGTGTATCATTTTTTGGTTATCGCTGTTCACACCGTTCGATGTTATTTACAATCAATTATGTAGACTTTCGCCAGAATTAAGGGAGAACACCACTGTGACCCCCTGTTTTTTTCACATTTTTCAAGAATTTTGTTTTGTGGGAAAAAAAAGAGATATTCGAAAAATTTGTTTGGGTTTTGTTCCTTGTTTATTAATGTATCAAAAAACATTTTTTTCACATTTTTCACGCCGCATGGTGGCGCTGGGGAAGCTCTCACGTCAGGTGCTGTCATCTCCGCAGTGGTTCGCGGCACGCAGCAGAACTCTCTTCAACGTCGATCTGAAAAAAAATACCGAGTGTTTTCGTTAATAATATGATATTTTGAAGAGAAGTACATAGGGATTTGGAAAAATATTGTTGTAAAAAAAATAGGCACGCCTTTGAAATTAAAGAATGATTTTTGAGCAAAATTTCTTGTCGAAAATAGGCTATAACTTTTATAATTATTGAGATATCGAAAACATCCTATGCACTTCTCTAGATAATCTACCTTTATTGATACAGTAAAAATTTGAAGTCGATCGGATAAAAATTGCTCGAGTTCTGCTGCATGCCGCACTCAAAAAAGTGGTTTTGAGAAAAACGCGTTAAAAGTTTTAGGTTTGTTAATTTATGTTATAAATTGAAAAAAAAAAATATTTACCTTCAATCAGCGATGCCGGTACCATATAGCTGGCCTTCAAGAAGCAAATCGTTGTCTCCTGATTCTTTTCTCGAACTTGTTAAGGCTTTTCTCGCTTCTTTTGCAGCGTCTGTGAGCGAGCGCTCTGCGAGCTGGATCCGCGCTGCGTCGGTCTCAACGCAAAAGTTTAAACAATTTGGGCCGATGGTTATCCGCAACGTCTCCAGTACTTTCATGAGACTTTTCAGGCCATCATTGAACACTAATACCGCGATATCAGTTGCAATATCAATGATTCTTTTGCTTCCGGACTGGCACTTGGGGGCTATTGCCCAAACTGATTTATTGTAACTTTCGTTATTGTTTTGCGTATAGCCGCCCAAACAACGCTGCAGCAAATCGTCCCTGCTCAAATTTTCGAAGATTGGCTGAATTGCCTCCAATATTTCCTGAGGAAGAGGCGGTTTATGGCGATATTTAGAAATATCACCATTTGCGACCGCGCGCTGCCACGAACACCACGACTCGGCTCCTCCCGGGCAATCGTCATGTTGTGGCTCACTGTCTGTGGACATTTTATGTTTGATAGTTTCCCAAATTGCCTTCCTCATTTTGTCAATATCATCGCTGTTTCTCCGAATAGCCAAGCCGTAATATGTGCTCAACTCGTCAATCAATTTTCCGGTGAGCTTTCCTCTGCCAGATAATCCTTTTTTTTCACGATTTCGCGGAGGCGCGTCCCCATACGTTTTTGGACATGATCGATGCACTCTTTTTTTTTTTATCTCGAAACCGTCGTATGGATCGCTATTCGATATGCCCAGAAACGGTTTAGAATCGCCGTCACCAATATAATATTTATATTTTGTGCCATAGAGCTCTTCAGACCGTTGAAACATTTCGATTGCTGCGTCGACTTCCATTTTTCCGGAGGAGCCGCTATGGTTCGCCTGGCACTCATCGTCATGGGTAGCTCTCCATTCCCAGTACTCCGCGGTGTTTTCTTTTTTTCCCAATGCTCGCAAGCTTTGCAGTATTTCAATTTAACCATAACGTCAATCACTTTTTTAGTGTACCAGCCAATTAGCGATGTTATACCGAAAAGCGAGCTGAAACCGCGCTTTCGCCACGATCCGTCGCCTGAAACGACAATTCCGTCCGCCACCCCATTTTCCAACGAAATTCTCTGCTCCTCAAGTGCAGCCTTTTTTTTGGCTCATTGCGCTCACCGCTTTAGTGGCAATCAAAATCGAATTTATGATTCGATCGTAAAAAGACTGAAATATGGGGCGCGGTAGGTCCATGAATGCACAAAATTTCATTCAGCCATTCAAACCGACGCCAAGAAGACGCATACTGAATACGATCCGACGATTTATTTCGTATGCATTGTCAATCATAGGACACGAATTGATTAACACTTTTTCACAATGGCCGCAATCGACCTCGATTTTGAACCCGAGTCCGCGCAAACTTTTTTCGGTGAATTTTATGTCACGATCACACACTTTACATTTCACTAACGTGGATATAATGTTCAATGCAGTGAAAAGTTGTACTATACGATAACTGAAATCGTTAGTAACACCGACCTCTAAATCGTCCGATGATTTTAACTTTTTCGCCGACGTGCTCACATGCTCTGCAGAACTGTTTTTGGAGCTATAACGGTTCGGAGGTTTTCGATTCGAAATTTTCGATCGACTCCTCGTCACATAGCTCCGTTTTGTTCCCTTTTTCCCCTATACACTTTCTTATCCTCCATTTCAACTTAAAAATAATAATTTGGAGCGTTTGATATTCACAAACGAAACGATTCGGAGCGATTAGACACGAATAGCGTCGCTTTTATTCGCAAACTGACGCTATGACGCTATCCCTATACCTGCCATGGAATTTTTTCAATTATCGCCACCTAATGCTATTTTTCGAAACTCTATTTATAACAAAAGTTAACCGGCTAACAATAACCGGTTTTTGTGATGGTAGCCAAAAGAATACCTGAGAAAGGCGGGAAAAATACCTGGCGACCCTAAGGCGCCCAGCTGCGCGGGACCCCGAGCGTCGCGGACCGCTGCACCGCTCCACAAAATATTCAATATCTACGAAAATAATAATTTTTTCGACCTGGGTCCAACGGCATTTCAATCTTAAAATTATTTTAGATTTTTTTAAATGGTCTTCAAAAAATCGATTTTTTGGACCCGTCACAGTGGTGTTGTCCCTTAACTGTACGAAACCTGTAGTTTGATAATATTGAAATTCGGAATTTTAGACCTTCGAAGCTTTCTAAGTTCGGGCACTTTTCAACTCGGTCAACCCCTTATTCATCTATTGAGAGTTATCATTTGGCAATCTGACCTCTTGCGGCCAAATTTCGAACTGCTCTCTTCCATTCGCTGTCAGATGTTTGATAGAAACCCGTACGATTAGTAAACAGCGTTAGCTAATTATTGCCATTTATAAACAAAGAGATATAATAAAGTTGTTACAAACAAAGAAATCAAGTAATGTGCGAGTAATAAGCCTCATCGATATATCGTACCCGCAAAATTTTAATTCACTTTAAAGTTAATTAAAATCGCAATTTTTTTTACCATCGTCTCTATGCTTCCCGTGTTAATGAGTGCTAAGTGACTGGGAATGAGTGGTCGTATTGGACAGGCCATGCCTTAGCGGTAATTCCCACTAGGACGTGACTTACGCTCGTTTCAATTTAATTCTTTGTTTTCCGTACTGTATATTTAAAATCTTGGGGATTTCCCAACTAATTTTTTTAACGTTATTGGTACCCAGGGTCCGGATCTTGGTGCTCTAAAAACAATTCTATAAACAGTCTATGAAGGCATATACTGTTTCATTAAATCGAGAGAAACAAAAATGACTGCTACGCTCTTTCTTATATGCGGTATTCTTTATCAACTCAGTTACTTTTTTCCAAGACCAAAATTTTGACTTGTCCGCCATTCTGACATCTCATTGCATATAGTTCACGGAATTTCCATGAAAAATTACAGCCCCGAAAGCCCACTGGCTTTTGAGAACTAAATTATTTAATATTTCGATAATTTACAAGAATTAACAAATTTCCTATTTTACATTACTTCTACGACTTACCGACGACCTGAAAAAATAAATAAATCCTTTTCCATGTGAAAAGGTCTAAATTGTCTCAAAAAAATATGAGTTGCCCTATTGGACAATTTTTATCCCTTGAAATCTCGTTTAAAAGGAAAAAGTTGTGCATTTCAGTCTTCCCCAGAATGAAAATCGAATTTTATTCTTTATCCTGAAAATGCTCATCTGTTTTTTCTACAAACTCATTTTTCTGGACAGGGGATCGAACGGGATGATAATGAAATCGACATCATAAAATTAGATATATTTTTTTTTCATCCAGTCGTTTTGTCCCGACACTTCATTCTAGATGAAGTAAAATACGGTCTGTACTAATAGTGTACTAATTTCGGGGCTGCAATTTTTCACAAAAATACGTTAGATTACACGCAATGAGACATAAGAATGGCGGACAAATCAACATTTTGGTTCTGGAAAAAAAGTGACTGAGTTGATAAAGAACACCGCATTTAAGAAAGGTGTAGCAGTCACGTTTGTTTCTCTCGGTTCAAAGAAAGTCTATGCCTTCTCAGCGGTCCACCCATTGCTAGCCAGATTGTCAGATTGTTATTAGAGCACCGAAATTCGGGCCTTTGCTGATACCAATCTCCACCTGGTTTATCCCTCCTATGAAAAAAGACATGTCATGAGGTATTTGGTGATCGATTGGCTATCGATCTGGTGCCCAGAGTTCGGCTATATGCATACTTCAGATCGCACGATTGTAGACGACGATTCTAATCCACAAAGTAGCGCGCGAAGCACGAACAACGATTCTAGTGTGGTAAAGCTGAGAATAGTAAATATGTCGACAGGATTACCCGGTTTTTATGGGAATATTTTATAAACCTCGGTTTACGGATTATGCATTTATCGTTCCTAGCAGTGCAATACGCGAATTTATTATAGACACATCGATTTACGATATCATGATGCCAATAACAGAAAAAACACTTTGATAGCGCGGACAAACACGGTTAACAACTGTGCTAATCTAAAATTGTCTTGCTGTATTTTCTTAGTTTCAAATAAATGAGATAACAGAAAAATCATACCGAAATATTTAGTACCGTAAAAAATATAAGCATCTAGTTTACAATGTAAGACCAATCCTGTTAGTCCTCGTCACTGGTTGTGCTCATGGTGACGAACGTGGGGAAGGAAATATACGAAAAGGATTAATTCTCCTGTTCTATCGAGTTATTATATCTATGGTCCGAACGAGATTGGCGTCAATTGTTTTCTTTTTGCTTATCTCGTACTGGGATCATTGCCAGAGAACTTGCAATTAGAGGTGTTTTATGTTCTCTGCTCCGGCTAATGTGCTGACTCTATTCGTGGATCGAGGTTGAAATTAGTAGCATTGGCCCAAGTCGAACGAACAAATCTTCGAAATTCTTATTAGCCCTCGTACTGAGTACATTTTCGTTGTCGAATTTTATACGCGGATTATATTTACGAATAGGTAGTGTTTATTATATATTAATTATATAACTATATCTCGGAAACGTTGGATGTGCTCTGTATTATATGTCTCGTATGTGAATATTTAAAGATACGTCTAATACATAATATATGTTGTATACTCTCGGGGGTCTGAATCTATGAATGTTTGGGGAAAATGTCAAAATGGAAACTAACAGTAACAAAAGAAGCCACTTGGTACTACAATAATTCCGGCTTGCAACTTAATTTTCTTTGAGCAAAAAGGTAATTTCCTCATTTTTTTCCATTTGCTCAAGCTAATAAAAAGAATTCCTTCATTTTGATTATTTAAATTCAATTTCGACGAGGTTTCATTTCTAGCCTAAAATTTCGTGACGACAAAATCTTGTACTACAATATATGCCCTTGTAAATAAAAATAACCAAAAGTTACTATATAATTCCCTATTTATAATCGACCGAATATGTGATTCGGACTCAACGCAAAACACATTCCTAACGACTGTTCACGTGGATATTTAGCGTTGAAACAAAATAAGGCAATGCTGTCCTATACTCGAGTCTCGTCAGCGCACTAATGGAAGTTTTCTGTTTCCTTGATAATCGCGAAATCTTCATCTTTATGATGAGGACACGCTACCTTAAAATGCTCATCCAAAATTTCTTGGGTGTTGTTAAATGGGATTTGATGATACTTTAAAAATCAATTCAGCATAGATAAGCTTCCGTTTTCACCAAACACTTATACCCCAAAGTCCGATGCTGCTCAAAAATGTATATAACCCGAAATGCATATACCTCAAAGGCATATTCCCTAAATTGGGGGATATGACTTTGGGGTTTATGCATTTTTGGGTTATGTAAATTTTGCCTTTGTTATATACAAATGAATATTCTCAAAAAAGCATATCCCCCAAATGCATATAACCCAAAAGCATATCCACCAAATGGTAAGCTTTCATCTTTACCAAACACATATACCACAAAGTCCTATGCTTCAAAATGTGTATCCCACAAATGCATATAACCCAAAAGCATATCCACCAAATGTATATTTCCCACATCGCATATCCCCCAAATGCATATTCCTCAAAAAACATATCTCAAATATGTATTCTGCAAAATGGATATGGGTATGTCATGCCAACACGCTCACCTTTGGGACTGACGTATTTTAATTTCGCTGATTTTTTAAAATTGTTCTTAATACTGAAGAAACAATCTGTCATTTTATTCAGATTTTGTTCTTCATCTGTTCTCATTTTATAAATTACTAGAATCGGTGCCCCGTATCCATTTTGCGGAATACGCTTTTGTGAGATATGTATTTTGGGAATTGTACATTTGGAGGATTAGCTATTGGAGGATATGCTTTTAGGTATTACGCATTTGGGGGATATGCTTTTAGGTATTATGCATTTGGGGGATATGCTTTTGAGTGTTATGCACTTGAGGGATATGCATTTTGGGTTATACCATACATTTTGGAGCATAAGACTTTGAGGTATCCGCATTTGGTTAAAGATAGAAGCTTATCCGCCAAAGCATATCCCCCAAAATACATGTCTCACAAATGTGTATTCCGCAAGGTCGATATGGGCCATCGAACTTCAGTCGTTTTTTTATTATTTGGTCGTTTTTCTCGATATCATTTTCTTTCATGAAAAAAATGTGAACAAACTCACAGATAGCTTCCACGGTGTTAAAAACGATATAAAAAAAATCGGGGAAAGAAAATCAAAATAGGTCGGTCACAAAGTTGTGCGAGTTGACATGGAATGCTCCATATCCATTTTTGCGGAATAAGCATTTGTGAGATATGTATTTTGGGAAATATACATTTGGGTTATATGCATTTCGGGGATATGCTTTTATGTTATATGCATTTGGGCGATATGCCTTTAGGTTATATGCATTTGGGCGATATGCTTTTGAGCTATATGCACATGGAGCCTAGAGTAGGCTCCATGCTAGGCTCCATGATGACGAGAAAGGGCATCCGATCATATGTTATCATATGTTCCTGGCCATAAGCGCGTGAGTGGCTGTTTGTGTTGTTGGGAATTACCATTTAGCAACCTAACCTCTCTCGACCAAATTTTAAATCACTCTTGACCACTCTCTCCAAGGCGGTGTCCGACAATGTCCGATGATTACTGTTACGGGGAAAATACTTGCACTTGGTTTTTAAAAAGAAGTGAGATCTATACCGTAGTATAGTCTCACGTATTTATTCCTTTTAAATTCAATACAGTACAATATATTCGTGGAGTATACAATATGCTTAACCGTAGTATAAGTATATGCTTAAGAACTATAGTGCTCGAGATGCGTAATGCTCGAGGAGCTCTGGTAGACTCGTCCCAGTATGCGGACGTGGTTTATATAGGGATCTCGTGAGTTAGGAGAGGGGATACTTTATTGCTTCTTAACACCCCCCAGAGTAGATTGACTTTACTCCTGAAAAGTATTTTTTTTGTTACTCGTGCGAGCTGTAGATACAGATGGTTGAGGTATCAACGGTATTTTTTACTTGTGCATTATGTTGGTACACTGGTTGGTGATGTACAATTTGTTTGTTACAGCATATTTTGAAACATAGTTTCGGTAGGCATTTACTAATACAGTCGAAGAGTCCTACTTTATTGAATCCCCAGAGCGTGATTAATCCTAATCCTACGTACCCCATTATTGTTAACGTACTTATGGTAGTTTCTACCCATGTGCGGGGTCGCCTAGCGTTTTTTTATTTGATTAATTTTTGCTTGAATATTATCAAGATTAGTATTTATATTGATTAACTCTTGGTTAGTTAAGTGGTGTTGAACTGCTAATAATTTCTCGGATATTAGGTTCAGATCTTCTGTGGAGATTCCAATCGAGAAGTTTTTGTGGTATTGTATTGTGACTGTTTGTTCCAGTGGTTTTGCAAGTTTAATTATTGACCCGGTGGTAGCAATTATACATTCGGTATCTGATCTAATTAGACTGGGCTCGATCAACATTATTGTTTCTGGTTTGTTGTTGCAAAGTGAATGTAAAATCATACTTTTGTCGGGAAACATAAGATATCCTTGTTCATTTTGTAATTGAATGTACGTGATTTCATTAATAGTGAATAAGGCTGTTTTACAATTTGGATGAGTAAGCACTTTGACTTTGTTATTAAGTATTTGTGTGTCACAGGAATCTGTGAGTGCTAGTAAAAAAGTAGGTTGTTTACGTTTACAGATTAGAAAATTCGTACTGGATTTACATTCTTTTAAAGTACTTTCATCAGTGGGTATATATGTTTTCATCTTGTTTATCATTATGTATTGTGATTCGGGTATTACTGCTATCTGTGTTTTCCCTTGCCTGTGTGGGATAGGTATCACGTGTTTGATATTATATTTCTCAGGTTCACAGAGGGGAAGGAGAATTATATATATGAGTTTGTTTTGGCTAAGAACAATTTTGATTTCTGACATATCCAGGATCTTTTGATAGTTCTCTATATTATTTTGGATACTATATGGTCTATTGCTTTGATCTTCAAACTCACGTATTCCTTCCATGAGTTTTGTTGGGGCAAATACCTGTGGATGGACTATGCCATGCTTCCCTTCACTTACTGCATTGAGTATAGTATTTGTATCCTCTCTAAGATCAGCCAGTAAAAATCCACAGATTGTTAACTGGTTTGAGATGTACAGATTCGATGTATTATTGTTTACTGATTTGATAGCTTTTCTTGCCAGATCTAAATATGTTTCGCCTTGTTTAGTGAGTTTATTGATATCGTGATTTGTATTATAAAGTATCAATTTTATAGTTTTTGTTTGTTCTGTTAGTCCTTTACCCAGTATATTTGAGACATTGTATAGTTTATCTAATTCAGAATTAATGTAGTCTAGGTCTGAAGAGTCGAGTGTCCTAAATAATGCTTTGGATGCCGACCCAAAGAAGTTAATGAGTCCTCTTCTTCGTTTTCCTAATCCACCATTGGTAATATGTCGCAAGAGTTGAATGTCGCTGTGCGTTCTTTCGAGTCGAGTTTTCAGCAAATCGATTTCGAACTGCTCGTTGCATTTTTCCTTACAAACTGCGTTTGCTCTTGTGTTCAATTTCCATATTTTATCGTATCTCTCTTCGAGTCCGCTGGTATCTATAGTTGCAATTAATTTCCATGTCTCATGATATATTTTTACCTGTCCAAGGTCTTCCAGAAAGAATGTTGCGTTGTGTAGTGACGTGATGGTTACGTGTCCGCTAACTCGTAACGTCGCTCCTATCATCAGGAGTATCTTGATGATGGTCGTTTGCATCTGCAAAATATGGTTGTGTACGATCAATGTGTATTTTCAAATGTGATCCATTTTTGAGAATTTCTAAATTATTATTATCAAATTTTTGAGTAATGGGATAAGGTCCTCCCCAGTCGTTGTTTAACTTCCGTCTTTTATTCACGTTAGTTATCCATATAAGATCTCCAATCTCATATAGTGGTCGAGTTCTGCAAATATTTTTATCATGGTATTCTTTACTTTTTTGTTGTGCTTTTTCTAATTTTTCCTTTGCTCGTCGTAGAGTTTCTTCATGTCGACGTTTCCATTTTTCGATTAGTTCATTGTAGGTTAGATTGTTGAGACTATCTAGACTCGACGGTAATCGTGCTTTTCTTCCAAAAGTGAGTTCAAAGGGGGTATATCCGGTACCCTCATGTACAGATGTGTTATATGCAAAAGCAATTGTCTGCAATTTTTCGTCCCAATATTGATTCCTATTTGATGTGTTCAATGATGTTCTGATCATGTCTTTAATTAATGCGTGAGCTCTTTCTAATGATCTATTTGATCGTGGATGGTATGCCGTAGTTTTAATAGGTTTGATGTCCAATACCCTTTCAAACTCCTGCATAACGTTTGACAAGAAATTTTGTCCTTGATCTGTTAGTATATTTTTAGGTGTGCCAAATAGGTAGATGCAATGTTGAATCAATGCATTGGCTATGTCTTCAGAGGTAACTGTCTTCATTGGACACAACAATAAATATTTCGTAAAAGTGTCTTGTATTGTCAAAATAAATCGATTACCTTTTACTGATTTTGGAAGTGGTCCAAAAATGTCCATGGCTATCTGTTCATTGCTTACCTTCGGGGTATCAGTTATTATTGCGGGTGCTTTTGGTCTGATTATTAGTTTTGCCTGTTGACATGTCTCACATTTTTTGATGAAGTCTATCATCTCCTGTTCCATTCCTTTCCATTCGTAGTTTTCTTTTAATCTAGCAATGGATTTGTTCTCTCCCAGGTGGTGCGTTAAGGGACAACACCACTGTGACCCCCTGTTTTTTTTCACATTTTTCAAGAATTTTTTTTTGTGGGAAAAAAAAGAGATTCGAAAAATTTTGTTGGGTTTTGTTCCTTGTTTATTAATGTATCAAAAAACATTTTTTTCACATTTTTCACGCCGCATGGTGGCGCTGAGGAAGCTCTTGCGTCAGGTGCTGTCATCTCCGCAGTGGTTCGCGGCATGCAGCAGAACTCTCTTCAACGTCGATCTGAAAAAAAATACCGAGTGTTTTCGTTAATAATATGATATTTTGAAGAGAAGTACATAGGGATTTGGAAAAATATTGTTTGAAAAAAAATTGACACGCCTTTGAAATTGAAGAATGACTTTTGAGAAAAATTTCTTGTCGAAAATAGGCTATAACATTCATAATTATTGAGATATCGAAAAAATCCTATGTACTTCTCTAGATAATCTACCTTTATTGATACAGTAAAAATTTGAAGTCGATCGGATAAAAATTGCTCGAGTTCTGCTGCATGCCGCACTCAAAAAAGTGGTTTTGAGAAAAACGCGTTCAAAGTTTTAGCTTGTTAATTTATGTTATAAATTGAAACAAAAATTATTTACCTTCAATCAGCGATGCCGGCACCATATAGCTGGCCTTCAAGAAGCAAATCGTTGTCTCCTGATTCTTTCCTCGAACTTGTTAAGGCTTTTCTCGCTTCTTTTGCAGCGTCTGTGAGCGAGCGCTCCGCGAGCTGGATCCGCGCTGCGTCGGTCTCAACGCAAAAGTTGAAACAATTTGGGCCGATGGTTATCCGCAACGTCTCCAGTACTTTCATGAGACTTCTCAGGCCATCATTGAACACTAGTACCGCGATATTAGTTGCAATATCAATGATTCTTTTGCTTCCGGACTGGCACTTGGCGGCTATTGCCCAAACTGATTTATTGTAACTTCCGTTATTGTTTTGCGTATAGCCGCCCGAACAACGCTGCAGCAAATCGTCCCTGCTCAAATTTTCGAAGATTGGCTGAATTGCCTCCAATATTTCCTGAGGAAGAGGCGGTTTATGGCGATATTTAGAAATATCACCATTTGCGACCGCGCGCTGCCACGAACACCACGACTCGGCTCCTTCCGGGCTATCGTCATGTTGTGGCTCACTGTCTGTGGGTATTTTATGTTTGATAATTGCCCAAATTGCCTTCCTCATTTTGTCAACATCATCGCTGTTCCTCCGAATAGCCAAGCCGTAATATAAGCTCAACTCGTCAATGAATTTTCCGGTGAGCTTTCCTCTGCCAGACAATCCTTTTTTTTTCACGATTTCGCGGAGGCGCGTCCCCATACGTTTTTGGACATGATCGATGCACTCTTTTTTTTATATCTCGAAACCGTCGTATGGATCGCTATTCGATATGCCCAGAAACGTTTTAGAATCGCCGTCACCAATATAATATTTATATTTTGTGCCATAGAGCTCTTCAGACCGTTGAAACATTTCAATAGCTGCGTCGAGTTCCATTTTTCCGGAGGAGCCGCTATGGTTCGCCTGGCACTCATCGTCATGGGTAGCTTTCCATTCCCAGTACTCCGCGGTGTTTTCTTTTTTTTCCCAATGCTCGCAAGCTTTGCAGTATTTCGATTTAACCATAACGTCAATCACTTTTTTTGTGTACTAGCCGATTAGCGATGTTATACCGAAGAAAAGCGAGCTGAAACCGCGCTTTCGCCACGATCCGTCGCCTGAAACGATAATTCCGTCCGCCACCCCATTTTCCAACGAAATTCTCTGCTCCTCAAGTGCAGCCTTTTTTTGGCGCATTGCGCTCACCGCTTTAGTGGCAATCAAAATCGAATTTATGATTCGATTGTAAAAAGACTGAAATATGGGGCGCGGTAGGTCCATGAATGCACAAAATTTCATCAGGCCATTCAAACCGACGCCAAGAAGACGCATACTGAATACGATCCGACGATTTATTTCGTATGCATTGTCAATCATAGGACACGAATTGATTAACACTTTTTCACAATTGCCGCAATCGACCTCGATTTTGAACCCGAGTCCGCGCAAACTTTTTTCGGTGAATTTTATGTCACGATCACACAGTTTACATTTCACTAACGTGGATATAATGTTCAATGCAGTGAAAAGTTGTACTATACGATAACTGAAATCGTTAGTAACACCGACCTCTAAATCGTCCGATGATTTTAACTTTTTCGCTGCGACGTGCTCACATGCTCTGCAGAACTGTTTTCGGAGCTATAACGGTTCGGAGGTTTTCGATTCGAAATTTTCGATCGACTCCTCGTCACATAGCTCCGTTTTGTTCCCTTTTTCCCCGTATACACTTTCTTATCCTCCATTTCAACTTGATAATAATAATTTGGAGCGTTTGATATTCACAAACGAAACGATTCGGAGCGATTAGACACGAATAGCGTCGCTTCTATTCGCAAACTGACGCTATGACGCTATCCCTATACCTGCCATGGAATTTTTTCAATTATCGCCACCTAGTGCTATTTTCCGAAACTATATTTATAATAATAGTTAACCGGCTAACAATAGCCGGTTTTTGTGAAGGGAGCCAAAAGAATACCTGAGAAAGGCGGGAAGAATACCTGGCGACCCTAAGGCGCACAAAATATTCAATATCTACCAAAATAATAATTTTTTCGACCTGGGTCCAACGGCATTTCAATCTTAAAAGTATTTCAGACTTTTTTAAATGGTTTTCAAAAAATCGATTTTTTGAAGCCGTCACAGTGGTGTTGTCCCTTAATACATACCAAATCAAAATGCAGTTAAATCCAAGAGCATGAGACGCGGAGGACGGCGTCATCATACAAGGGGTTGGCGCGCGAAGCGTGCAGGGGTTGAAGAAGATAACAATACAAATCGCACTAGCTACGAAATAGTCTTAAGGGGACTCGCCACGGTAACAGGTATAAAATCATGTGCACAGTTAACAATTTTTTCTGTATGATAAAGTGATTTATTCACAAAACTAATTCTATACACACATCTATTTAGTATAAACATCAGGCTAATACAAAATATTTTTTGTGTTATACAAAATGGTCGACTACTGTTATTTGCTTTTGGTATCTTTTTTTTGAGACGCTCCGCGGCGTGACATTTAGCATCCACAATTTTTTACCTTGAACAAAAAAAATTCCTCGTTAATGTACATCAGAATATCTAGAGAAGTACGTACAGAATTTCTGATTAATGAAAAACTTTCCATTTTATGAGCAGTTTTATACGAAATTTTTCACTGGAAATTCACCGTTTAAGTGCAAATGCCTACAATGTTCGAATAAAACAATATTTTTCAAATTCCGTACGTACTTCTCTAGGTATTCTGATGTAGATTACCGAGAATTTTTTTTTGTTCTAGGTCAAAAATTGTGGATGCCAAATGTCACGCCGCGGAGAACCTAACTAAAGATAACATAAGCAAATAGCAGTAGTCGGCCATTTTGTATAACGAAAAAACAAAAAAAATATTTTTAATTAGCTTGATATTTATACTAAATAGATGGATAATTAGATTTATGAATAAATCACTTTCTCATACAAAAAAAAATTGTTAATGTACACATGATTTTATACCCGCTACTATGACCATACCCCTTAACAAACACTTGTGTATTGAGTTCACGAAAAATTGATAATTCTAAAAACTGAATACGAACCGATAACAGTGGATCCGCTGTCGGTGCGCGGCTCTGGCGATCACCCAAGTTAAGCAGCTTTGGCCGCGTCCACTACTTGGACGGGTGACCGCTCAGTCGTGCAGTGACTGGCGCGCCGACTGTTGAACAGGCGGCAGTTTTATTGAGTTTCTGATGGAATAAGTAGAATTGAAAGTCAGTTAAAACAAAGTCGTCTGTATCGCACAGGTTTTCCGCAGTTTCCCTGTGTCCATGGAAAATTCGCTACAGTGTAGCTAAGTCGTCTGCGGACGCAATGGAAGTTAGATTAGCTTAGCGAAGTGCGGGTAGGGAGTGATAGGGGGAAAAATGGAAAAAAATGGAATTGGGCAGGGTAATACCTAAAATTCGGAATGGGTATACGTTGGGACAACGGAAATAAATAATATAAATTGAATATGCCTTAATGATTGTCTGCAAATTCAATAGCGAACACTATTCGGTGTTAATCTATTTGTGCGGACAGTTTTAGTACTGAGGCTCTAAAATCATTTGAGTTATGCTCTTAATATGCATTTTTCGAACATTTTCAAAATCTTATGGAATCCAAAAAAGTTTGTCTTCACCAAACGCATATACGCCAAAGTCCTATGCTCCAAAATGTACAGGGTGCGGGCGTCAAAGTCCGGACAAAATCCAGTTTGAATTTCTCGCCGTTTTATACCACTTCGAGAGGTCGCGATTGACGTCCAAATAGCTTGACGCAAGTACTAAACACTCATAATCTCGAAACAGTCGCAATGTTGAAATCAAGTGCGGAGTACAATCGAAGAGCCGCGATTATCGAACGTGTTCACGCTGGGCGCTCAGCGACAGAAATCATTCGATTCTTCGGGTACCCAAGATCGACTGTGTATGGTGTTGTCGCGAAGTATATCAAGTCGGAGAAGTCCAACGAAGGTTGTGCAACACCGGAAAAGACAACTCACTCGAAGGAGCGCGTTGTCAGGACTCCCGAAATCGTTCAACGGACGCTCAGGAGGTGGAAAATGTCACAAAAGATGTTTATTTGCATGTTCTGATGAATGTGGTTAAGCGGTGGATGGAAACTCTATCGTCTGGAAAACCGTATGTTTTCCAGCAGGACGGTGCGCCCGCGCACACAAGTTGTTTGGTGCAAAATTGATCGTCGGACAACGTCGACATGTTTTGGTCCAAAGAATTTTGACCTCTCAACAGCCCAGATTTAAATCCTTTGGACTTCTGTGTATGGAGCGTGGTTGAAAGGGTCACCATCAAGTTCAGACATCCAAACGTCGCATCATAGAGAGCCGCTATTGAAGCGGCATTTGTCGATTTGGACCGTGACTCATTAAAACCGGCCTGCGAACGCTTGAGACCGAAAATGGAGGCGGCCATTCAAGCAGAAGGGAGTTATATTGAATAAAGGTGTTCTTTATAACTTAACAAACAATTTAGTAATAAAAATAATTATAAACTTCTCCATTTCTGCAGAAAAAAATTATGTTTCAAAAAAATGTTCAATCTGTCCGGATTTTGGCGCCGCACCCCATATATAACCCAAAACGCATAGAACCCAAAAATACATCCTCCAAATACATATAACCCAAAAGCATATCCTCCAAATGTATATTTCCCAAAATGCATATTCCCCCAAATACATATAACCCAAAAGCATATCCTCCAAATGTATATTCCCCAAAATACATGTCTCACAAATGTATATTTCGCAATATCGATACGGGGCATTGAACATTGTTGAATTTTGTTATTATTGGGTCGTTTTTTCTCGATATCATTTTCTTTCATGGAAAAAATCTGAACAAAATTACATCGATATGAAAAAATCAAACTAGGTCGGTTACAAAGTCGTGCGAGTTGGCGTGGAATGCCCTATATCCATTTTTTCGGGGGTATGTATTTGGGCGATATGCTTTTGGGCTATATGGATTTGAGGGATATGCTTTTGGGTAATATGCATTTGGAGGATATGCGCTTTGGGGAATATGCATTTCAGGGATAGGCCTTTGGGGTATATGCGATTGGTGCAGATGGAAGCTTGCCATCGTAGTGAACAAAGAAGCGTTATTGATTTACTTCTGTGCCTAATTTCAGCCCGAAAGCTCGAACCAATTCGAAGATATATCGGTTACAATTTTATAGCCCTATTATATACACACAGACACATCATTCGAGCTTTTTGTTCTATATGCGATGTTCCGATGTTTGGGAACATTTTAAGCACAATGACATTAAAAGCACGATTCTTTTCATGAAAATAAAGCTTCCATAAT
The DNA here is from genome assembly GCA_958009045.1 of Oxytorus armatus. NCBI lineage: Eukaryota > Metazoa > Arthropoda > Insecta > Hymenoptera > Ichneumonidae > Oxytorus > Oxytorus armatus. The sequence goes on along the minus strand of OY253747.1, from coordinate 3,916,281 downwards.
GAGGAAGCGAAAAATATTACGGAAATCAAAATTGGTCGGACCAAAGGTTGTTGGGAGTTGGCATCGAATGCCCCGTTTATACTTGGAAAAAAGGGCGATAGAAAGAAATACTTTTTTGTTCTAACAAATTTAGAGTGCGCTGACGCATTTTTTTCTCTTTTGTACATTACAAGTATATATGCTCGGCATCGTTTCGGAATTATATGTACAAATTGGAGGAATTAAATATCCTCCTTCCGTTTCTTCTAGATGAATTTCGTCGCAACGTTTAGGCGACGTTACTCAATTATCGTGTTATTTGTTTGTTTGTCTTTTTTACGCCTTTGAAACATAAGTACGCGGCTATGAGCGACAGCAGCGGACTTTGATACATCTAAATGGAAACGAATTGAACTCTGACGGATTCTATAAAAGCCCGGACATAAGCAACAGTTTGCCTTGTATTTTTATTTCGGTGTCGTGCAGTCAACTCAGCCTATCTCTCAACCCGTTCCGCGCAGGACACTTGTCACATTACGGAAAAAAAAAATTATACCAACTTTACGATAATACGGATCAATAAAAAAAAATTGTTATTAGATTGTTGTACCAATAACCTCGAAAATTAATTTAGTAAATATAAAAATCCGTAGCAATTTTTTTTCCACCTGTTCATAAATATGTTAGAAAAATATTATTTTTTATTTTGCACCGACCGATATGAAAAATATTATACCGACTTTACGATAATACGGATCATTAAAAAAGGTAATAATTACATTTTTGTACCAATAAGCTGGAACATTAATTTTGAAAATATTAACATCCGTAGCAAATTTTTTTTTCCAACTGTTCATAAACATGTTAGAAAAATATCTTTTTTATTTTGCATTCGATCATTCAAAAAAATAATTATTAGATCCTCGTACCAATAAACTCGAAAATTAATTTGAATATATTAACATTCGTAGTACATTTCTTTTCATAAACACGTTAGAAAAATATTTTTTTTCATTTCGTTTTCGACCAGTGTCCCATTTCAAATTCACGGGCGTGGCTTGTGATCCGCCAGGTTGAACACAAACCGAAACAAACGTGTGGTGTCAGCCGGGGAGTTCACTACAATATGCTATCGTGTATCCTAACCCGGCAACGCAGATGATTTGCCCGGAACGCACCGTCATTAGATTCGCTGAATATTTCATTGTGAGAGGGATATTTCGTAGTACCAAATCGTATTTCTACGTATGCCAAATAATGGGACGCAACAAAAAAGTCGAAAAATAATCCGAATCGAATTTAATGACCGTAATGTTGCTATTACGGCAATGTAATTACTTTATATTCGACATTGCATAGTTTGTGCAGCCGAGACTCGATTCAGGGTTACGCTGTTTGAGCGGGAGTGTCTCCAAAAATCGAGCCTAGACGATTATTTATATATACATGTGCGCAAATGGATGCACCGGCGACTTTTACGTACAAAAATGTTTCATCCGTTAGTTGCGAATAATATTCGTTATCCTCTTATGCACTCAACACATCCCGGGGTTCGCCTTTTGCTTATTTTTTTCCTTGTTTTCTCATTTTTCACTTATCAGCAACCTTAACCTTTGTTTTTTTCTTTTTTGAAACAAAAAGCAAGGACGACAGTCTCGCCGATGTCCTTTGATTGTGGTGCTCGCTGGGTCCGTTGTGTTGCATCGATGAAATTGAGGCTATATCGAGTGACGGCGTGAACCGCCACTCTGACGTCAGAGCTTAACGTGCAACTCTTCAGTCGTGGCTTTTAACCTGCAAACGATCGATTTAGAATCACGGGAGGGCATCGTATATTCGGAATCTTCGATTCACGTTCTTTTAAACGATTAACAATGTCGTCGAAGTTACCAACGTTCTGGTAAAAAAAATAAATGTGTTTAAGGGCGGGGTAAGGGTTTTCACTTTCGAAAAATCGATTTTTTTTTGTCTTATCTTATTGTTTAACATCTCAAGAATATGTCCTTGAAATTTTAAACCGATCTAAGCAATATTCTTGAAGTTATTGTCTTATTAATCTCCTGACCTTCAACGCTATACCTCTAACAGCTGCGGGCGGTCGGGCTAGCAGTGCAGCTGTCGAACAGGTATACAGTTTATTCATTGCTATTGTGTATATAGTATATAGCGTATACTATACACTACAATATTTTAAAAGAAGAAACGAGCGTGAATCGATGATTCTGTGTAAGTTGGAAAGAAACATTTTTTTCTTCACTTTTTTACTTCATAAAATTTGGACGCGTTTTGCTCAAAACTACTTTTTCAAAGTCCGTGTTTACTGCCATTTAAAAACTACTTGACCGATTCATTTAAAACTTTGTACACATTTTCTACATATAAAATACCTCCCCCCAACGTTTAGTTAAATTTTTTTTTACATTAAGGGTGTTTCCCACCCACAAAATGGCAGAATTTTTCGTGGAAAATAACAGTTCACACTTTAGATGGCCGCCAAAAATTTTTAAATGAAAAAAAAAATTAACAGAGAACGTTGGGGGGAAGATTTGATTATAATTTGACTAAATTTTCATGGTTTTTCATTTTCCGATAATTTCCGGCCGAGTTATAGCGAACACCGCAAATTGTTTTTTTTCCAAGACGTTCTGGGGGAAGCTCTGTTACGGGCTTATGCTTCAATATTTCTGCATAAAAAAATTTACACAACATTGTCAAAAGTATGCTCAATAATGTACAAAAGGTTCGATCAAAATTGCTCAATCCATATTTGAGAAAAAAAATCGCAAAAAAAGTGTTTTTTTACGCTGAAACCCTTACCCCTCCCTTAACTAGAGAAAACTTACTCTTCAATTGTACGAGGGTACACAGGGTGACAATTATAAGGTGGCCATGTATTTGTTACCGCTTTGGCGTTGAAAAGTCGGGGGGTTTGAAAAGCGGTTTCCGAAGGATTTTGGATGCGCTTTTCGATAAAAAATATGTCACTGATGTGGGACGTACCGTTTTTGGGGAACGAGAAATTTTTTTTCGAAAAAATTTAAAAAATGCTTTTTTACTTTTGAACAATAAAGTTGATTCAATTCTGTACACGAAACACTGGTCGCAAACTCGTTTCAAGGTTTTTATGGTGGAGAAAAAAAAAAGTTGAACTTGCATATTTTGTGAGTCCACATTTGTGAGTCTACGACGGCTATCGTTAATCAGAAAAGGATCGGTCGAGCTACGTTTGCCCGGTCTTGCTGTATTTAATTTTCTTTGGATCCAAGTTTCAGCATTACGTCACTTCTCGTCGTGATAGTCATGCCCTTTTGAATCTCACTCTCCAACGCACGTGAAATCAGACAGAGACTACGTGATCCAACATCACTACTGCTGTAGTTGTTCCACTGTTCTCGAAATTGAAGACGGATAGACTCACAAAATATGCAAGTTCAACATTTTTTGGGAGTTTGAAAAAAGAATAGGATTTCTTTTTAGAGGGTTTATTTAACACATATTGAAGTCTAAAAAAAATGTTATTATCATTTTGATACGAAATGGCGGCGCCAGAGCTCATCTTGAAAATTGTCTTTTTCAAACTGGGAGGGAGTATTACTTAAACACCATTGTATGGATCGATTTTAAATGTTGATAGTAGCTTCACAATTATATTCTCTATCAGAGTACCTAGTCATTATTTGATTTAATATAAACTTTTTTTTATAAACAATTTACTGTTTCTTTTGGCGAAAAATCGATTCATTTTTTCAAGGGTGCGCCATTTCTACAAAATTTGATTAAAAAAAACCCCTAAGTAGTCCCATGACCAATAGTATATTAGATTATAACATTTTTTGGTTTTTTGTTTCAGGTCTTATACTTCACGAGAAACCCGTCCTCCCGTGAAGATAGTTAAAAAAATTACGATTTTCAAGATGGGCTCTGTCGCCGCCATTTTGTATCAAAATGATAATAAAGACATTTTTTTTCATACTTCAATATGTGTTAAATGAACTCTTTGGAAAGAAATTCTATTCCTTTTTTTCTTACTCCCAAAATAAATCGCGAACGTTGGCCCTTTTTGTCTGCCGCTAGAGTAGTGTTACCTCTTAACGGAGAACACCACTGTGACCCCCTGTTTTTTTCACATTTTTTAAGAATTTTTTTTGTGGGAAAAACAGAGATATTCAAAAAATTTTTTTGGGTTTTGTTCCTTGTTCATTAATGTATCAAAAAACATTTTTTTCACATTTTTCACGCCGCATGGTGGCGCTGGGGAAGCTCTCGCGTCAGGTGCTGTCATTTCCGCGGCACGCAGCAGAACTCTCTTCAACGTCGATCTGAAAAAAAATACCGAGTGTTTTCGTTAATAATATGATATTTTGACGAGAAGTACACAGGGATTTGGAAAAATATTGTTTTAAAAAAAATAGGCACGCCTTTGAAATTAACTTTAATTTCAAAGGCGTGCCTATTTTTTTTAAAACAATATTTTTCCAAATCCCTGTGTACTTCTCGTCAAAATATCATATTATTAACGAAAACACTCGGTATTTTTTTTCAGATCGAACATTTTTCGAATATCTCTTTTTTTTCCCACAAAAAAAAATTCTTGAAAAATGTGAAAAAAAAACAGGGGGTCACAGTGGTGTTCTCCCTTAAGAGACGATAAAATGAAGATCCGGCTCGGGTTTAAAAGAAAAAAATTATTTCTCGTATTCGAAGCTCGTGTCCTCTTATTTGATTTTTCGAGCAGACTCTCTAGTTTGTAAAAAATATATAATCCATAATATTTAGGAAAGGAACCTTGATCAACACTGATCACAACGACTATATTCCGTCGGGCGTTCATCAAGGTTCCTTCTCGAAATATTTTGGTTTATATTTTTTTAACGTAATAGAAAGTCCTATCAGTGTCCTCAAAAGATAAAAAGTAAACAGGACACGAGCTTGGAATCCGAGAAACAATTTTTTTTCAACAATATTGAGCCGGAGCTTCATTTTATCACCTTAAGAGGTGAGAGGGGAGGCTTAAGAGCCTATTAACAGACTAAATCACGAGAATGAATACATGCTCCCGTTCATTTAAGGAATAACTTTTCATTAATTAACCACATTCAATTTTTTTGCCAGAACGTTCGTAACTTCAACTACATAATTAACATCGCTAGAGTGTTACGTGTTAATTTAACGAGTGCTTACAATATCAATAGGTCACGGAAAATATTTTTAAACGCGTTAACTGACGATTAATTGATGGACGTTTGTAAAAACGGTTAAAATACAAAGTGTATCCCATTTGACCCTCAATTCAAATTATATCTCACCTATGAAGTTCTTCCTGGATTCGATCGGTAATTGCTTTTCTCGATTCCACCTCACTCGCCTTGGATGCTCTAAGATCGGCTAGCATTTCGCTGAAGTCAATTGGGTCGCCGTAATTCATGGTAACTTTTTTTCTCGTTCTTATCATGTACGGCGGGTCGTTCGGCAATACCTCGTCCATGCCGAGATGACAAATTGGTACAACGAGCGGCGTCACTGGTGACTCGAGTATTAATCTTCCAATGCCCCACTTTATTCTGCAAAGTTCATTCTACGTGTCAACGGATCATTATCTGGTTCGAATCAAACACGCGATATAAGGTTTTTGTGCAGAGCCAAAAAAAAACAAAAGTGACTGCTACACTCTTTCTTATATGCGGTATTCTTTATCAATTCAGTCATTTTTTCCCAAGACTAATATTTCGACTTGTCCGCCATTCTCACATTTCATTGGTAAGCTTCCGTCTTCATGAAATTCATATCAAATACACCCCAAAGTTCCATGATCCAAAAAGTATACAACCCAAATTCCATATTCCCAAAAGTGCATATGTCCCTAATGCATATTCCCAAAAATACATATCCCTCCAATACATATAGCCCAAAAGCATATCGTCCAAATGTATATTTCCCAAAATTCATATTCCCCAAAATACATGCCTCACAAATGCGTATTCCGCAAAATCGATATGGGGCATCGAATGTTGGTCGTTTTTTAAATATTTGGTCGTTTTTCTCGAAATCATTTTCTTTCATGTAAAAATCTGAACAAAATCATAGGTAGTCTCTTCGGTATTAAGACCGATATGAAAAAATCGGGGAAAAAAATCAAAATAGATCGGTCCCAAAGTTGTCCGAGTCGGCATGGAATGCTCGATATCAATTTTTGCGTAATAATCATTTGTAAGATATGTATTTTGGGGAATACGCATTTTGCGTATGTTATATGCATTTGAGCGGTACGCTTTTGGGCTATATGGATTTGGGGAATGCTTTTGGGTAATATACACTTTGGGGAATATGTATTCGAGGGATGTGACTTTGGGGTGTATGCCTTTGGTGAAGATGGAAGCTCTGTTCCGATATTTGACCCCAATCCGGGTATAAAGCTTCGATAAATAAACATTGAACTAGGAAACTGCTCAACGATATTTTGATATAAAAGTGTACGATGTTTTAATCGGACAGGAAACAGCGTTTTGTATTGTTGAAAACGAAATTGTTGATTTACAGAACGTTAATTATATTGAAAAAAAAAAAAAACGCTGGGAAGAATGCGTAAAATGTGCGACGAGCGTAAAATGTGCACATTTTAATTTGCCCCATTACGCCGTCCCTAAACCTGATAGCGCGCAGCTTGATTTTCCTTTATCGATTTTCTTTAAACTCAATACCAAATATCCTTCTACGATATTCAACTTATGTAGGTAGTTATAACTCTATAGCTTATAAATTTGCGCGAGCACACACACGGTGCGGTTGAACACACTGGCGTTGAAAACTGAAGAAAAATCACGAAAATAAAACTATCTCTGTGAAAAAGCAACAACAAAAAATGGTTTGCGATAAAATGTTGGGTCTTAAGATGATGTTATTTTGAAAACGTGGAAAGTCTTATTTTCCAAAAATTGGGATGATATTTGCTATGAAGAAATGATTTTATTTACATAATATGTTAGCGGTTTCATTATTTAAGCAATGAATAATGGATTCAATTCGTCATCAATTATTTTTATAATATAGTATTAATCAATTTTTTGACGAACAAATGCGTTACTTGTACATTGTCAAGAGCCGCAGCAGCCTGTTTATTTCTACAACGCTGATCCGGAGGATAGATATAATGACGAATGTTTCTTCTCAAATACCAAACATGACTATACTATTAGACCTGTCATTCTAAGTCCGTATCAGGCTAGGATAGCCCTCGTCGGACTAGCCTCAGAGTTCCTTCCGTACTATATAGCTATCTTGTTGCATCGAAAATGCTTACATCGCTTATCATATATTGAATGACGTTAAATACAAACCTCATGTTATCCTTGAGTACGTTAACTTTGCCTTCTGGAAAGACATGAACCCAATCGCCGGAGCCCAATTTCTCGATACAAAAATTCATGGATTCTTGATAAACGCCGTCACCTCTCACAATGGGTATGCACTTGCCGAGCATGAAGAAGTAAGAGTGCCAGAAGTTTGTGAAACAAATATCATGAGCGGCCAGTGACCATCTCATTTTTTGTCTATTCAGTATGTGTTTAAGATCCAAGGTCGCTGAAGAAAAAGGACAATTAAAAGAATTTTTAATTACATGAAAAATTGGGCACGATCACAAGCGTGAGTAACCACCTGTTGCTCGTAAGATAAGAAATTCCTGTTTACAACAGCGATAAGATTAGGCGTCAGATATGTGCGGTCTTTCTCATTTGTTAGCCGAGTTATTCTTCCTCGTTTGCAAAAAGTAAGGATTCAGAAAGACTTGAAAATTAATTATTCCGAGTGGAGAAGATAATTGGAATATCGCGCATGGTCATGCGTCTTTTTTTCGCTATTGTACATACTTTGTTGTTTTTTCTGAAAAGAAATCAAACGAAAATAAAAAACCCTACCCCATATTCCAGGATCGTCGAAGCAGCTATCGTGATTGGAAACAGTGATGAGCGGTACGTTTTTTGGTCTGTGGTCCAGCGCCTTTTTCATTATGTGCTTGTTGTAAACAGTCGTCTTGTTGAGCCATTCTAAAAAAAAAAAAAAACATTGATTCCGACATAACTGACAGAATTTGTCATTAAACCTGAATTCTCATTGATGAGTACAAAAATTTTACTGAAACCTCGATTTGTTAAATTTTGCCAACTTTTCAACATCGAGCATTTACGATCGTATATTCTGAGAACCATATACGACGAGACGAAAATAATTCGGACCTTGAAAAAAAAAAAAAAAAAAAAAAAAAAAAATCATCCAAAACGTATCGACAATCGAAAAATATGATTCGAAAAAAAAGGCGAAGATAAAAAGGATACGAAAAATACGATGAATAATGGATTAGAACAGATAAATAAAATTTAGCGTTAAAACTAGAATGCATAAACGCTGAATGAAAATTAGGAATGAAGGTTCCCTCGGTCAAATTGCTCACCTATGATGATCCTAGAGACTAGTCCAACTGCAGCAAAAGTAAAACTGCTAGCCAACTTCCATAGTGTCCCGGTGTTTCTTAACTTGGGTATAATCCATCTAATGTCGTAAAGCATCGCCGTTGATCTGGCGAACGCACAGATAAATATTAAATTAATGGGCCGACGTTTACCGAGCAAAGCGGTGGGTTTGCATGGAAAACCCCCCCGCTTAAAATCGTCTGCTCTTTCGTAACCCGAGTCCACCATCGTCACGGCATCATGTTTTCACGATCACCCGTCACGTGGCCTATTTACCGACGAACCACGAAATTCACCGATTATTCACGAACTATCTGAGCAGTCGCGGAACAATACGGCGGGTGATTTAAAAGATCTTTTCAAATTTTCCGTCTTGTTTTTTTTGTTTTCGTAAATTCCCTTCGTGACCAAGATACTCATCAAGATCTGGCTATTAAAATTTCATGTTGTAAAGTTAGAGGAAGTTAGAAGTATAGATTATTTTTGTGAATGAATAATAAAGTATTTTATAGCGAATTCTTTATCAAATTTGTTAAAGAAAATAATTGGTCGGACGAAAGTTATTAAATTTAATTATAATATTATTCAAATTGAAAATCGGCAATGTATTGAAATCACTAAGAAAGGGGAAATAAATATTATAAGGGCGAGGGTGCACGATTAGCAAAAATCCACCGTGAAAATCCTGCCGTCTCTCAGTTCGCACGCTAATAAAACTCGCACGGCGGTTCTAGAAATTTTGTTAGAGAACACCCCTAAGGATATCTCTTTTATTTTTCATTTGTTATAATTTTTAATTACAAGAGAAATTATGTTTTTATCTTGTAACTTACAAGGAATGTACCCGAGGTGTCCCCCTTCGATTTTGTTGAAACTAGAGAAAAACGGTTGCAAGCTGTGAAACCACCCCCTAAAGTTGCACAGGTTAAGGGCCGATTTTGCAGTTTCACATACGAGCAGTGCATCGATTTTGATGAAACAAAGATTAAAATTTTTTTTATGCGAAGGAATGAAGAGCCCACCAGACAACGAAAAAAAAATATATATTTCAAGGGTTCGAAACACCCTTGAACATCTACTTCTTGCACCCGACATTGAAAACTTGCAAATAGATTGCAGTGAAAATTATGCTATTTTATAATGACCCTGAAGATATCTGCATCAGACAAAATTGCATCTTTGGACAGCTATAACTACCGTGTTTTTTATCGTACAGACTTCGCCGAAAAGAAATTTTTGGACAGCTGTAGCTACCGTGTTTTTTATCGTACAGACTTCGCCCAGGTCTCATTTTCTTCGTTTTGCGATTCTGCAGAGGTACATTTTTTTTTTTAAGCCTTCCTTAAGGGATGACATCGAAAAGAAATTTTTGGACAGCTATAGCTACCGTGTTTTTTATCGTACAGACTTCGCCAAGGTCTCATTTTCTTCGTTTTGCGATTTTGCAGAGGTACATTTTTTGTTTTTTATTTTTGAAGCCTTCCTTAAAGGGTGACATCGAAAAGAAATTTTTGGACAGCTGTAGCTACCGTGTTTTTTATCGTACAGACTTCGCCCAGGTCTCATTTTCTTCGTTTTGCGATTCTGCAGAGGTACATTTTTTTTTTTTTTTTCAAGTCTTCCTTAAGGGGTGACATCGAAAAGAAATTTTTGGACAGCTGTAGTTACCGTGTTTTTTATCGTACAGACTTCGCCAAGGTCTCATTTTCTTCGTTTTGCGATTCTGCAGAGATACATTTTTTTGTTTATTTTTTTAAGTCTTCCTTAAGGGGTGACATCGAAAAGAATTTTTTGGACAGCTGTGGCTGCCGTGTTTTTTATCGTACAGACTTCGCCGAAGTCTGATTTTCTTCGTTTTCCGATTCTGCAGAGGTATTTTTGCTATGACAGCTATTTTTTATATATTGACAGCTATTTTTGTAATGCGTGTACTTTATCGGACAGACTAGGTGTCATTTTATTCATTATGAAATTCTCGAGCTGACCATATTTTTTTCCATCTCCCTTAGTTTTATCGATTTCTATTTCCGGTATAAACGGTATTAGCCAGTATGAAGCGAAGTATTCATACTGTTGCCCGGTAGCTACAGTTGTCCAAGAATTTCTTTTCGATGTGACCCCTTAAGGAAGACTTAAAAAAAAACTAAAAAATTTACCTCTGCAGAATCGCAAAGCGAAGAAAATGAGACCTCGGCGAAGTCTGTCATCTTTTCGATGTCACCCCTTAAGGAATACTTAAAAAAAAAAAAAAAAAAATGTGCCTCTGCAGAATTGCAGAACGAAGAAAATGAGACCTTGGCGAAGTCTGTACGATAAAAAACACGGTAGTTATAGCTGTCCAAAGATGCAATTTTGTCTGATGCAGATATCTTCAGGGTCATATTTTATAGCGGAAATAAAATTAAAGTTCACGTATTTTTGTATTTGTGCAAGAAAACAGTTTTAAGGGGGCAAGCTACCCCTATTTCAGTTTTTACATTCCAGTTGTCTCCTTGTGATTTGTAATGAAATGGCGTTTATATGAATGTATAATATAGCGACGATTTTTTGGGAGACGTATATAATAGAATTTCGAAGAGAGGGAAAAGATATCGGTGCTCGGTGAAATGATAATTCCGAATATTCTCGAATATGACACGGAATTGACCGAGAGAGAAAGAGCGATGTGAGAGAGGCTTTCGCCGTTAGAAGCAGAGGAAAAGCGTTGGAATATCACTAATTCCCATCGTACATCAAAATGGGCATAATAATCTGTGAGGACGTCCGCTATTCCATTTGCGACGGGATGAAGTTTTGAGGACACTCACGCATTTTCATTTGCGTAGCCCAGAAACCAATAAGTTAAGTAATACTCTTGAATATCGAAACCGGAAAAATATCTATCGGCTACACAGGCCATTTGAAAGCTCTCGTGTATAACGCCTTTGGCTCTCGACCTGATCTCTGTCTCACGCGATCTTTTGTTTGTGTTCTTTCTCATGTGTCTATAAATTGGTCGTGTGTATTTATTAATGTCGAATTGATTTAATGTGTTCTTTCCAAAATTTCGATATGTCATGTATTCTTCGTGCGACTATGTAATATCACTTTAAACCAGCTATATATTGATGTAATTATTTAATCATTGTAACGAACGTGCGGTAATGTGTATTATAAATGTGTATAACGAATAATTCGATCTCACAACTGAAAGTACAAAGATTTTGTCAAATGATTAAACTCGTTGGATGACTCGCATTGTAGTTTCTGTGTTCTCTTTTATTTCGTGTATGTATAACCTTGGCTTAGTTCGGTGGGAACACCGGTGATATGATATCTGAAATGTTGGTAATTCGAATTCCAACCGATGTGAGTTTATTCTGCCTGGCAATAATATTAATATATACGTCACTGTGTCGTATTAGAATCGACAATTACGATTAGCATTCGTTCCGCTCTTCCGTCAAGTAAATAAGATTTTTCTCCTCAATATTCCAATTTATAGAACGGAAAGAAGTAACATCCTCTATGGTTAATCAACCTTGAATAAATCAAATAAACTATAAAGAGAATTTTTCCTCCTAACATTAAAATTTAAAAATAACAATAAAACAATAAGAAAAAACAGCAAAGAAAATGAAATAAGAATTTTACACATTCCAAATATGTTTGTCGATACGAATACTTCTCATTAAGCTAAAATTAATGATTCACCGTTTTTTTTAATTTTAAGGGATTGAAACACCCTTGAACATCTACTTCTTGCCCTCTACATTAAAAACTTGCGAAACGATTGGAATGAAAATTATGTTGTTTTATAGCGGAAATAAAATTGAAGTTCACGTATTTTTGTATTTGTGCACGAAAACAGTTTTAAGGGGGGGAAGGTACCCCTATTTGAGTTTTTACATTCCAGTTGTCTCCTTGTCGTTTCAAATGTGTTTGCCGATAGGAACTCTTATTATTAAGCTAAAATGAATGATTCACCGTTTTTTTTAAATTAGCGCGAATACTTAAGTGGACGGACCGCCCTTTCTAGCGCCTTTTTTAATAGATATTCAAAAGTTTCTGAACCACTGCTAAGAAATTTTATGATAGTACGGTTTTCGTGTTTATCTCAACATGGAAGTCGTACCATCATTAAATTTCTTGGCAGTGGGTCAGAAACTTTTGAATATCTATTAAAAAGCGGGCTACGAAGGGTGTTCCGCCCCTTAAATATTCGTGCTAATTGAAAAAAAAAAACGCTGAATTATTAATTTTAGCTCAATGAGAAGAGTTCGTATTGGCAAACACATTTGGAATGACAAGGAGACAAAAAATACGAAAATACGTGAACTTTAATTTTATTTCCGCTATAAAACAGCATAATTTTCATTCCAATCGATTCGCAAGTTTTCAATGTAGGGTGCAAGAAGTACATGTTCATGGGTGTTTAGACGGTGAATCATTAATTTTAGCTCAATGAGAAGAGTGTGTGTCGGCAAACAGATTTGGAATGCGAGGAGACAACTGGAATGTAAAAACTCAAATAGGGGTAGCTTGCCCCCTTAAAAGTGTGTGCTTGCACAAATACAAAAATACGTCAACTTTAATTTTATTTCAGCTATAAAATAGCATAATTTTCATTCCAATCGATTCGCAAGTTTTCAATGTAGGGTGCAAGGAGTACATGTTCAAGGGAGTTTCGACCACGCAAAATATTTTTTTTACTTTCATTATCAGGTGGGTTCTTCATTCCTTCGCATAAGAAACATTTTTATTCTTGTTTCATCAAAATCGATGCGCTGCTTGTATGTGAAACTGTAAAATTGGTCCTTGACCTGTGTAACTTAAGGGGGTGGTTTCACCCCTTGAAACCGTTTTTCCGCAGATAAAAAAATACGTGTCGCTTAGTTTTCAATGCTGTATAACATCCACGAGTTTCAACAAAATCGGAGGGGGACATCTCGGGTACTTTCCTTGTAAGCATAATTTGAGTATTTTTTTTGAAATCCTGTATATGTTAAAAAAACGTTTTTATGAATTACGAATCTATTGTACATTCGTACATGGATTGCAGAAAATAAAACTTATACTGTAGATAATTCGTTTCATGAGTATTCAGTTCAATCAATCCATTATCTTTGCACAATAGTATTAGTTAGTGGCTTTTGAAGGTGTCTAGTCACATTACAATCAATGTATAGTTGAAACTTGTCAACTTGCAAGTTGAAACTTGCCAAAATAGCCGTTAACAACTGAGACTAAAGAGTTAAATCGATTCAATTCGGATTGGGCTTCCGATATCGTGTGAAATTAATAAATATTGCTAATTAGGTTCGTAAAAATGCGTTAAAAAAATTGAAACTTGTCAGGATAATTCTGTGAATACTGATGAGAATGAAAAAGAAAATTAAAATTTCATTGATATCAGATTTCCGATTTGGCACTTTTGTTTGTGGACACATATAGAAAAATTTCATACTCAGCAGAAATTAACGTTGTATTTGAGGATAAAATATAAATAAATTACAACAATCACATAAGATAATCGAAAAGTATCGTAAAGGAGTGAAAGTCGATATGCGGCGCTTTGAATAAATCTACAATGGGGCAACTGTCTTTTGCCGAGAAGATGATCGTGTTACACAAGTTTCTTTTTTTTATCAAGGCAATATCGTGTTACCTGATATACCTCTTTTCATACACAAAAGATATTCGAGTCGCAGTTCTGATGCGAGCAGATACGCGTAAGTTTGATCAGCTTATCTCGTATTAAGTAGCTTTCGGGCATCTCCAATAGTCGAGTCCTGAAGATCGCCGACCGTCTGTCGCATGATATATTAAATAAATGCATATTATGATAGTCCAAACTTGATGAATTTTTTTACTCTTACGTCTCACCCCTAAAATCATTCCATTTAAGGGCGGGGTAAGGTACTTGAATCTTTTTTTTTTTGCATTTTTTAAATTTTAAATGAATGTATAACATCTCAAGAATATTGTGTCAAAATTTCAAGTCGATCGGTGCAAAATTAACGGAGTTATGAGCATTTGAGTGTCCGTTGCTCCAGACCGGTTTAAAGCGTTTTTCTGGAACTTGTCGTTTTGAAGTCGGTGTACGCTGTAACTCAAATTCTAATCCACCGATTCTTTTGAAATTTTGTACACTATTTCTACACGTAAATTACCAAGTAACGCTGCCGAGTTTTTTTTTATAATTATTTTTTATTTTACAATAACAAATTTGCCGATTTTTTTAGCGAAAATCGCGTTTTTGATTTCCGAGTGCTACCAAAAATAAAAATCGATAAAAAAAAACTCGACAGCGTTACCTCGAGAAACATCTCACATAATAGACGCATTTTGATTTTTTTGTTTCGGAAGATCCAGCGACGAGTTATACCGTACACTGCAAAACAACTTTTTTTCGAGGCGCCTCCGGAGATTTGTTGCCAGCGGCTATTTATCAATATTTTGCAATGAAAATTTAGGAAAATATAGTTCAGATGTTGTATTATTATAGGGAAGGCAAATAAATAAACCAGCATTACGGGTATCGTCTAAACAAATTCTTGAAAATATGCTTTTTTTTACCGAATTAATCTTACCCCCCCGTTAATATGAAAATGAAGGGTAATTGATAGGAAAATGAGAGAAAGTAGTATAAATTTTGTGGTTTGCAGCACCTCTCGCCTCAGTCATTATGCGTCCAAACACGCATAGCCATAGCTACAAACAAATTACTCGAACTGCATTGTATGACCCTGGAGATATCTGCGTTAGACAAATTTCACCTTTGGGGAGCTATAACTACCGTGCTTTCTATCGTACAGACTTCGCCAGCTCTCATTCTGTTCCGTTTGGGATTCTGTAGACATGCAATTTTGTTGTTTTTTAAAGAGATAACACCACTCTAGCGGCAAAAAAAAATGCCTAACTATGGCGATTTATTTTGGGAGTATGAAAAAAGGAATAGGAGTTATTTTCAGAGCGTTTTGTCAACACATATTGAAGTATAAAAAAAAATTGATCATTCTGATACAAAATGGCGGCAACAGAGCCCATCTTGAAAATCGTCTTTTTTAAAACACCTTCACAGGCGGACGGTTTTCTCGTAAAGTAAACGACCTGGAACAAAAACCAAAAAAATGTATAATTTATATACTATTGGCTACGGGACTACGTAAAGGGTTTTTTCAATCAAATTTTGTAGGAATGGTGCACTTTTGAAAAAATAAATCGATTTTTTGCCAAAAAAGCAGTGAATTGTTTATCAAACAAAAGTTTGGATTAAGTCAAAAAACGGCTACGTACTCCGATAGAAAATGTACTTAAGGCAGTAGTCTGCTTTACAGGTTTCAAACAATCGATTTTTCGTTTTTGTCTTAAATCTATTCCAAAACTATCCAAGAATATGTGTTCAAAATTTTAGAGGCCAATTCGACATATTTTCGAAGCTAGATCAGTTTTAGTGGCCGAGCGTCGAGCAGGTGCGAATGCTCGGGCAGACCCGAGCGCGCGCGCTTCGCCCCTTCATGTATTCTATTGTTTGACTATACTCGTATATACCTGAAAAGATCGAACCGTCCTTCGAAATATTATTTGGAGTTTCTAGAAGGTCTGTGTTGAGTAGTCGTTGGGATAACGGTATACAATATAACGGTAAACTATAGTTCTCGGCATCGGCTTCTACACTGCTATTTGTAGCGTCAGCTTTCAGTTTCATTTTTGATTTTGCCGAGCGCACATCGAAATGTCAAGCTACCCGAAAGGTGATCGATGTACAAGACAGCGTGCTGCGGAACCGCGAAAGCGAAAATTTCACGGCAATCGTTTTACCAGTGTATCATCGGACGACGGAGACTTACACACGAGCCGCACTGAGCAAAAGTTGAAAACAGCAAGCAGCGATGATGTCATTATTCATTCATCGCACTGCTACCGCATTATTGAATTCATATCGGTGTTTCTCGCCCTTTCGGAAATCGCAATTTGCAGATCATACAACCAAAAATTAACGTTTGCAGAAAGCGGTCATCGAGGCCTAGGATTTAAAATTGTTGTCAAGTGTATGTGTGGTCAACGCAAAATCCAGTCAGGACCATTGATAAATACCGGCTACGAAATCAACAGACGGATTGTTTTTGTTATGAGGCTTCTTGGTATCGGACGAGAAGGGATAAACGTATTCTGCGGCCTTATGGATATGTCTGCAGGTTTTACAAAATCTACTTATCAACAAATCGTTGAGCATTTGTACGCAGCGTCGAAGACACTGTTCGAGAGTACCTGCGAAAAAGCCGTCAAGGAAGAGAAAGAAAAAAAACGTTGAACATGGAAGACCTGCGAATCATTTGAAGGTTTCGGGCGATGGATCATGGAAAAAGCGCGGTTATACTTCTTTGTACGGTGTAACAACGCTCATCGGATACTACAGTGGCAAAGTAATCGATCCCATTGTAAAAAAGTGGTTATTGTCATTCGTGTGCCATAAATAAAAATAGTTTGGACGAAGATGCATTTGAGGAGTGGTATGAGAATCATACAGACTCATGCTCCTCAAATCATACAGGTTCGGCAGGGAAGATGGAGGTAGATTCCATAACAGAGATGTTTTCGAGATCCGTCGAGAAATTCGGAGTTATGTACAGTAATTATATCGGCGATGGCGACTCCAAAACTTTTACTGGAATCTTAAATAGCAATCCTTACGGGGACGAGTGCACAGTGACGAAAAATGAGTGTGTTGGACACGTGCAAAAGCGTATGGGTACTCGTTTACGGAATAAAAGAAAAACCGAGAAACTTGGAGGAAAGAAGGGGCTAACGGAGAGTCTCATTATGGAATTGACGATTTACTACGGTCTGTCAATTCGTCGAAATGTGAACTCAGTTGAAGGTATGAAGAGAGCTATTATGGCAACATTAGACCATTATTGTTCCACCGATAAAAATCCTCGGCATGAAAATTGTCCAGAAGGCGCGGAGAGTTGGTGCGAATGGCGCAAGGCTCAAGCGGCGAATAATCTGGCATCTTTCAAACACCCGGCAAGATTAATTAATGACAATGTAGAGGAGCACATTCGTCCAATTTACGAAGATCTTTCAAATGACGATTTATTGACGCGGTGCTTAGGCGGACACACTCAAAATTCGAACGAATCGTTCAATTCGATTGTGTGGCGCCTATATCCGAAACACGTAAATTCCGGCTATAAAATCGTCAAAATAGCAGCAAATATGGCTACAGGCATTTTCAACGAGGGTTATTCAGCTGTGCTTTCTACCATGCAGCTCCTCAATATTGTCATCGGGCAGCAGTGCAAAAATTTTGCTGACACCGTCGATGGTGAGCGCATAACGCGGGAGAACCGGCGCGCATCATTTTCCAGCAAGGAGGCTCGTACAGCTCGAAGATCGGAAAGCCTCCGCCAAAACGAGTTTTTTGAAGAAGAGGAAGGATTATTGTATGGCCCGGGGATAGCTGATTAACATCTAATTAGTGTAAGTATCCAAAAACTTATATTTGTTTGGTCCGAAAACTTTAAAGCCCGTTTTCTCGAGTTTTCATTTTCACAAGTTTTAGAAAACGGTGCCGGCGATAGTAAAAACAATATATGTCCGATCGAAAAAAATCAAAGTGATCTAGCTTCAGTATTAAATTATCTTCTATTTGAACTAAAAAAGTTGGACAAAAGTACTATTTAAATTACTTGTTTTGCAACTTAAAGTGAATTTTTTTTTTCAAAAAAGTGAATTTTTTTTTCAAACTTCGCAAAATTTGGAATTTCATCATTTCTTCGGTATTTTTTTAGTTCATATAGAAAAGGAACTTATGAAAATTAAAAAAAAATTTGGTTCGACTGTTTCAGATGCATCGCACGACCTCCATCACCGGCACCGATTTACAAGTCCAGACTCCAGGCGCCCCAGAAAAATCGTTACAACTTTGGAAAATTTCAATAATTTTTAATAATAAAAATTGTTTTTTAAAGCTTGAATATAATACACTATCGTCTCAAAATTTCGTTTACCGCAATCATTTCCTTCCCTTTCAAAAAAATTGCTGAAAAAACGCTTTTTTTTCGGCTTCTAAAGCAGACTACTGCCTTAAGTGTGGGGCTACTATCAACATTTCAACTCGATCCATGCAACGGTGTTCAAGTAATACGTTCTCTCAGTTTGAAAAAGACAATTTTCAAGATGGGCTCTGTCACCGCCATTTTGTATCAAAATGATATTAAACAAACTTTTTTTCATACTTCAATATGTGTCAAATAAATCCTCTGAAGGGAAATGCTATTACTTTCTTCATACTCCCAAAATAAATCGTCAAAGTTAGACCTTTTGTCTGTCGGCAGAGGGGTATTACCCCTTAAGTCCTGCATAAGGGGATATATCGAAAAGAATTTTTTGGATAGCTATAACTACCGTATTTTTTGTCACACAAACTTCGCTTAAGACTCATTTTGTTTGTTTCGCGATTTTTTAGAGGCACAATATTTTTGCGATTTTTTAGAGGTACAATGTTTTTTTGTTGGCTTCGCTGGCGGAGCCCACATGATTTGCTAATTATGCGAAAACTGTCGATAATCCCCTTAACCTATGACTGTCAATGGGAGTTACGTACTAACAAATAATTATCATTTAATTATAATAGTATTTCAAAATTCCCAGAAACACATGATCATGGGCGTATCCAGGATTTCAGTTGGGGGGGGGGGGGGGGGGCAAAAATGTTTCTTCACACAAAACTTATTTTAATGCGAATTTTTTTAATACCTCTTCTTCCATCTTCTTCTTTTCTGCGTGTACCAATTTTCTATGTATGCTTAGCATAGTCCATTGAGACGATTTTCAGACATGGTTGACCGCAACCAAGTTTTCACCCTTCTCAATGGGCCTTTCACTGCTGCTCGTTGTCCACGGTTGGCAAATTTTGTAGCCGGGAAGAAAGTTTCTGCTTCTTTTAAAACATCTACTAGTTGCAATTCTTCAAGTTCTTCTTTTTTAATTTTTTTATCTCTCCAAAAGATATACTATAATTTGCTTCGTTGTAAAAATTCGTTAAATCATAATAGTCAGAGAATCCATGTTCTTTCTTTTTAAACTCTTCTAATATCATGTCCGAAATTATAAAAGGATGTAATGTTAATAATGAAAAAGCCGGCACGTTCTCGTCGGAAAATCACTGCTCCAGCGAAGTTATTAAAGAATCTAGGTAAGGAATTATCAGTGACCTTCTCCAGAATTCGCAGGAGTTGACGCTGGAGGATTTGAACGGTGCTGTTGTTTTCCTACTATTCTTGGTTATTGTAATTCCACTCCAATATTTTCGGCAGTGTCGTTAGTATTGGCATACGACGTCGGCAGTTTCGCGATGATTTTTTACGACAACTAATATTCTTTTTATGTAATTCGCACATTGCAGCATGTCTATGGTTTTTGATTGTAAAGCGTTTACCACAGGTTCCAGTAATGCGGAATATTTTGCTATGAGACCGACGCAGAATATAAATTGAGATTTGTCGCTGCACAATACAACTGAATAGCAATTTTTTTGGTTGCAGTATTGCCTTCTTCTGACAGCTGTTTGAACCCTTGGATGAGCCTGAGAAAATTTTCTGTGAATTTTGCGATACTTTTGTATTTTTGAGACCAACGCGTCTCACAAAAAACTGGAATGTTTGAGGCATATTTTCTTCGTAGAACAGATTCACGGAAAACGTTGATTATATCCTTTACAGTAGAAGTTTACAACTAGATTCAGTTTATGGCTTGCACAGTGAAAATATAAAGCTCTCTTATACTCTCTCGCAGAATTTTTTTCACAGCACCGTCCTTCCCTGCCATAGCTGAACAGCCATGGGCGTATAGAAGGGGGGCGGGCAGGGAGGGCCGATGCCCCCCCCCTCTAAATTTCGAAAAGTAATATTATTTTTACAACAAAACGTTAAGAGAACGACGCCATATGGCGTATTAGTCTGCAACGCTTATAGAGACAAAGTCTAGACAGAGACAGTGGCACGTGAGCAAAAAAAAGAAATTTTTAAATGCTGCCGTACACCTTCCGAGAAATATAACTTTGCTCAAGATGTTGTTACGTCGCGGTTAAGCGCGGACAGAGCTGAAGCGTCGCTCCGAGGAGTTTGGGCTGGAATGGGCCAGCCCGGGATAGGAGCGTTACTACTAGAGGCGGTACTATCGGGTAGGTGAGAGGGTAAGGTTTCCTTTCTTACCTGCGGCGGTGAAGAGCGTAGCGGGTCTAGTTCAGAGTTATCGCCTCCTGGCCTACCGTATCAGCTGGAGGGAAATCCTCTGGTTGGTGTAGTCGGTCGATTACCATCGTCGAGGCTTCCGACGTTGCGTCTGAATTGTCGGTATCGTCCGCATGGACGATGGGTGGCCTGCCCACGAGGATCGTCGCAATACCGACAGGTCGAGGTAGTTTTGAACTCTCGGTTCCCGCGTCGGGGTGCGAAAGGATTGATGCACGGCGTTCGTTGTTTGGCCCGGTTAGTGTTTCACTTATCCCCTTTTGTATTAATACGCGGTAGACCGACACGTTATGACCACGTGGTCTCTTTAGTGATAGCCCGTGCTGAATGGCCGTGTGACGGCGGGCCTGGAATTTTTGGCCGGCGCGACGTCTACCTATAGGTTTCGACGGAATAACGAGAAGGAGGAAATGGACCGGAGTCCCGGATGAGCGTGAGAACGCGGGAAGATGCGGTCGTATTAGCGTTTTCGACAGGTGTTCTTGAACAGCAAAATACTGGTATCAGCGTGCACGAAATTGTTTTGCACAGCAAAATGCGAGTACCAGCGTGTACGAAAAACGTTTTACACGGCAAAATACGGGGAGAGAGAGAGAGAGAGTGTTGGTGTGCCAGAATGTGCAGCACGACAAAACACGAGGAAGGTAGTATATTCGTGTGCCAGGATGTGCGGCACGACAGAATACGGAGAGGAACAAAATGTGTCTGCGTGCCAAAGTGTGCGGCACGGTAAGACACGCTTAGAACGGAAATAAGGAGGTTTGGCAGGAGATGAATAATACGTCGTTTAGTTATGGTAGACGTGTATATTCGTTCGTGTCACAAAATTACAGAATAGAAGCGAAGATGGGTGTTACTCGAATTTACCCATTCCGTGCGAATAGATGCAATTTTAAAAGAAAACTTGGTTTGGAAAAAAAAAGAAAAACGCGAGGAAAGTTGTTTTCCGGCTGAGGTCTATACACCGAGTGAATGTCCGATCGACGGGATGCGTCGAAGGGAACGATTCCTTGGTTTAGATATATCACGAGCCCATTGGCTACCATGAACTAAGGCACTTAGCCGTGCGTGGCTAAGGTTTGTATAGGCATCTATTCTATTCGATTCACTGAGAATCGGGTGGGAGAATGCCCACTAGGGGTGTCCTACCCCAACTTATGTCTAGCTATTAGAGATGATATTCTTATCGTGTTCGGCTAACTGCTAGTATATACAGGAGTGTAAGAGTAAGAGAGATATATGAAAAGACGGTGGCTATATGCCCGTATGAAAACTATGATTGTATGTCTTTATACGAGGTAGCAATGTAGCAAAAAGCAAAAGCAAGGTAGCAAAAATACGAGGTAGCTCGTAGGTAGCAATGGTATAAATCGTAATTACGTAAAGAATACATACGTATTCTTTACGTAATTACGATTTATACTCGTGTATCTACGTGCATATATTCTAACGAAGTGTAGATGGTGGTAATATTAACTATATATGTATAAATGTTCGCGCGTGAAATATTCGGTGTTATAATAAAAACAAGGGTTATAACTGT
Source organism: Oxytorus armatus (assembly GCA_958009045.1). Taxonomy (NCBI): domain Eukaryota; kingdom Metazoa; phylum Arthropoda; class Insecta; order Hymenoptera; family Ichneumonidae; genus Oxytorus; species Oxytorus armatus. The sequence continues at coordinate 3,894,052 of OY253747.1, read as the reverse complement.
GTATGTGTGTGGGCGGTATTAAAAGAGGATATATATATATATATGGCGATTCGAGAGTTCGGACATCCGCTAATTGTTTGTGGGTTTTAAGGATTTGGTTATCATTCGTAATTTTAAGGGATTTTGCTATCTTTTGTAATTTTAAGGGATTTTGATATCTTTTGTAATTTTAAGGGATTTTCTAATTGTTTGTGAGTTTAGGGATTTGTCTATCTTCAAATGGTGGTTTCAAAAAATTTGGGAAGAACGATGGATTGTGTATTCTTAGTCTCTATCGATGTAAGGCCAGGGTGTCTGTTATCAGCTATGCGGTGAGTTATGAATTTCGTATTGTGCAGCTGTACGTTTCTTACGTCGCTTAGTTCCATGGTTTGAGCGTTGGTTGCTTAGGTGGCAACCGCCTTTATCATTGGTGAGTATCTTGTAGAGCGGGAGCATGTCAAAATCCCGACAGTCAAAACCCCGACAGCACGTATTACAAAACAGTACAGGTATACACGAGCGTGGTGTCGGGAGTTTGACTGTCGGGATTTTGACATGCACCCTGTAGAGCGCATCAAGGATGGTGCAAGACGTAGATGTTTAAGGGAGTTTTTACCCCTTAAAATAACAGAAAAATGGTGAATCATTGATTTTAGCTTAATGAGAAGCGTTCGTATCGGCAAACACATTTGGAATGACAAAGAGATACCTGGAATGTAAAAACTCAAATAGGGGTAGTTTACCCCTTAAAAAAAATTTCTCGCACAAATACAAAAACACATCAACTTTAATTTTATTTCCGCTATACAACGGCATAATTTTCATTACAATCGATTCGCAAGTTTTCAATGTAGGGTGCAAGACGTAGATGTTCAAGAGTGTTTCTACCCCTTAAAATAACAAAAAAATGGTGAAACATTAATTTTAGCTTAATGAGAAGAGTTCGCATCGGCAAGCACATTTGGAATGACAAGGAGACACCTGGAATGTAAAAACTCAAATAAGGGTAGTTTACCTCCTGAAAAAAATGTTCTCACACAAATACAAAAACACGTCAACTTTAATTTGATTTCCGCTACACAATAGCATAATTTTCATTCCAATCGATTCGCAAGTTTTCAATGTAGGGAGCAAAAAGTGGATGTTCGAGAGTGTTTCAATCCCTTAAAATATATTTTTTTTTAATTATCGGGTGGGTACTTCATTTCTTCGCACAAGAAACATTTTAATCTTTGTTTCATCAAAATCGATGCATTGCTTCTATGCGAAACTGCAAAATCGCCCGTTGACATGTGTAACTTTAGGGGGTGGTTTCACCCCTTGGAACCGTTTTTCCGCCGATAAAAAAAATACGTGTCGCTTAGTTTTTAATGCTCTATAACATACTTGAGTTTCATCAAAATCGGAGGGGGACACCTCGAGTGCTTTCCTTGTAAGTCACGGATGGTACTGTTTCCCCTCGATCGAGTCATCGATTATTTATCCCTCGACTAATATTGATAAAAGAGTCGAATCCTTTCCTATATCTAACATCAGCAATATCGCTATCCTTATCGATCATGATAAATCCAAACTTATTAGCCCGCGAACAGGTTGAGCACAATCTTTTAAATTGCGCGTACGACATATCGGTATTTACATGATCGTTGTACGCATGTTTAAATAGGACAAGAAAATTCGTATTATCTCGTACGAGATGCTTAGGAATGCGAGAATGTGACTGACAGAGATAGAAGCAGTCAACATCTTCGTGTCTTCCCATTGAAAAAAAAGCTCTGATATTATACCGTTTCTCACAAGTCACATCGTCAAATACGAATATTGAGTTTTTGCGAGCTTCGCTCGGCGGCACCACTTTTTCATGTTCGTTTTATGGAAAATATTTGACGCCATCCACTGAACCGAGTAGTTGCTCGAGCAACTGATACTTTGGCCGCTTAAGCGACTTTCAATAGATGTACACATTTTGAAATCTCAATCCGTTGGGATGCGTGATGAGGGTGAGGAATGCATTGGTTTTACCACAATTTGACGGTCCACAGAATACCGCGCGAACGCTATCCGGCAACAGAGCGCCATGAGGCTTCTCTCGGTTTCCCCTTTTCTCTACGAGTTTATCGAAATTTATTACGGGCAACCTCGCAGATGCCTCTTGCTCCTTCGACCTCATCTCAATCTCGACTAATGGGGAAATGTTATAAATACAGGTTGTGTAGGCATTGTTCATCAGTTGGACATCTTCGGTCCTGGTGACATGATTGTTGACAAGCGCCGAGGGAAAAAGTAGGGAAAAGGTTTGGTTAATACTCTGATCAACCATCTTTCCGTTGAACTGCATTTACCTGGGTATCAGTACTGTGGGTCGGGTACGAAGTTGGCTAAACGTCTTGCTCGTGGTGAACCCGGAATCAATCCGTTAGACGCAGCTTGCAAAGATCACGATATTGCGTACTCGAAAAATCGTGAAAATCTTGAAGCAAGAAGATCGGCCGATAGAGTGTTGATCGAGCGAGCTTGAAAACATGTGTTTGTCAAAGACGCCAGAATTGCGGAGAAAGCAACTGCTTAGGGCGTTGCAAATAATATGAAGGCTAAAAGCAAATTGGGTATGGGTACGAAAAAACGCCCGTTAACTTGAAAAAAATTATTGGAGCTGCGAAAGAGGGGATGATTCAGAGTAGTGATCCACGCGCGATTATTACGTTAGCTCTTAAGGGAGCACAAAAAGCGGTGAAGAGAGTGGGCGGCAAGCGCAAATTGAGCACACCACGTATTCTACCGATGCCGCGTAAATCTGGAGATTTTTTGCCATTCCTCGTACTTATATTTACGGGTTTCAGTGCCGCTGGAGCATTGTCCGGAGGTGCAGTTAGTATAGCTAAAGCTGTAAATGCGGCGCAAGTGGCCAAACATGAATAGGAGTAATGTTAGCGTCATAATAAAACTATGGAGGCCATTGCATTGGGTAAAGATCTACATCTGAAATCGTATAAGAAAGAATTCGGCCTTCATATCGCCTTAAAAAACGGGAAGTGACGCTATCTCATTGACCGCTGACCGACATTGATCTGCTCGATTTTGTGAAAATTATGGAGATATTTTTATGCGAAATAGATTACCGAAGAATAGACCGTTATAATAAAAATGAGGAATTATCAATCTGGATGAGGATGATGGCCCTGGCACACACTGGGTAGCATACAAAAAGTTCGCTAATAAAGTCATTTACTTTGATAGTTTCGGTAATCTTCAACCACCAGCGGAATTCATCAAATATCTTGGTGATGGTAGCGTTAATTATAATTATAAATGATATCAAGACTACAATACAATTGAATGTGGACATTTGTGCCTGAAGTTTTTTTGTCGACAGTTGAGTCGAAATGAAAAATACCGCCTATATAGATAATTACCGGGGGAAAATAACTTCAGTCATCCGTTCGGCGTCTTGAGCGATAGTCTTACGCTCACGATATCCGGAAGGTCTTCCATACTTGAGGCGTCATACTTGCCGCCCGCTGAGCTCCCACCGGATGAAAATTCTACCTTGGGACTCGTTGAATTGTTAAACTTCCATTCGATACCAAATATAGACGCTGATAATAAATTTTACGTGGGTGATGAAATAATAACGATACCTACGGGTAGCTACGAAATAGAAAACATCGAAGCGTATTTGCAAGGAAAGCTGATCCAGAAAAATATTAATATCAGTATTAAGCCAAATAATAATACTTTGCGTAGCAAAATTACGTGTAATCGAGAGATAAATTTCACGCCCGACGATTAGATTGGTCGTCTATTAGGATTTACTCGTCGCGTTCTAGAAGCTAATAAAAGTCATAAATCGGATCTGCGAGTGGCCATCCACAAAGTGAACGTTTTGCGAGTCGAGTGCAGCATAACGAGCGGGGCTTATATCGATGAGCGTAAAATTCATACGATTCATGAATTTTTCCCCTCCGTGCCGCCTGGATATAAGATTATCGAAGTACCGTCGCACATCATTTACCTTCCAATCACCACCAAGACCATATATCATATCCAGCTTCGAATAGTAGATCAAGGCGGGGATGTAATTAATTTTCGGGGTGAAACTATAACGGTTCGATTGCATATAAAATAATGGCTATTGTGTTTAACAAAAAACCTAATAATTTCTATGTAAATAAGCAATCATGTGCGAATTCGATCAGTCGTCGGTCGACAACCAAAGCGATGACATCGCAGAACGTTCAACTGTTGAAGAGCTTGGGTCTTGAACTTCGAGGAGAAAAAGAATAAGACAATATTTGCTGTGTGTGCTTTGTATCTGTTGTACGCGATGGAGGATGAAATAATGGATATTCAAAGTCTAATCGTCTTTGATGAATCTATAATACACAGTGAAATTCATGCGCATCAGCCTTACGCATCTGCAATGTTTGGTAACAGTGATGAAATTCGCATTGCCGTTCAACATCAAGATCTTTGCCTGTTGCCATGCAAGAGTTTATTGCACATATGCGGGCGGTTAGTTAAACCTGATGGAATTAGACCTACGGCTACTACGAGTCTAGTGAATAATGCTATTTGCCATTTGCTCGATTATGTTCAATATGAACTTAATGCTATCGAAATTGATAGAAACAAAAATGTTGGCCTTACAAGCCTAATGAAGAGCTATGCATCCCTGACTCCGCGGCAGAGTTCGATAATAGAGAATAATGGCTGCCTTGAAGTTGAACAAATGCGGCAAATTACCGATGTAGCCGGCTACTTTGATATATGTATTGCGACGAGACGGATCCGGAGCCCCCGTGACCAGGAAGTATAAGGACCTGCGGAGGTGTTCTGGCTGAGAGCCGCGCGGCCGGCGGGGTCTGCTGTGGCGCGGCTGGCTACGAGGCCCTAACTCAGTGTTCCTGATATCCGAATACCAACGACAGACTTGCAGTCCATTTTGCCCCATGAGACAGTGGACAATATAAATTCGACAACGACGATACGCGACGAATAAATAAACTCAATAAATTTATAATGTGCAATACTAAGAATTCCCTACCCCATAACGAGCAGGGAATCTCGCGTTCGTCCCTACTTAACACCTCGAAACCAACTAGAATTCAGGAAACGAGTGCGGGCGGTGTAAGAGCTTTTGCTATAAAAGTAGGGCATTTGCAACACCGGGTATCAGTTTAATACGCACCGTCTTGCTGGTCATAATCTTCGATAAATTACTCAGCGAAGTAATTCTTTCAATCTACGTTTTCGTTCGTTTTTCTCAAAAACGAACAGCTCTTCAAGCTTTCAATAATTATTTCATTTTTGCTTGTTTCATTTCGAAGCAAGTAGTAATTACGGTAAACGAGTCTCAACGTAGTTTCATCGACAAATCGAGTAATCTCTTCAAGACTATTCTAATTTGTCGTATAACAACTTTTGTTCGAAGAAAGGATCATTCTCTTCCTTTGAAGCAGTGCTGTCTCTTCTGGACTCCACTGCGTTTGACAAAAGAATAATCTCATTCCATTATCTAATCTGACTAACAAAGCTCTTCCAGCAATTTAATCAAATAAATCAAACCTATTAATTGAATCTTTCCAAACGTAAATTCAATTCCTTTTAGTAAGAGCTATAATTTGAAAATAGTAGTGCGAGATATTTTGCGCCTACTGGTCATCGCTTCACGAGACACAGTAGTTTTGAATCAACCTATAACATCGCTCTTTTCGAGTGCCGATGATGACAGGTTGACTCGTGACACGCATTAAAATATGTGATGGCGAATTCTTCCGAATCTGAGGCATCTATTAAATTCAATAAAATTCTTATTATCAAATGAATCCTCATCACGTGGCTTTCCTTATACCTTCAGTATAATAATATATAATAAATGAATCCTTATACATTCAGCTTTCATTGGAGTCCACGACCGAACTCTATCCTCAGAAGAACCCACGAGAGACAGACTTCTTAATAAATTAAGTTTCACGAATTTATTAAAATTATTATAATCACCTGAACGGTCTCTCCGACCGTCCAGGAAACGTGAAACGTTTCAGTATACGGAGATTATTCTAAGATCGTGGTCAATGCGAAGCATGAGTTAATTTTGTCGAGATCAAAGAGTGACATCAATGTGGCTGTACAGACGAGCGTGGAAGATTTAAAAATCGTAATCCAGAAAATTGAATGGCATACCGTATGTGACAATCTCAGATCAGCGAAAAATTCATCTATTGAATTTGATCGCAAAAGATGCGCCCATCCCTATAAGTTTTCGAACTTGGGAATTGTACGAATATCCGCTACTACTGGCTTCATTAAAACACGTGTGGACCGTTAAGACTTCTACGCAACTTGAAAAACCTTCATACGTTATCCTAGGTTTCCAATCAGGTCGAAAAAAAAAGAAAAAAAAGAACGCTAGTAAGTTTGATCATTGTCAAATTGCCGACGTCAAACTGTATTTGAATTCTCAATGTTATCCATATGGAAACTTCAATCTCGATATCGATCAAATTCAGTACGCTTTGTTGTACGAGATGTACGGAAACTTTTAGACCACCTATTACAATAGAGAAGGGGAACCGTTCCTAAAAAGGACTAAATTTTTTAATGACGCTCCATTAATTGTTATTGGCTGTTCAAAACAAAATGATTCTCTCAAGTCGGGGCCCGTTGATGTTCGTCTTGAATTTGAAGCAAGAATAAACTTTCCTGCCGAAACCTCAGCATACTATCTGATTATACACGATCGAATAATTGAGTACAATTCAATAAGTGGGAGTGTCAAAAAATTGGTATAAAAATCAATGAGCAGTCTCCGTCTGGCTCAATCTCTCCCGCAACATGGACTTTATCGTTCATCTACTGGGCTTTAAAAGACCCATCAATCAGTTTGTGTAGAAGAAAATTTTAATAATCGAAGTCATCAGTGATAGACCGGTGGAACCATTGACATTCTTCTTCGAGCCACCCGATGCATGGACCTCATTACCAGTGAAGTACAAGGCCACGAACTTGTGGCTGGAACGAAATTATCATGGAATACGTTGGAGCTTTGGCGATGTCCGTATAAGGCAGCGAAACCGATAATTCGAACTCTTCTGCGACATGCTCGTACTATCTACGTAAAAGGCATGGAGAAGATAAATTGGCTGAAAATTTCACGGATGAATCTGCACATATCGTCGATATGGAAAGTCTCGATTGCCCATCAATATCAAAACTATCATCTTTCAACGATGCCCCAATCATTCTAATATCCCAAAGTGCAGCTGAGCTAATGCAAACGTGAAATTTTTAAAGAGTTGGTTCAATGTACATAAGGATCTGTATGATGGCGAGGTTTTTTTTTGAATAAATAAAACATGTCATAAATAAATATGTAGTTTTTTCTTTTTAATTATTAAGACATCGTGATTGTACATACTCTCGAGGAAATTTATACATTTTTTTTAACGAGTTCGGTGTTCGACACTGTTATATTTTCCGCCGTAATAGTTCATGTAGAGCTGACCTTTATGCGCCTTTATGCGATCATGTTCCGAAACAAGTCTCTATCGGATTCAAATACATTCACAGGTCTGGCAGGTAGGAAGACGGCGAGTTCGTTGGCTATGTCGACCGTGAACCCCCTTATGGAAGACTTAAAAAAAACAAAATTGCACCTCTAAAGAATCACAAAAAGAACAAAATGAGACCTGAGCGAAGTCGATACAATAAAAAACACGGTAGTTATAGCTCCCGAACGGTGACATTCCTCTGAAGCAGATATCTTCAGGGCCATGCAATGCAGTTCAGGTAATATTTTTGCAACTGTCGCTAGGCGTGTTTGGACGCATAATGACTGAGGCGAAAGGTGCTACAAACCACAAATTTATACTACTTTTCATCCTTTTCCTATTAGTCCAGTCATTACGTCGAAAAAAACGGGTTAGAAATGCAAGTTAACCGAGAAAGCTGATTTTTGGATATTGTATGGGGAGGGGGCTTAGAAAAACTTAACTTTAAATTATCGACCAAGATTTCCTCTCTGCCATCTTGAAAAAGGGTTAAATTTTGTTTTTTTGCAATAACTCGGCTCTCCGTCGAGATACGAAAATTGCAATAGGGTACTTTTTTGTTGATTTTTTTACGCTCTACACTTTAGGTCATATACATTTTTCACCTACAGTTCATCGTTGTTGAGATATCGAACGAGAAACTCAAAAATTCGGGAGTGAAACTTGTTTTTTGCTGTTTTCTTCTTTCTCGTGATAGATATCGAAAAAATGTCTATTATCAAACTAGTAGAACATGTTAATATCTGTAATGTCATTTTTTATTTTTTTAGACAAAAATTACGACCTTTGGCGCGCCGTAAATTCGGTAAGACCGTGTGCAGTTTCGATTTCGTAGCTCGCACGGTTGTATTCATATGTCATAATGGATTAACGGTTGTTGAGGAAATTATTGAGATACAATATAAATAAATAAACCAGCAAAATTAAAAATCACACACATGAAATTTATTATGCAAATACTTTTTTTTGTGTTGTAAAAAATAACAATTAAAGGAGGTCCGTTTTTTATATTTATATTTTTCTTCGTTTCGATGGTCCTGGTTCAAAGTGGTCCTCCTCGGAATACTCATCGAGTTCTGCAGATTCTTCAGCCACACGAGACGATGCTTCGATAGTCGAATCATCATCATCATCATCATCCAGCACCGTAACTAGGGCGTGGCGAAGAAGGCGCCCGCCACGGGCGCAACTAGGTTTGGGGCGCAAAACAAAGGTACAAAGGATACCGACCCGGTATCACGTGTTGCACGTGTTTTTATTTTACTTTTTACTCGACCAGTCTACTCTACATGAATCAACACCGACTGTCACTGGCCGTTTTTCGTCTCCTGACCAATTAGACAGAGACACGTGTTATTGCGTGCGCATTATACTTCGTCTCTTACTTTCTTACTTAACTCCTCAAAAAAGAACAATGTCTACTGTGTAGTGTCAAATTGTAGCGCCTTGCATACGCATACACACTACTAGCGTGTGTGTAGGCAAGGCGTAGGCAATGCTGGCAAAACGCTACAGCCTCAGTTGCCTCAGTTGGTCGTTCCTCATTCAAAAGGTTAGATGTGCTGTTGCTTTGTCGTAATTGTTTTTTTATATTTTCTCTCTTTTGTGGAACAAAACATACTGGAAAAGAAATATAATTTTGTTTACATTCAACATACTGGCATACTGACTAAATAAGTACTGTAAATAATTATATTAATAAAAACACGAATTGTAATTAAAAAACAAAAAACACTTGTAGCGTAAAATGCTAACAAAAAAACCGTCCGGTGCGCAGTTTAAAAAAAATAAGTGAACACAAGATTGAAAATATCAAGAAAAATATAACACCCATTGATATTTTTCTTAAAAAATCTACGCCTGTAGTTAATGCAAGCTCAACAACTGAATTAACTCTGCCTTCTACAAGTAGTCATGTTTCATGCGAAATTGAAGCAGAAGAGAAAAGTACAATTGAACATCAAAACCAGGAAATCGAGACGCAATGTACATGTAATGATGATAATTATATGGTTGATCTGGTTGATGTTAAATTAGAAAATATTGATAGTAATGCGAAAATAATTGATTTCAATAATCCCACAATATGGCACTTAACTAATAGTAACATACAAATATTTGTTCAACATGGACCAGAGTTGTGCGATAATTTAAGTGTTTATCCTGATAAAGATAATAGACATTTTGATAAAAAATGGTTTGTAAAAACCATGTTGAACGGAGAACAAGTGCTCAGAAATTGGTTGATATATTTCACGCGAAAAGATGCACTGTTCTGTTTCCCATGTATTATTTTTGGAAAAAATCAGAATATATGGACCACTGCGGGGTTTCGAGACTGGCAGCATTTAAATCCTATGTTACCACATCATGAAAATTCATTGTATCATAAAAAAAGTTACGTCGAATGGAAAACTTTCGAATAAAAAATTAAGAAAGGTGGTTTTATAGACGATCAATTACAAGAACAAATTTTAAAAGAAAAAGAAAAGTGGAGGCATATTTTAAAAGTTATTTTGCATGCCATTCTGCACTGCGTAAAAAATAAAAATAATGACGCTTTGAGAGGAACTTGCGAAAAAATCGGTCGTCCTGAATGTGGAAAATTTCTGAACACAATAAAATTTATTAGTTATTTCGATCCTATTATTGCGCAACATATTGAAAGTCATAAGAAAAATCAAGTCAATTATTTCTCTCCTCTAATACAAAATGATATAATTAATATAGTTGCTTCGAAAATGAGACAGCATATTATTTTTAATATTCAAAAAGCAAAATACTTTTCTATTTTGTTTGATAGCACACCTGACACTTCTCACCAGGAACAGATGACGCAAATTTTGCGCTATGTTAACATTATTCCCAACACGAATAAATGTAGCATTGAAGAAACCTTCATAGACTTTATTGTGACACATGAAAAAACTGGCGAAGCACTTGCGAATGACACCGAAAACAAGTTAACATTAGACGGATTAAATATTAGAAATATAAGAGGACAATCATATGATAATGGAGCGAATATGGCAGGTAAATACAAGGGGGTACAAGCCAGGATATTACATTTAAACAATATGGCGAGGTTTGTTCCATGCACGGCTTACAGCCTTAATTTAATAGGCGTTCATGCTGCACAAACATCTGTTCAAATGAAATCATTTTTTGGAACAATTCAACAATTGTTTAACTTTTTTGTAAGTTCTACTAGTAGATGGGATCTTTTAAGGAAAAAATTATCTGTTCGTCTTAAAGGTTTAAGTGACACGAGGTGGTCCGCGAAAGCTGACGCGGTAAAAGCTTTACGAAACCAACTGCATTTAGTAATAGAACTTCTTAATGAGATGTGCGATGGGCAAAGACAAGTTACAATATACTCTGTAACAAATGCTCGAATGTTGCTAAAATTATTAAGAAAATTTAAATTTATTGCACTATTAATATTTTGGGATACAATATTAGGAAAGATAAATAAAGTAAATTTACTTTTACAAGAAAGAAAAACCACAGTCGAAAATGCTGCGAAAATGATAACTGCTCTAAAGAATCAAATTCAACAGTACCGAAATGAGTTTTTCGATTCTCTTCACAATTCAGCAAAAAGTTTAGCCGAGACATCAAATATTGAAACTTACCAGGGGTGTTAGTTGAAATTTGCCGGTTTTTTCGATTAAGAAAACACTTAATTTTCAGAGGAATCTCAAAACTTTTTATTCAAACTATTGACCATTGGTTTCTACACATTTCGCCCATCTCTCAGGCAAGTTATGGATACCATCCCAAAAAAACTTTTTCTTTTTTGAGGTAAACCATTCGACGAGCCATTTTTCGACTTCTTCAAAATTAGCGAAGCACTGCTCTGCATCGATGCGAAAAGGTGATAGTCGGACGGGGCGAGGTCTGGAGAGTACGGCGGGTGTGATAATATTTCCCAATTAAGTGTTTTTAATGTGTCTTTCACCAGTTTAGCGGTATGAGACGGCGCGTCGTCATGTTGCAAGATAACTTTGCCATGTCTTCGGGCCCATTCCGGCCGTTTTTCGATCAACGCATAATTCAAATTGATCATTTGTTGTCGGTAGCGATCCTTGTTCACCGTTTCACCAGGTTTTAACAACTCGTAGTACACCACACCACACTGGTCCCACCAAACACAGAGCATTGTCTTACGGCCAACGCGATTTGGCCTTGCAGTCGATGGGCCGGCTTCACCGGGTGAAAGCCATGATTTTTTTCGCTTCGGGTTCTCAAAATAAATCCACTTTTCGTCCCCCGTGACAATTCGATGCAGAAAAGATTTCCTTTCGAATCGTTGAAGCAGCATTTCACAAACGGTTTTTCGATTTTCCATTTGTCTATTGTTCAGCTGGTGTGGCACCCATTTTCCATACTTTTGGATCTTTCCCATGGCTTTTAAACGTTGGCAAATTGCTCCTCGAGTCACATTTAGTGTTTCGGCCAATTTTTGTTGCGATTGGGTTGGATCAACATCCAATAACGCCTGCAATTCCTCGTCTTCGAAATTTTCGCTGCACCAGGATGTTCATTGTCTGTTAAATCGAAATCTCCACTTTTAAATTGACGAAACCATGTCTCACATGTTCTAATCACTGGAGCATGTTCACCATAAGTTTCTACCAGCAACCGGTGAGCTTCACCTGTTTTTTTCTTTTGATGAAATAAGAAAAGCAAAGCAAATGCCGTAAATGCGATTTACTTGGAACGAAACTCGACATATTCACTGAGGTAAACAAATATGACGCTATTATTTTGGCGGAATGTGACTTGCGTATTTTTGTAGGTTAATGTCAATAGAAAAAAATGACATACATGCCAAATCATAGAAATGTATACATATTGCTAGCCACATCTACTGGTAAAACACCCCTGGTACATTCCAGACAAGAGACGACGCAAAATAAAAAAAATGCCTGGTGAGAAAGCTACTGATGATTCGTTTGCCATGAATGAAAGTGCATTACTAAAAAAAAGAAATGTGTGAAGTTTTAGATATAATCCTGACACAACTCAATAATAGATTTACTGCTTTGCAAGAGGTCGCAAACGACTTCAGTTTTTTAAGTGGACACGGTTTAAAAATCATGCCGCTAGATGATCTTAAACGATGTGCAACAGACCTAGCATTGAAATATAATAGCGATTTAGACGCTCCAGAATTTGTATGTGAAATTGAGAGTTTCAAATATCAAGCCATGGAAGTCTTTGAAAATTTAGGGGATATGGACGCTCTTCAAATCTTGCAAAAAAATTACGAACTCTCATTACAAAACATGTATCCTAATCTAGACATAGCATTGAGGGTTTTCCTAATAATGCCTGTAACAACAGAACGCCCCTGTGAACGTTCGTTTAGCAAATTAAAAATTGTAAAATCGTACCTTCGTTCTTCTATTGGACAAGAGCGATTAACAAACATGTCTATAATATCAATTGAAAAAGATGTTGCCAAAACATTAAATTATGACAATATAATAGATGTGTTTGCAAATGAAAAAGCGAGAAAAATTACTTTATAAAATATGCTGAACTGTTTCATGTTTTTATAATATTATTTTAACATATACCTATGCTTTGTGTGTTTTTATTTTGTCGTAATTGAATATGAATAAAAATGTCAAATTTGTTCTTATGTAGGTTACAGATTATTTATTCACACAGATACCTTGACAAAACATTATTGTATATACAGGCAATTCATTTTGATGAAGTTAATAATATTTAATATATGTCATTTAATAAAATTTCACCTATTACATTAAAATTTTTTATTTTTTTTGTTATTGGGTTACGGGGGGGGGGGGGGGGGTCGCAAGTTAGACACTTGCCACAGGCGCTTCATATCCTCGTTACGGCACTGGCAACGCCTCTAGTGACTGCTACAGAAATTAAAAACAGCTTCGTTAAGAGGACCACTCTCGGCGGAGGAGTTTCCAGACCTGTATACAAGACCGTGGCCTAGAGTAAAGGAGTGCAATCTCTAATGGGGAACGGCCGAAAAAAGCGACCTCAAAAATTCAGCAAGAACGGTGTCGCTGCGGTCGCAAAGTAGTCCGATGTGGAGTGAGCAAGAAATAAACTGTAGGTGGAACCTTGCTGAAGCTAGGCACCTACGGTCAATATACACATGACCCTTCGGTGTAATTGAGTGTAATCACGCGTCATCGTTATTATAACAATTTTATGAAACTTTTAATTACTGCCAATCAAAAAAAAACCAATGTGTTTTATATTTAACGAAATTTAAAGTACAATAGGTGAGGAGATTGTGTATTGATTATTCCAGGATCAATAAATGACTATAAAGACATCCCAGTTAAAAAATACAGACGATGAGCGTGTAATAAATAATGAGGTAAACATCGGGTTTAGGCGACCCCCCTCCGATTCCTTTCGTAATAGGCTCATCCGACACGCTTTCGCAAGCGGAACAACTTTTTCCTCTGACAAAATTGAGGGATGTTATTTATTAAAAAGTTATTAACAAATAAAGTTAATAATTCATACAGCTATTTATACCAGCCAGTCCCAATCATCTTGTCCTTCACATGTGTTGTTCAGACTACCCCCAAAATAGTACATACAAAAAGTTTTATCAATCGCTCATTGTTAGTTTAAAATTTATTAACAAAATAAGTTTCATAAATCAAAAATGAAATACTTATACTAGTGTGGTAAACAGTACACGTATGAGCGGGTTCGCTGCGCCCCCCGTGCACCCCCTGCACACCAGCCCAAAAACAACCCAAAAACAAACCAAAACAAACCAAAAACAAACCACAAACAAACCAAAACAAACCAAAGACAACCCAAAAACAAACCAAAAATAACAAACACCAAATTAAACAACCCCCCACGCCATACGCGACCCACTGACACCTCACCTTCCCACCTTCATTTACTCATGTAAATTTGTATTCGTATGATGAGTAGCATACGTATAAGCAAGGGATATATGTGCTATTTGATATACCTACGGGTTGTTTGGTTTGTTTTTGTGTTGTTTTTGGTTTGTTTGGTTTGTTTTTGGGTTGTTTTCGATTGTTTTTCGTTTGTTTGGTTTGTTTTTGGGTTGTTTTCAAATGTTTTTGGTTTTTTTGGTTTGTTTTCGATTGTTTTTGGTTTGTTTGGTTTGTTTTTGGGTTGTTTTCGATTGTTTTTGGTTTGTTTGGTTTGTTTTTGGTTTGTTTTTGGGTTGGTGTGTGGGGGGTGCACGGGGGGCGCAGCAAACCCGCTCATACGTGTACTGTTCACCATACGGTAGTATAAGTATTCTTTTGTTAATAACTTTTTAACAAACAATGAGCGACAGATAAAACTTTTTGTATGTTACTCAGGGGGTATTCTTAACAACACATGTGAAGGACAAGATGATTGGGACTGGCTGGTACAAGAAAAATAGCTGTATGAATTATTAACTTTATTTGTTAATAACTTTTTAATAAATAACGTCCCCCAATTTTGTCAGGGGAAAAAGTTGTTTCGCGTGTGAAAGCGCGTCGGATGAGCCTATTACTAAAGGAATCGGAGGGGGCTCGCCTAAACCCGATGTTTACCTCATTATTTATTACACGCTCATCATCTGTATTTTTTAACTGGGATGTCTTTATAGTTATTTATTGATCCTGGAATAATCAATGCACAATCTCCTCACGTATTGTACTTTAAATTTCGTTAAATATAAATCACATTGTTTTTTTTTGTAACCTTTACGAAACTATGTCATTTCTTTTTGTTAGTATATTATAAAATCGATATAATGCCCTTATTCTATGTTTCTATGTCCTTACTTTTACAGATTGGCAGTAATTAAAAGTTTCATAAAATTGTTATAATAACGATGACGCGTGATTACACTCAATACACCGAAGGGTCATGTGTATATTGACCGTAGGTGCCTAGCTTCAGTAAGGTTCACGTACAGTTTATTTCTTGCTCACTTCACATCGGACTACTCTGCGTCCGCAGCGACACCTTTCTTGCTGAATTTTTGATGCCGCCTCAGAGTACGGAGATTGCACTCCTTTACTCTAGGCTCCATGGTCTTCTACACGGACACTAGTGTAAAGGAGGCCCATCTTCGTACTTTTGACGCGGGATAAAAAATTCAGACTCGATTATCGAGTTAACTTACTATAATTCCTAATATTATGCATTGCGTCTTCGCACTTATTAAATAAATATTTATTTGTAATATATTTTCAATCGAATAACAAATATAAAAAATACCGATGATAAGCGTGTAATAAATAATGATGTCAACGATATTGTGTACATTATTTTATTGTTATGGTATAAAAATTTGTATGTACTGAAAAACGTTTATAACATTGTTTATTATAATTTGGAAAGTTTGTAATGCTCCCTGGTTTTCTGGCGCTTCGGATCGTTGTTGGCAGCGACCACAGAGACGCTTTCGGCGAAATCTGAAATCGTTATCGGCTGAATTTTTGCGGACGTTTTTTTCGTACGTTCCCCACTAGAGATCAGGGACTCCGGTACTTGAGTCTCTATGGTTGTCCTATTTCACGGTACAAGACCGTGGCTATCAGCACTATCCGATCTCAACGCCTCTAGTGGCTGCTACAGAAATTAAAAGCGCGGGAACGCCGCCCCGTCCAGCATAGAAATTTGAGGGAGTTTCAGCCCTGCATACAAGACCGTGTATGTACATTGACATTGATAAAATGACTAATTACAATCATTACAGTCGATTTTACCTACAAAAATAAAAATAGAATTATAAGCGAGACATTATTATCTGATTAAGTATTATGTAATTTTGTGAATAACACTCGAAAAAAATGAAGAAGTGCCGAACAATCGCAGTCATGTGTTGAATTCGACCCGCTCGTCTGTGTGCCAGCAAACTGCTGACGTTGTTTCATGTGTGAACAGCTTGAGACAGGTAGATAGTCGTCCACGTCTTATTTCTTACCGACGAGAAACGCGAGCTGTACATACAATTCTTGAGTCATCATAGTTGCTCTCTCTATACTTGGTACAGTCAAACTAGCATGAAACCGTGTATTATGGATAGGCAGGAATTATTTTTTGGGGTTCTTGGGAGGGGGGGGGGGGGGGGGTCGGTCGTGTGCATAATACTTCGTTTCCGGAACTGGAGGCGTTGTCATCCGGCCGCCATCTTGAACATAAGGGCACGGTTAGTTTAAAAAAATTTATTTCTATAACTGTGAGAACCAAAATTTTGTGCATAACATTGTTGTAGATGTTGCAGTTATTTACAACTTTGATACGTAACTTTTCGGGGTAACATTAATAATATTAAAAAAAGTTTAAAGCAGAGCATGATGAAAATCGAGGGGATGACAAACTTTGAGGCGAGAACACTCTAGGATTTTCAATCCTACAATAAAAATGCTTCTTAGTTTTTTTATAGAGCATCCCTTAATAAATAAATTGACCTATTTACTTTTTTATTCGCTTTATTTATATATTTTTCAGAGTTGCCAAGGGAGGTAAGTCGAAGGTAACTGAGGCATGGGCGGCGTAAAAAAAGATTGATAGTTTGTTGGTAATTTGTTTTGAATCGAAGTCATAGACAATTTTATATTATCTACATAAATGCTGCATATCTGTGTTACGTCAAAGATTGGGTTTTTGCGAACTATTAATTCTCTCTGACGAACGTCGACGTTTGAATCTGACTGAGACACTCTGGTCAAGAGGAAACCCCTTCAACACACTCCTGGAAACAGTCTCAAACGTGAAATTGCCTTTTCGAGTCTAACCTTTCGGAAAATTACTCGGGATAGGCGCCTGTAGAATGTTAACGTCCCAAATGTCTTAGGGTTTATAAAAGGGAAAAATAATAATAAAAATGGAAAAATAAAATGATGTTAATTGAGCCAGACCGTTAGATGGTGACGGATTTCCCCAAAATGAAAAAGGAGGAGACAAGAGAAAAATTGACGAAAAGTCGCAAATTTGTTAATATTGCACCTAAAATTCGAGACCAATAATATTCGGCGAGTGATGCTGGTAGGATATATATTACTCACTTTTTATTCGAAACAGCTCCTTTGGTTCTGACGATCTCGATCGTAGATGATGTTTGAAATTTGGATATTAATAGGGTATATATATATATATATATATATATTTATTTTTAATTGCTTTATTGAGATTACAGGATTATATACTTTTTATAACAATAGCGAAACAAAATTCAGAATAAATTCAATTTAAATTGAAACGGTATACGCAAATGGATATGGTCGAAGACTAAGAACAAAATCGATAATCTCACACTATGTGATTACTTAACGAAAAATCGTGGGGAAATGGCTCTCGAGGATGATTTCTCCGGCTTTTTATACCCTTGTTTGTGGAGGGGATTTTCGCTAATATACCAATAAATCTTGACGTTTTTTCGTCGAGAGAAAAATAATATGTCAGTTCTGTATGTATTAAATCTTGCCGTTTTTTCGTCGAAAGAAATAATATGTCAGTTTCTGTCCGTATTAAATCTTGCCGTTTTTTCGTCGAAAGAAAATAATATGTCAGTTTCTGGATGCACTTGGTTGGCTGTTGATCGATCTGCATCATCCCAGTGTCTTCTGATTGGCTTGTTAGCCATTAATTTCTTGACTGTATTAAGTTGGGGGTAGGCAGTCTTCAGTTTCGAATTGAACAGGATAGGGGAATCTTCTCCCTCTTCTTTTTAGTCCGTACTTCCGAATGCTGCGTCGTAATTTTTATTTTTGCTGTTCCTAGCTGGTAATACAAAATTTCTTTTTTTTTGTTTAATAATGTGCATCCTCTCCTGGTTGAATTTAATGCATCTAGTTTGTTTGATGCTCCCTATTTTATTCTTCCCTTTGTCAACAATTGTTTCCTTCGTTGTCCTTACATCTTCGCCGTATAACTCCTGGATTCGTCTTTCTATGTTGAATTGTTGGCTTTTCTGTTGGTTCGCTGTCGCAGAGAAATTTGATGTCTTGAGCGTGCTCAGTGGTGTCATAAATCTTCAAAAGATGAAACTGGTATGACCTATGACCAATCGTAAAACTGTTTTGAAAGATTTTGTGATTGAATGGTATCTAGTTTGGTCAAGGTCATTCTTGCTGTTTATGATTTACTGCGTGTCGTCGTATTTTTTTTGGTTTACAATCCTCCCTTGTGTTCTATTTCTGGTCGTAACTACTTTCAATGGAATAATATATGGAATGGAATAATATATAAATGAATAGCGTATATTCTTTCGGGTGGAGTATTCCTTTATTTCCGAATCATGCCATTGGATATTGCCATATCTGAACCCGGGCTTGGGAATTGCCGTTGGAATTGATAGTTTGAATTAATTTTAAATGACTCTCGAACGATGATTTTTCTTTTCCCAGGAATAATATATTTCAATTGGTTTACGAAAGGAGGGATTTGAAGGCTTTGCCATTGTATGAATTAGATTAATAAAAACATTTATTGGTCGTTACGCCAGGACGTAACATCTGAAATGCATGGTTACCCGCTTTTTACGCCGGATTGACTGAATTATGACCACGATCTTGTACACCGGTCCATGGAAGGTGGAAACTCCCTCAAATTTCAGTGGTGCGGGGCGGTCCTTCGATGACGTCGTTTTCAATTTCTGTAGTAGCGACTAGAGGCGTTGCGATCGGATAATGTTGAAGATAGGCATAACCTAAAAACCCCGCGATAGCTTTATTCATAAGTTAATTTAGACAATTTTGTCTTAACTCCAAATTTCTCTATTAAAATGCTGTTCACATAGACGATCCGTCTGTCATAATTTTATAATGCCCGGAATAGATTCTTCTCACTTTTTCCACATATCAATGTCTTTTGGCGCTTGAAATGTAGAACTTTTTTTTTTACTGCCGGTTTTGCAATGTGGTACCACACATTGATTCGTCATTTTTAATATAATAATCACTACTGGACAGTGATCTACACAAAATAAATATAATATTCAAGCATAGCAGTATCGAGGGCTTTTCAGGTTATGTTTGTAGTCATTATAAGATCGCAACGCCGCTAGTAGTTGCTACAGAAATTAAAAACGACTTCGTTAAAAGGCCCATTCTCAGCGGAGGAGTTTCCAGGCCTGTATACAAGACCGTAATTACGAATGGACGAGAGTACGAACGACGGAGTTGTGTGAGAAGTGTAGCGGAGTGCAAAGTAACGTGCGACCTACTCGTATATGCAGAAAAATTGTATCGCAGCGCGATAAGGCAGTCAATATATGACGTATCGAAGATATGTTGAACTAGAGCTCATGCTTTTCCTTACTAATGTCAAAGGAAATAATCAAATTATAGCCGGGTGTAGATAGATAACACACGTGTCATAGTTAAATTAGATATCTTGTTCGTTTCATCCGTATAAAAAGACGAAAGTAATTATTTCCGGCAGCCACACGAAAAGTATTGAACGAAGGGGAAAAACCGCACAGGAGATATATACTATGACATACTAGATTGTGGCATGGTGTCGGTTGCGCTCGCATGTGTGCGATAAACACTTTTATTCAACAAGATAAATGTTTCAATTTTTTATATTACGTTTTAGTTAAAATGTAAATACCGAATTTTGTGTAATTTGCATCAGTTGTGATACACCATTTTTGAGATATTAACACTAAACGTACTGTTACGTCCTGACTTACGACTTTCTTATCTCGGTCAACGAGAGCACGCTCTCCCTTTACACGTTTTCGAGATAAGCCGGTGGCAGGGAGTTGCCCTGTTTCGAGCCTAACCTTGCGGAAAATTGCTCGGGGATGGGCGGAGAGTGCAAATTTGTAATTGCGTAGGGAACGATAAAAATTTTCTATGGTATGTTAACATTGCGCGGATTTTTAAGAACAATAACAGGACATGAAACCAAAATTATTTAGACAAATTTTTAATGAAAAGATTTTATACGCGGGTTCGGTTGACGCGGGCGTAGGTGGTAGGACAATATATAAAAGGGACACCGGAATAACGTCCTCTAACACGTTGGCCTATTTTATTAGATTTAATTTGGACGTTCGCATACCGAGAGCAATGACGACGCTAAGCGGTTGATCGAACCTTAAGGTCGTGTACTATTATGAAAATGATTGCCGCTGTGATCGAGATTGTTATCCCAAAATACAATAAAACTGATGAGACGTTATAAACCTCCATTGACAAATCAGATTTTATTATTCGCGCAGGGATGAATTTAGAGGATCTTAAAAAGGGAGAGAATACACAGATGAATGATGTCCAGGGAGACTCTCCCGTCGATGCTCCATACACATTAATAAAGCAACCAATAAAATTATCACTATTACCACAAGGGCAATTCGAACTTGAACTTCCTCCATATCGACTATAAACGGCTGTAGTAAGTCAATAATAATAAGAAAAATAAAGAAATAATGGAAATTCAATTAATTCGCCCTCAAATCATCGCGGAAAACGAAATAACGAAATTAAGGGATAACACCACTGTGACCCCCTGTTTTTTTTCACATTTTTCAAGAATTTTTTTTTGTGGGAAAAAAAAGAGATACATTCGAAAAATTTGTTTCGGTTTTGTTCCTTGTTTATTAATTTATCAAAAAACATTTTTTTCACATTTTTCGAGCCGCATGGTGGCGCTGGGGAAGATCTCGCATCAGGTGCTGTCATCTCCGCGGCACGCAGCAGAACTCTCTTCAACATCGATCTGAAAAAAAAATACCGAGTGTTTTCGTTAATAATATGATATTTTGAAGAGAAGTACATAGGATTTTTTCGATATCTTTATAATTATAAAAGTTATAGCCTATTTTCGACGAGAAATTTTGCTCATTTAATTTCAAAGGCGTGCCTATTTTTTTTAAAACAATATTTTTCCAAATCCCTATGTACTTCTCTTCAAAATATCATATTATTAACGAAAACACTTGGTATTGTTTTCAGATCGACGTTGAAGAGAGTTCTGCTGCGTGCCGCGGAGATGACAGCACCTGACGCGAGAGCTTCCCCAGCGCCACCATGCGGTGTGAAAAATGTGAAAAAAATATTTTTTGATACATTAATAAACAAGGAACAAAACACAAAAAAATTTTTCGAATATCTCTTTTTATTCCCACAAAAAAAAATTCTTGAAAAATGTGAAAAAAACAAGGGGTCACAGTGGTGTTATCCCTTAATCTCGAGCCTGAGTAAATTTAAACGCGCGGAGTACTTCTCGGACACCGTATAGCTTCGGGGTGCATGCTCGGCGCATGAGACCAACTAACGGGTGACAAATGTGGAATACACCTCGAAAATTCACAAAGGATAAAACACAAACGGAACATTTGAAATTAACGAATTAAATTAACCATGAATATCACGCGCGAAAGAAAACCACTATATGGAAAAGGAACGTCGACTCTAAATTAGTTGTAAAACATCTCAAAAGAGTCCGCAAGGAGCTTTTCATTACGAACAATAAATTTGCTCACGGGTGAGGTTGTCATCCGGGAAATGAGACGATGCGGTATGGCGCAAATTGAAACAAATAAATTGCAAAGGAAAACCATTTTGGTACTTACTCGTGCGATGAAATAAGAATGGAAACGAAAACGATGTGGATTGGTGATTATTGATGCTGATTGGCCACAACCGGGAGCGATATTCAAATGAGAATTCCTTTCTCTCGTGCGATCAGATAAAATCGAGACGAAAACGATGTGGACTCCTCCTCTCTCATTCTAACATCCATACTCTTAGCACAACTCCCGCTATCTCTCTCATACTCATGCTCCGGACCATCTCTCCTTCTCTCTCGTTATACCCCTCATTTCGAAGGCGCTGTGGGTCACTATGTCTTTACGCCTAGCCTGACCCCTCCCGCACTCTTTCCTACTCTCATACCATACTCTCGTTCGCTCTACATATGATCTCTCTGTCTCACAGTCATTGTCTGCATACATCTCTCTTCGTCACAATTTTCCCCTTTTATGGTTCTCGCGGTGCCGTTTGCTTTCTTTCTTATTTTGCTTCTCTCCCTCTCTCTATTCTTTTCTCATTCCATTCCTTGCAATTCCGTATTAAAGTTATTATTATTAATTGCAAATTTTAAGCTTCCAATGTAAAAGGGCTTATTAAGGGGTAATATCCTCAAGATTTTTTTTTTTTTGTCATTTTTTTTTATTGGCTCAATTCATGCTAAAACTATCCTAGAATCAAAATCTACAACGCCCAAGTACTGATCTAAACTCAAAATTCGTTTAAATCAATTTTTACCGAACAACTTTTATGCTCCAAAATCCGTTTTTTCGCTTATTTTAGCGATGCTTGTTTTTTTTTAATTTCACGGCTTTGTAAATTAGTAGAAGTTACCTATGATCGATATCGTGTTTTGAATTTGAAGTATAGAGGTCGCTGCATCAAATTTCGACCGTTACAGCGTCTGTACAGCACGTGTTTACTCACAATTTCCCTTTGTTTAGTCGATCAGCCGTTCTCGTTGTGTACGTTCTTAGTTTGAGTTTTGCTATACTTTTTAACTGTGAATTATATTCAAAAGTACTTAATTATGAGTAACAAGGTGTACAGTGGTCACAAAGGCAGTAAAACAAGAAGTACCCGAACAATCCGGAGTAAAATTAGTAACCGACACCCGCCTAACCGCCATGCGTCCGAAGGCGATTCGGAGTACGTTAGTACCTCGGCGAAAAAATTGAAAACTTCTGATTTAAACCGTGATCGCGATGTTGATAGGGATTTCGGCTACTGTTTCATACATTTTTTCGCTGTATTTACTGCTCTTTCTGAATTATTAGTGTGTAAAAAATGTAAAAGTGATGTGCGGTTTTCATAGTCGAGCAAGCGTGGACTAGGCTTCAAGATTGTTGTGTCTTGTTCGAACTGAGGTGATGCCGATATTTTTAACTGTCCTCTAATACGTGATCGTGCTTATGAGATCAATTGCCGTATTATTTTTGCTATGCGCGTCATTGGCATAGGCATCAACGGTATAAAAAAGTTCTGTGCGATGATGGATCTCGCAAAGCCTGTTTTTCAAACAACTTACAGTATGATCATTTCCAATATCGCCACTGCTACTTCATCTGTTAAAATTATTTCTATGAAAAAATCAGCTATAGAAGAGAAAGAACGTTCTATTGAACGAGGTGAAGAAGGCGGTCTTACGGTGTCAGGCGATGGATCTTGGCGGAAGAGGGGGTTTTCATCTTTGTTTGGATTAGTTACTTTGATTGGTTGGCAAACTGGCAAGGTATTAGATGTGTGTGTAAAATCAAAGTACTGTAAAGTGTGTGAATATTGGCAAAAAAAAAGAAGGTACTGCTGAGTACGAGGAGGTGTACCCTTCGCACAAAGAGAGTTGTGATGCCAATCATGAAGGTAGTGCCGGGAAAATGGAAGTCGACGCCGTCATAGAAATGTTCAAACGGTCCGAAGAACTTCATAATATCAAATACTTGAAATACATAGGCGATGGAGATTCAAAAACGTACAAAGCTATAGTCGATTCAAAACCGTAGGAAGATGTCATCGTTGAGAAAAAAGAATGCGTCGGCCACGTGCAAAAGCGCATGGGAACGCGGCTGCGCAATTTGAAAAAAAATACGAAAGGTCTTGGCGGACAAGGAAAATTGACCGGAAAATTAATAGATGAACTTACAATTTACTACGGACTTTCAATTAGGAGAAACTCCGATTCAGTCGAAAAAATGCGGAATGAAATTTGGTCAACGTTATATCATAAAATGTCGACGGACGAGAATCCACAGCACGAGAAGTGTCCCGTCGGAGTAGACTCTTGGTGTTCTTGGCAGCGCAGTAAAGCGCTTGGTACTCTTGCAACATACGAGCACAAGAGTCCAATGCATGAGGATGTTTTCAAGGCGATACAACCCATTTATAAAGAACTCAGCTCCGACAACCTTCTGTCACGCTGCTTGGGTGCGTATTCTCAAAATAGTAACGAGTCCTTCAATGCTGTAGTGTGGTCAATTGCTCCAAAAACGATGTCTAGCGGTAAGACTATAGTTGATATTGCGACTGATGTAGCCGTTATTACCTTCAACGAAGGCTTGTCGGGTCTGTTTGCCGTTTACGATGCTCTTGGGTTAACCGTTGGACCGAACATGTACGAGTTTTGCGTGGAATCGGACGCTAATCGCGTCAAAGTCGCTGAGCATCGTATGTCCGATATCGCGAAAGAGGCTAGGCGCAGCCTTACATCAGACAAAAAAAAGGAAGAAGGGGAAAATAAGGCCCGGGAAGGACAACTTTACGGCGCAGGGATAGCTGACTGAAGGTAAAAAAATTATTAAGGACTATATTATTGCGATTCTTAAGATTTATAGCATTTTGAAACTTTAAACGCGTTTTTCTCAAAATCATGTTTTCAAAATCGGCGAGCAGTAGAACTGAAAAAGTTTACATCCGATTGACTTGAAATTTTAACTGTAGCTTCTTCATTAGATTATCTAGTGAAATACACACGATTTTAGCGATTGATTAACAACAACAAAAAGTTATAAACAATTAAAGTTGATTTTTTTTGTCGAAATTTTATTTTTTTTTTCAAACCGTCACCATTTTGCGAAAAAAAATTCTAAAAATATAATCATGTGTACTTCACTAACGACACTGATGTAGATAATGAAAAAGATTTTTTTTTTTGTTATAGGTGGAGTTGGGCACGACTTCTACTGCTCGCCGCGGAAGAACTTTTTAAAAAAGCGGTTCACGGCAATCGCTGCACAGCCGCCATTTTGTAAAAAAAAAAACAATAAAATTTTTTTTTCTATTCTCCAAGAGTTGCTTAATCCAATGATATATTATTTATATACCTTACATCTCAAATGTCCTTTAAAAAAAATCATGAAAAAAGCCTTGTTTTTTTGAGCATTTGGTGGATATTACCCCTTAAAATACATGCATCTTTTATTTAGCTGTCAACATTATTACTCTGTCCAAAATGTGGAATATTCTCGTTTTATCATGCGTAATTACTTTTAATTGAATTGAAAACATTTATGATGATTCTGTTTGAAAGGAAAATTGAAAATGGTGTCATCATTTTTACGCATTCTCTTTAAATTCATTCGCAATCGTTATTCATCCCTTTTTTATGAAAAATTTAAATGCAATCTTTCTTTCAACATACACATTCTGCCTACATTAATAATTATTAACTATATTTATTACTTTATGATTTTTCTGAAAATTCTCACGAGCAACAATCGGCCATTCAATGTTTACAATTTAGTTTGTTCATTTCCCGGCTGCAAAGAAAGAGCTCATTGTTGAGGGTACATTCGTTCGTTATATTGTCCCTCTCTCTCCATTCCCCTTTTTTCTTTCTTTTTATAACGGGCTATGTGTCCCTCGACGTTGGTGGGTCCTGCATCGCTGTCTCTAGGCGTTACAGGCTGGCCATTGCTACACACACAGCGTAGGTGAGAAAGAGATCGTGTTATCCCGTGGTGACTCGTGCGACGAAGACCGCCATGGGCACGAGGGTAGTTGTATTGCCGTTCCGATCCCAGAGACAAAGCTCTCCAGGCCGTGTGTCGTCACTCCAATTGAACTCTATGCCATGTCAAACTTTTATAAATATTCTCATAGTCGTGGTTTCGTGTTCCGGATCTGGATAATGTCTCTTTCTTTCAACGGATGTTTATAATCAATCGATATCATTGATTTCACCCGAAGTTCTCGGAAGAGTTTGTTAAATTTATGACAGCGTCGAACGTTCGGATGACCATTTGAAGTTTTTCTTCAACGAACGTTCCTTGTTCATTGTCCAACCACCGCACTGATTTATCGACCACGTGTGAGACTCCTGCTCGCCATCTTTAGGTGTCATGGTTTCCATCTTCGTCTTGAATGTTCCACTCTGAAGATCGTACTAACAAACTGAGCTCCCTTTAAACAACCATCACATATGTCATCTTGAATGAACCAACGTTGAAGGTTCGAATAAATAAAACAAAATGTAAAAGAAATATAATCTCAGAAGGAGTATATATATATATCTCTCGATGAGGTGAATAACGAATAAATAAATTGACCAATTGGAGCTCACGCGAATTCCCACATTAGGATCTAATAATTTCGCTCGCAAACGTACAACGCAATATTTATCTCTAATACCTATGACGACCTGACCCAGGTATCATACTCATGCTTTGACTCTACATTACTGTTACAATACATTTTCACTCGCGCACTTACGGGAAATATAGTCATATAGTTTTATTGTCCAGAAAAAGGAAACATTGTTCTCTTCATTTGTAAAGAAATGCACGCCTTCTATCACCGTCACACTCGGGTATATTAGTGTACACGCACTGTAGCATCTGTGAGGGTATCGATGAGTCAGTGGCCTGGTAGTAGTGCCACGCGCGCATGAAGATTTCGACACATGGGTCTCACGCTGTGGCACAAAGGCCCACCAACGTTTTAGAGTAACTCTATACTATCTCCAATGTTTTTTCTCGCTAGCTCGATCGATATTTCCTCTTGACGTTGATGATAAAGAAATTGTTATTTTTCACCATTGATATTGCTGGCGTCATTGCGTCGCCGGCCAGTGATTTGACCGAGGTGCGTGACCGTGTTGGTGTGGTTGACTAACTCGACGAAGAGAAAATAAATTATCTTCCTCTCTCGTGATCGTTCCATTAAGTATCCGAAAATTGCCTTATACTGACAATTTCGAATCGTTGCAAAATTCCTGAATGCCGCAGGACGTAACAGTATCAAGCGGGAGTCAAATGATCCATTTCAAAATTTACTTTAAATTCGTACATTCATTGTTATTTCTTTAGCTCATCTGACATTCTGTAAATTTTTTTGATTATTTTATTAGAAATCAGAAGTTATGTTACGAATTATTTCCTTCAATAGTTGAGAATTTCTTTCTAAAAATCAATGTTTATTTCATAAGGGGTCAAATGACCCCTGATGTGCAGGTACGTTTAGTGTTAAATAACAAACTAGTTCAATTTTATACACGCGGATGTAAGCTCAGCGCCATACTCTCATATTTCGATGTTTTTTTCGATATTCTCCGTTCAAAGTAGGAGTATGGAAATTATATTTTCGTACGCGCAAAATCTCTCCGGATATCATTGAATTCTTGTGTATATGTTGTTCGTGTATCTGAATTTTCGTGTATATGACACTTTACCGCGATGCGTCTCAGACCTGCTTGTCCTGTAATGGCAAGAAAACATAATAAAAAATATGAATTAATTAATGCGAATAACGGTAAAGGGAATAACGGAAGTAGAGAAATTTTTTGTTGTCTTGAAATATCTTTATACCTTCATGGGGTATGTTGAAATATCGTTATAGCATTGGACGTTGCCAATCGTCGAAGAGCGACATTACTATATAATAATGTCGCTCTTCGACGATTGTTTGTTTTCTATTTTTATATTTTATACGCACCGCTATATAGCGGTGCGTATAAAGTTTGAAAAAAATGTTAAAAAATTTCCTACATACGCACCCCAGTCTATTCGAGTATTCGTTTACATCGCAGTCCCTTCTACGTTTCTGGATAAAATAGATATTATCAACTCTTATCATGCGGGAAAATCATCTGTGTTTGAACACTTCGGATACCATAACGTTAACCGCGAGGTCGTCTTAGTGGAGCAAACAAAGTTTGGAACTCGTGGCAAGAATATGAATTAGACGTATGAGTTCGAGATCTCGGGAATTTGGTTCAAGTTCGATTCGGGTTTTTGTCGGCCATGTTAGCTTCGGGTTGAATATCAAATTTTCCCCGATTATTTCCAAATTTGTATCTTAAATAGTTGTCGAGATGTGAATTTTTCTAATTGTTCGTCATTTACTGTCATAGTCGTTCCTCAATATTCAGTCGGCTACAATGTTTGGATTAAGGGGTAGCACCACTCTACCGGCAGAAAAAAAGACCTAACTTTGACGATTTATTTTGGGAGCTTGAAAAGGGAATAGGATTACTTTTCAAAGAATTTATTTAACACATACTGAAGTATAAACAAATTTTTTTTAATTATCATTTTGGCACAAAATGGCGGCGATCAGAACCCAACTTGAAAATCGTC
Organism: Oxytorus armatus; assembly: GCA_958009045.1. NCBI lineage: Eukaryota > Metazoa > Arthropoda > Insecta > Hymenoptera > Ichneumonidae > Oxytorus > Oxytorus armatus. Next base: position 3,865,438 of record OY253747.1, on the reverse strand, counting down.
TTTGTCAAATTGGGAGGACGTATTACCTGAACACCGTTGCATGGATCGGTTTGAAATTTTGATAGTAGCTTCAACATTACATTCTCTATCGGAGTATGTAGCCGTTTATTTTATTTAATGTAAACTATTTGTTATCATAAGCAATTTACTGTATTTTTTTTAGCAAAAAATAGATTCATTCTTTCAAAAGTGCACCATTTCTACAAAATTTAATTAAAAAAAACCCCTACGTAGTCCCATAGCCAATATTATATAGATTATAACAGTTTTGGTTTTTTATTCCAGATCTTATACTTTAGGAGAAAAGCGTCCTCCCTTGAAGGTGTTTTAAGAAAAGACGATTTTCAAGATGTGCTCTGTCGCCGCCATTTTGTATCAAAATGATAATAAAATTTTTTTTTTCATACCTCAATATCTGTTAAATAAATGCTCTGAAAAAAAATCCTATTCCTTTTTTCACACTCCTGAAATAAATCGTCAAAGTAATGCCTTTTTTCCTGCCGCTGTTACTTCTTAATCCATAAAACTTCATTCGTTTTTCCTCGCCTCTTGTCATACACCAAATCTTGTCAAACTAGATGCCCAACATTTCGACATCGATGTTGCAATATTTAAAAAATCGCTCAAGTCTGAGGTTTGAAAAAGGCCCTTTGCTTCCTCGTAGAGGAACCCTTGTTGTCACGAAAAAATAAAATATCGTATTTTTAATATCATTATGTTCCAAACGTTTCAAAATGTTCCGAAACGTCGAAAAATGACATTTTCCTCCGGAGGAATGTGCGTCAATGCAGGTGACGTTTGACAAGAATTGTTTTTGTAGTCACACGAAGTACATACACGAAAGAATTTTGCAATATTTCAACGTAGAAACTTTCGAAAGGTGGCTTTTTCGACATTTCAAGAAACCGGAAGAGTCTTCATGATGAGTGAATATTTGAGTCAAAAAGTGCATGAATCTTGATGATCGATGATTGGCGAAAGAAGCTTAATCGTCCTAATACTCATTTACCTAACTCCACGCCGACAAAGTGAGTCTTTTTTGTTCGTAATTAACGAACGGACGATCGAACATGTTGCATAAAAGGAACATATTCTTTAATTTGAAAAATAATCGATCATATTGTTGTGACGAATGTAAAAATTTGTTTCCACATTAAAAAGTGCTCAACGCTGACGCAACAATATACGAAGCAATAAAGTACAGACATTTTATTCGAAAGACAACAGCGTACAACGTTCATTGAAAAACGGAGAATCGACTACGATGGAAAATAATTATGTAACCAGCTGTGTGACGTATACGCTTCAAAATTTTCGAATATGTAAAACAACATTTCACGAAATGTTGTATAATAATATCGGTTGGAGCTATAGGAAAGTTAGCGAAAAGGCCTAGTTTTATTGACACAATTGGGACCGACGTTGGATCGTAGTCAACACCAGAATCGTATATAAATGGTGAAAAAATAATATTCCTTCAGTTTACGCTTGTCGTATGTATCGTCTGTTCCACAAAAAGATCGTCAGTTCGAATATTTTTAAATATGATTGGGAAAATTGTGTTATTAGGGCTTATAGGCATGGTGCTTTCTCAAACCCCATCAAATGACGATCATTATGAAGAAGATGATGACGAATATGATGATTATTACGACCCTAACGACGACTATATTGACGAAGATGATAAAGAGAACATGGTAAGTATATGTGTGCGCATGTGTATTGGTTATACAAATTGGAAACGTCCGTATCTGTGTACGAATCGCTTAAGCTACCGCCCGGCGATTTCGCAGAGACCAGTAAAGCAATAACTCCCATTGATTTGCAATAAGTTTTGTAAAAATTTATGAAGCGGCTCAGGTTTTGTAGCATTTTTAGATTTTCGAAAAATCTCTGCGACCGCTCCAATTTCCAAAAAATGTTGATGTCGCACTATTAAAAAAAAAAATGCATACATTTTTATAAATGTTATACATTTTTAAGGGCTAATACCACTGTAGCGGCAGAAAAAAATGGTTTCACTTTGACGATTCGTTGTGGGAGTATGAAAAAAGGAATAGCATTTCTATTTATATGGTTTATTTAACACATATTGAAGTATGAATTTTTTTTTAATTATCATTTTGATACAAAATGGCGGCGGCAGAGCCCATCTTGAAAATCGTCTTTTTTTAAAATACCTTCACGGGAGGACGGCTTTCTCGTAAAGTATAAAGACCTGGAACGAAAAACCAACAAATTTTATAATTTATATACTATGGCTACGGGACTACGTAGGGGGTTTTTTTGCAATCAAATTTTGTAGAAATGGTGCAGTTTTAAAAAAATGAATGAATTTATTGCCAAAAAAAGTATAAAGTTGTTTATAAAAAAAAAGTTTACATTTAATCAAAAAACAATTTCGTAGTCCAATACAGAGTGTAATTGGGTACAGCTACTATCAAAATTTCAATTCGATCCATACAACGGTGTTCAAGTCATACGTCCTTCCAGTTCGATAAAGACGATTTCCAAGATGGGCTGTATCGCCACCATTTTGTATCAAATTGATAGTAAAACAACATTTTTTCGGACTTCAATATATATTAAATAAACCTTTTGAAAAGAAATCCCATTCCTTTTTTCATACTAACAAAATAAATCGTCAAAGTTAGACCTTTTTCTCTGCCGCTAGACTGGTGTCACCCCTTAATGGTTATGATCTTAACAATCCGTTATGAATATAAGAGAAAATATTGACACCACCTTGGTTTACAGAAAGTCGTATTAAGATGAATTTCAATAGTTAAAGTAAAATTTTCTTTTAAATCAAGATCGTTACTTATGTTTTTTTTGCATTTACAACCGTCGAAAAAACGAAAATGCCGGTCGTGAGTACGAATAGAAATAACAACGAGTAGAAATGTTGTAGAGGTTTGGAAAAGATAGGCCCGCAGAAAATGTCATGCTTTCGTATTGCAAATTGACGACTCCATACTTTTCACATACACATTTCCATTGGATACATATCGAGTGAATTATCCACAAACGCCAGTTTTACTTTACGGAGTCCGGAATAGAGTAAACACAATAACCTGTACTTTTCCGATTTTCCAGACAACAACGGAAAAGCCGACGACAACAACAACTGAAGGAACGACAGTAAGTAGACGAAATAGTAGAAAATTCAAAAACCGAGAACCAGAATAGGTCTTTATATTTATAATATTATAAATATTGACACCATTTGGGTTCACCGAAAGTCGTATTGAGACGATTTGGAATACTTAGAGTAAATTTTTCTTTAAGTAAACATAGTTAATTTTGATTTTTCCGTTTACAATCGTGGAAGAAACGAAGATTTTCATATTACAAAATGACCGCTCCAAAATGTCCAGACACACATTTCGGTTCCATAAACATAGAGTGAATTATCCGCAAACGCTAGTTTTAATATAAAGGGAAAAGCAAGAGCCAATGCGATACGAATTACTTTCTGCATTTAGAGAATCAGGAGGAAGGGAACTTTTTTTTACAGTGTATATATTCAAGAACAGTTACAATTTCAAGCGAGAATTAGGAACGAGATTAGAACTGGACAATTCAATAACCTCTCCCTTTTCGCACCGGTATTCCGGGACATACGCCGTTTCAAATATGTTTTTGTGAATATTTATGATTTAGTAATTACTAAATGTTAAATATCAACACCTATCTTGATATTTATATTCTCGATGTTTATTCATTTAATAATTACTTAATTATAAAGATTGACATCAATCTTGGTTCACCATATCGTATCATGACAGTTTAGAATTATGAAAATGAAATATTATTCGAAAAAAATGACGCATAGGCCATTTTCGGATCATCGTTAATTTTGTTTTTCCGCAGTAACAATCGTCGAAAAAACGAAAATGCCGGTCCTGAGTACGAAAAGAAATACTAACGAGTAGAAATGTTGTAAAAGTTTGGAAAAGATAGGCGCGCAGAAAATTTCATGCTTTCGTATTGCAAATTGACCACTCCAAAATTTTCAAATACACATTTCCATTGGATACATATCGAATGAATTATCCACAAACGCTAGTTTTACTTTACGGAATCCGGAATAGAGTAAACACAATAACCTGTACTTTTCCGATTTTCCAGACAACAACGGAAAAGCCGACGACAACAACTGAAGGAACGACAGTAAGTAGACGAAATAGTAGAAAATTCAAAAACCGAGAACCACGATAGGTCTTTATATTTATAATATTATAAATATTGACACCATCTGGGTTCACCGAAAGTCGTATTGAGACGATTTAGAGTACTTAGAGTAAATTTTTCTTCAAGTAAACATAGTTAATTTTGATCTTTTCCGTTCACAATCGTGGAAGAAACGAAGATTTTCATATTACAAAATGACCGCTCCAAAATTTCCAGATACACATTTCGGCTCGATAAATATCGAGTGAATTATCCGCAAACGCTAGTTTTAATATAACGGGAAAAGCAAGAGCCAATGCGATACGAATTACTTTCTGCATATAGAGAATCAGGAGGAAGGGAACTTTTTTTTACAGTGTATATATTTAAGAACAGTTACAATTTCAAGCAAAAATTGGGAACGAGATTAGAACTGGACAATTCAATAACCTCTCCCTTTTCGCACCGGTATTCCGGGACATACGCCGTTTCAAATATGTTTTTGTGAATATTTATGATTTAGTAATTACTAAATTATAAATATCAACACCCATCTTGATATTTATATTATCGATGTCTATTCATTTGATAATTACTTATTTATAAATATTGACATCAATCTTGGTTCACCAAATCGTATCATGACAGTTTAGAATGATGAAAATGAAATATTATTCGAAAAAAATGACGCATAGGCCATTTTCGGATCATCGTTAATTTTGTTTTTCTGCATTAACAATCGTCGAAAAAACCAAAATGCCGGTCGTGAGAACGAAAAGAAATACTAACGAGTAGAAATGTTGTAAAAGTTTGGAACAGATAGGTCCGCAGAAAATTTCATGCTTTCGTATTGCAAATTGACCACTCCAAAATTTTCAAATACACATTTCCATTGGATACATATCGAATGAATTATCCACAAACGCTAGTTTTACTTTACGGAATCCGGAATAGAGTAAACACAATAACCTGTACTTTTCCGATTTTCCAGACAACAACGGAAAAGCCGACGACAACAACTGAAGGAACGACAGTAAGTAGCCGAAATAGTAGAAAATTCAAAAACCGAGAACCACGATAGGTCTTTATATTTATAATATTATAAATATTGACACCATTTGGGTTCACCGAAAGTCGTATTGAGACGATTTGGAGTACTTAGAGTAAATTTTTCTTTAAGTAAACATAGTTAATTTTGATCTTTTCCGTTTACAATCGTGGAAGATACGAAGATTTTCATATTACAAAATGACCGCTCCAAAATTTCCAGATACACATTTCGGCTCGATAAATATCGAGTGAATTATCCGCAAACGCTAGTTTTAATATAACGGGAAAAGCAAGAGCCAATGCGATACGAACTACTTTCTGCATATAGAGAATCAGGAGGAAGGGAACTTTTTTTTACAGTGTATATATTTAAGAACAGTTACAATTTCAAGCAAAAATTAGGAACGAGATTAGAACTGGACAATTCAATAACCTCTCCCTTTTCGCACCGGTATTCCGGGACATACGCCGTTTCAAATATGTTTTTGTGAATATTTATGATTTAGTAATTACTAAATTTTAAATATCAACACCTATCTTGATATTTATATTCTCGATGTTTATTCATTTAATAATTACTTATTTATAAAGATTGACATCAATCTTGGTTCACCATATCGTATCATGACAGTTTAGAATTATGAAAATGAAATATTATTCGAAAAAAATTACGCATAGGCCATTTTCGGATCATCGTTAATTTTGTTTTTCTGCATTAACAATCGTCGAAAAAACGAAAATGCCGGTCCCGAGTACGAAAAGAAATACTAACGAGTAGAAATATTGTAAAAGTTTGGAAAAGATAGGCGCGCAAGAATTTCATGCTTTCGAATTGCAAATTGACCACTCCAAAATTTTCACATACACATTTCCATTGGATACATATCGAGTGAATTATCCACAAACGCTAGTTTTACTTTACGGAATTCGGAATAGAGTAAACATAATAACCTGTACTTTTCCGATTTTCCAGATAACAACGGAAAAGCCGACGACAACAACAACTGAACGAACGACAGTAAGTAAACGAAGTAGTAGAAAATTCAAAAACCGAAAACCACGATAGGTCTTTATATTTATAATATTATAAATATTGACACCATCTGGGTTCACCGAAAGTCCTATTGAGACGATTTGGAATACTTAGAGTAAATTTTTCTTTAAGTAAACATAGTTAATTTTTATCTTTTCCGTTCACAATCGTGGAAGAAACGAAGATTTTCATATTACAAAATGACCGCTCCAAAATGTCCAGATACACATTTCGATTCGATAAATATCGAGTGAATTATCCGCAAACGCTAGTTTTAATATAACGGGAAAAGCAAGAGCCAATGCGATACGAATTACTTTCTGCATATAGAGAATCAGGAGGAAGGGAACTTTTTTTTACAGTGCATACATTTAAGAACAGTTACAATTTCAAGCAAAAATTAGGAACGAGATTAGAACTGGACAATTCAATAACCTCTCCCTCTTCGCACCGGTATTCCGGGACATACGCCGTTTCAAATATGTTTTTGTGAATATTTATGATTTAGTAATTACTAAATTATAAATATCAACACCCATCTTGATATTTATATTATCGATGTCTATTCATTTGATAATTACTTATTTATAAATATTGACATCAATCTTGGTTCACCAAATCGTATCATGACAGTTTAGAATGATGAAAATGAAATATTATTCGAAAAAAATGACGCATAGGCCATTTTCGGATCATCGTTAATTTTGTTTTTCTGCATTAACAATCGTCGAAAAAACCGAAATGCCGGTCGTGAGAACGAAAAGAAATACTAACGAGTAGAAATGTTGTAAAAGTTTGGAACAGATAGGTCCGCAGAAAATTTCATGCTTTCGTATTGCAAATTGACCACTCCAAAATTTTCAAATACACATTTCCATTGGATACATATCGAATGAATTATCCACAAACGCTAGTTTTACTTTACGGAATCCGGAATAGAGTAAAAACAATAACCTGTACTTTTCCGATTTTCCAGACAACAACGGAAAAGCCGACGACAACAACTGAAGGAACGACAGTAAGTAGACGAAATAGTAGAAAATTCAAAAACGGAGAACCACGATAGGTCTTTATATTTATAATATTATAAATATTGACACCATCTGGGTTCACCGAAAGTCGTATTGAGACGATTTGGAGTACTTAGAGTAAATTTTTCTTTAAGTAAACATAGTTAATTTTGATCTTTTCCGTTCACAATCGTGGAAGATACGAAGATTTTCATATTACAAAATGACCGCTCCAAAATTTCCAGATACACATTTCGGCTCGATAAATATCGAGTGAATTATCCGCAAACGCTAGTTTTAATATAACGGGAAAAGCAAGAGCCAATGCGATACGAATTACTTTCTGCATATAGAGAATCAGGAGGAAGGGAACTTTTTTTTACAGTGTATATATTTAAGAACAGTTACAATTTCAAGCAAAAATTAGGAACGAGATTAGAACTGGACAATTCAATAACCTCTCCCTTTTCGCACCGGTATTCCGGGACATACGCCGTTTCAAATATGTTTTTGTGAATATTTATGATTTAGTAATTACTAAATGTTAAATATCAACACCTATCTTGATATTTATATTCTCGATGTTTATTCATTTAATAATTACTTAATTATAAAGATTGACATCAATCTTGGTTCACCATATCGTATCATGACAGTTTAGAATTATGAAAATGAAATATTATTCGAAAAAAATGACGCATAGGCCATTTTCGGATCATCGTTAATTTTGTTTTTCCGCAGTAACAATCGTCGAAAAAACGAAAATGCCGGTCCTGAGTACGAAAAGAAATACTAACGAGTAGAAATGTTGTAAAAGTTTGGAAAAGATAGGCGCGCAGAAAATTTCATGCTTTCGTATTGCAAATTGACCACTCCAAAATTTTCAAATACACATTTCCATTGGATACATATCGAATGAATTATCCACAAACGCTAGTTTTACTTTACGGAATCCGGAATAGAGTAAACACAATAACCTGTACTTTTCCGATTTTCCAGACAACAACGGAAAAGCCGACGACAACAACTGAAGGAACGACAGTAAGTAGACGAAATAGTAGAAAATTCAAAAACCGAGAACCACGATAGGTCTTTATATTTATAATATTATAAATATTGACACCATCTGGGTTCACCGAAAGTCGTATTGAGACGATTTAGAGTACTTAGAGTAAATTTTTCTTCAAGTAAACATAGTTAATTTTGATCTTTTCCGTTCACAATCGTGGAAGAAACGAAGATTTTCATATTACAAAATGACCGCTCCAAAATTTCCAGATACACATTTCGGCTCGATAAATATCGAGTGAATTATCCGCAAACGCTAGTTTTAATATAACGGGAAAAGCAAGAGCCAATGCGATACGAATTACTTTCTGCATATAGAGAATCAGGAGGAAGGGAACTTTTTTTTACAGTGTATATATTTAAGAACAGTTACAATTTCAAGCAAAAATTGGGAACGAGATTAGAACTGGACAATTCAATAACCTCTCCCTTTTCGCACCGGTATTCCGGGACATACGCCGTTTCAAATATGTTTTTGTGAATATTTATGATTTAGTAATTACTAAATTATAAATATCAACACCCATCTTGATATTTATATTATCGATGTCTATTCATTTGATAATTACTTATTTATAAATATTGACATCAATCTTGGTTCACCAAATCGTATCATGACAGTTTAGAATGATGAAAATGAAATATTATTCGAAAAAAATGACGCATAGGCCATTTTCGGATCATCGTTAATTTTGTTTTTCTGCATTAACAATCGTCGAAAAAACCAAAATGCCGGTCGTGAGAACGAAAAGAAATACTAACGAGTAGAAATGTTGTAAAAGTTTGGAACAGATAGGTCCGCAGAAAATTTCATGCTTTCGTATTGCAAATTGACCACTCCAAAATTTTCAAATACACATTTCCATTGGATACATATCGAATGAATTATCCACAAACGCTAGTTTTACTTTACGGAATCCGGAATAGAGTAAACACAATAACCTGTACTTTTCCGATTTTCCAGACAACAACGGAAAAGCCGACGACAACAACTGAAGGAACGACAGTAAGTAGCCGAAATAGTAGAAAATTCAAAAACCGAGAACCACGATAGGTCTTTATATTTATAATATTATAAATATTGACACCATTTGGGTTCACCGAAAGTCGTATTGAGACGATTTGGAGTACTTAGAGTAAATTTTTCTTTAAGTAAACATAGTTAATTTTGATCTTTTCCGTTTACAATCGTGGAAGATACGAAGATTTTCATATTACAAAATGACCGCTCCAAAATTTCCAGATACACATTTCGGCTCGATAAATATCGAGTGAATTATCCGCAAACGCTAGTTTTAATATAACGGGAAAAGCAAGAGCCAATGCGATACGAACTACTTTCTGCATATAGAGAATCAGGAGGAAGGGAACTTTTTTTTACAGTGTATATATTTAAGAACAGTTACAATTTCAAGCAAAAATTAGGAACGAGATTAGAACTGGACAATTCAATAACCTCTCCCTTTTCGCACCGGTATTCCGGGACATACGCCGTTTCAAATATGTTTTTGTGAATATTTATGATTTAGTAATTACTAAATTTTAAATATCAACACCTATCTTGATATTTATATTCTCGATGTTTATTCATTTAATAATTACTTATTTATAAAGATTGACATCAATCTTGGTTCACCATATCGTATCATGACAGTTTAGAATTATGAAAATGAAATATTATTCGAAAAAAATTACGCATAGGCCATTTTCGGATCATCGTTAATTTTGTTTTTCTGCATTAACAATCGTCGAAAAAACGAAAATGCCGGTCCCGAGTACGAAAAGAAATACTAACGAGTAGAAATATTGTAAAAGTTTGGAAAAGATAGGCGCGCAAGAATTTCATGCTTTCGAATTGCAAATTGACCACTCCAAAATTTTCACATACACATTTCCATTGGATACATATCGAGTGAATTATCCACAAACGCTAGTTTTACTTTACGGAATTCGGAATAGAGTAAACATAATAACCTGTACTTTTCCGATTTTCCAGATAACAACGGAAAAGCCGACGACAACAACAACTGAACGAACGACAGTAAGTAAACGAAGTAGTAGAAAATTCAAAAACCGAAAACCACGATAGGTCTTTATATTTATAATATTATAAATATTGACACCATCTGGGTTCACCGAAAGTCCTATTGAGACGATTTGGAATACTTAGAGTAAATTTTTCTTTAAGTAAACATAGTTAATTTTTATCTTTTCCGTTCACAATCGTGGAAGAAACGAAGATTTTCATATTACAAAATGACCGCTCCAAAATGTCCAGATACACATTTCGATTCGATAAATATCGAGTGAATTATCCGCAAACGCTAGTTTTAATATAACGGGAAAAGCAAGAGCCAATGCGATACGAATTACTTTCTGCATATAGAGAATCAGGAGGAAGGGAACTTTTTTTTACAGTGCATACATTTAAGAACAGTTACAATTTCAAGCAAAAATTAGGAACGAGATTAGAACTGGACAATTCAATAACCTCTCCCTCTTCGCACCGGTATTCCGGGACATACGCCGTTTCAAATATGTTTTTGTGAATATTTATGATTTAGTAATTACTAAATTATAAATATCAACACCCATCTTGATATTTATATTATCGATGTCTATTCATTTGATAATTACTTATTTATAAATATTGACATCAATCTTGGTTCACCAAATCGTATCATGACAGTTTAGAATGATGAAAATGAAATATTATTCGAAAAAAATGACGCATAGGCCATTTTCGGATCATCGTTAATTTTGTTTTTCTGCATTAACAATCGTCGAAAAAACCGAAATGCCGGTCGTGAGAACGAAAAGAAATACTAACGAGTAGAAATGTTGTAAAAGTTTGGAACAGATAGGTCCGCAGAAAATTTCATGCTTTCGTATTGCAAATTGACCACTCCAAAATTTTCAAATACACATTTCCATTGGATACATATCGAATGAATTATCCACAAACGCTAGTTTTACTTTACGGAATCCGGAATAGAGTAAAAACAATAACCTGTACTTTTCCGATTTTCCAGACAACAACGGAAAAGCCGACGACAACAACTGAAGGAACGACAGTAAGTAGACGAAATAGTAGAAAATTCAAAAACGGAGAACCACGATAGGTCTTTATATTTATAATATTATAAATATTGACACCATCTGGGTTCACCGAAAGTCGTATTGAGACGATTTGGAGTACTTAGAGTAAATTTTTCTTTAAGTAAACATAGTTAATTTTGATCTTTTCCGTTCACAATCGTGGAAGATACGAAGATTTTCATATTACAAAATGACCGCTCCAAAATTTCCAGATACACATTTCGGCTCGATAAATATCGAGTGAATTATCCGCAAACGCTAGTTTTAATATAACGGGAAAAGCAAGAGCCAATGCGATACGAATTACTTTCTGCATATAGAGAATCAGGAGGAAGGGAACTTTTTTTTACAGTGTATATATTTAAGAACAGTTACAATTTCAAGCAAAAATTAGGAACGAGATTAGAACTGGACAATTCAATAACCTCTCCCTTTTCGCACCGGTATTCCGGGACATACGCCGTTTCAAATATGTTTTTGTGAATATTTATGATTTAGTAATTACTAAATTTTAAATATCAACACCTATCTTGATATTTATATTCTCGATGTTTATTCATTTAATAATTACTTATTTATAAAGATTGACATCAATCTTGGTTCACCATATCGTATCATGACAGTTTAGAATTATGAAAATGAAATATTATTCGAAAAAAATTACGCATAGGCCATTTTCGGATCATCGTTAATTTTGTTTTTCTGCATTAACAATCGTCGAAAAAACGAAAATGCCGGTCCCGAGTACGAAAAGAAATACTAACGAGTAGAAATGTTGTAAAAGTTTGGAAAAGATAGGCGCGCAAGAATTTCATGCTTTCGAATTGCAAATTGACCACTCCAAAATTTCCACATACACATTTCCATTGGATACATATCGAGTGAATTATCCACAAACGCTAGTTTTACTTTACGGAATTCGGAATAGAGTAAACATAATAACCTGTACTTTTCCGATTTTCCAGATAACAACGGAAAAGCCGACGACAACAACAACTGAACGAACGACAGTAAGTAAACGAAGTAGTAGAAAATTCAAAAACCGAAAACCACGATAGGTCTTTATATTTATAATATTATAAATATTGACACCATCTGGGTTCACCGAAAGTCCTATTGAGACGATTTGGAATACTTAGAGTAAATTTTTCTTTAAGTAAACATAGTTAATTTTTATCTTTTCCGTTCACAATCGTGGAAGAAACGAAGATTTTCATATTATAAAATGACCGCTCCAAAATGTCCAGATACACATTTCGATTCGATAAATATCGAGTGAATTATCCGCAAACGCTAGTTTTAATATAACGGGAAAAGCAAGAGCCAATGCGATACGAATTACTTTCTGCATATAGAGAATCAGGAGGAAGGGAACTTTTTTTTACAGTGCATACATTTAAGAACAGTTACAATTTCAAGCAAAAATTAGGAACGAGATTAGAACTGGACAATTCAATAACCTCTCCCTTTTCGCACCGGTATTCCGGGACATACGCCGTTTCAAATATG